>CM033469.1:2815788-3190984 GCA_019447015.1 Hymenochirus boettgeri
GGTCATGTTCACACTCCTGTGCACACATTGTTTATCTGGTCACCTCTGACCACAGTGCCCCTTTAAAACAATGAAAAAAATATCTGAGTCACCTGGGATATCCATGAGACTTAGTATCTGGGCTGCTATGGGGATTGTGTATCGGAGGTGAGATCACAAATTAACAAATCCAGCAATATTTCATTGCCCATACAGGAGTAATTGGGAACTGCCGCTCTGTACCGGATAATATCTGGAAAAGGCCCCTCACCGCTATTCTGGGAGCTTCCACAGGAATCATATACATGGTATCCACAGTCAGGTTCGGGTGGTAGGTAACAATTCTGGATCATTTTAACTCTTCAATAGCAAATTCAGAATCCAGTGTGTCTATCTCTAGCTGGCTTAACACTGAAGATAATAAATAATACAGAAAAGATTATATTAAAATCCTCATGGGACATTAACTTTAACATAACATTCCAAATATAATTTATATGCAATATACACCATCTCTACCAATACCTTACATTTTTTTTTTTACCATCGGAAAGTTACCCTCCCCTACATTTGTTTCCCCCAAAAATCACCTTGTTCCTTTGACAGCAGGGTCTCTGGGAAGCTAATGTAAGGCTCCTGGGCGGTGTGTCTGCTACTGTGCTGGGCAGGCTGTCAGTCAATGTGCATCATAACATGCATATTCATGCATTGATGCCAGGCCCACTGCGAACCAGTGATGCCTTTCTCCCTGGCTCTGTTGATCTATTCAATCTGATAGTGCAGGGGGAGAAGAGAAGGAGAAAGTTATAAGGTCAGCATACACAGCTTTAGTAAGGAGGCGGTGAGAACTTGCTTTAACAATTTTCATAGTAAAGAATTTATAGAACCGAATTATGGGGGTGGTTAGTGTTGGAATGGAGCTAGAAGTGCATTACAGTGGGGATGTGGGGAAATTATTAGAAGCTTTATTGCAGGAGTAGGTTTTTGGCAGACAGGATGTCCATCCAGTCCAACCTTCTATACCATAACCCATTAATGTATGATAAAACAGTACATAGTAATAGTATTGGAGGTTGTATAAAGGACATACATCAATTCTAGTCCCACCTATACCATACCCATAATGTCTTATAACAGTTACATAGTAAACCATAGTATTGGAGAGGTTGTATAAAGACATCCATCCATGCTAGTCCAACCTTTATACCCTACCCATAATGTCTGTTATAACAGTTAATTAGTAACATAGTATTGGAGGTGTATAAAGACATACGTCCATCTAGTCCAACCTTTGTACCCTACCAGAATGTCGGTATAAACAGTTACTAGTAACATAGATTGGAGGTTGTAATAAAGACATACATTATCTAGTCAACCTTTTATACCTACCCATAATGTCTTTATAAACAGTACATAGTAACATGTATTGGAGGTTGTATAAAGACATACCATCCATCTAGTCCTCCAACTTTATACCATACCAAGAATGTCGATAACAGTACATAGTAAAATAGATTGGAGGTTGTATAAAAGATGCATACCTGGTTACATACTAGCTCCCCCATCTTTGGAGCATATCCTACCCCCCTTCTTCTAATGGTATAGAGGTGTGGTGGTGTGGTGACACACCCTACCGCAGCTACTCGATGAGTATGAGGTTGTATAAGAATACGACCTCGCGACTCTCAGTCACCTTTATAGCCCATACCGACATAATGTCTGCCTATAAACAGTTACATCGTACATAGTATTGTGAGGTTGTAAAAGACCATACCATCTTAGGTCCAACCTTTATACCCTACCCAAGAATGTCGTGTTATAACAGGTTAACATAGAAATAGTATGGAGGGTTGTATACACATGCACATCAATACATCAGTCCAAAACCTATTACCCTACATAATGTCTTATACAACCAGTTACATAGTAACGATAGTATGAGGTGGTATAAAGACATAGCTCTGTCCTTACCTCATATTGCTACCATGATATGATAAGACATCCTTTAGTCCACTTTATGCCTACCCATAATGTCGGGATAACAAGTTAACAGTAGTAACATAGTATTGGACGGTTAGTTAAAGACATACATCGTCTAGTCCACCTATTATACCCTACCCCTAATGTACTGATATAACAGTACATAGTAACATTAGTATTGAGGTTGATAAAAGCATACGCCATCTAGTCCAACTTTCTTTGATGACCCTACCATACATGTCTGCATAACCAGTACATTAGTAAATACGTATTGGAGGTTCGTATACAGACATAAGTCCACTATTAGTGCCAACCTTTAGTACCCCTACCCTAATGTCTTATAAACAGTTACAAGTAAAATAGTATTGGAGGTGTATATAAGACATACACTCTATGTCTAGTCCAACCTTTATACCTACCCATAATGTCGTATAAAAGTTACATAGTAACATAGTATTGGAGGTGTATAAGACATTACGTCCATCTAGTCCAACCTTTATACCGCTACCCATAATGTCTGTATAACAGTTACATAGTAACATAGTATTGGAGGTTGTATTAAAGGACATCCTATCTTAGTGTCCAACCTTATACCCTACCCAAATGTCTGTAACAGTTACATCGTAAACATAGTATTGGAGGTTGTATAAAGACATTATCATATAGTCCAACCTTTATACCCCTACCCATAATGTCTGTATAACAGTTACATAGTAGTAACATAGGATTGGAGGTTGTATAAAGACATACATCCATCTAGTCCAACCTTTATACCCTACCCAAATGTCTGTTATAACAGTTACATAGTAGAAATAGTATTGGAGGTTGTTAAAGACATCAGTCCATCTAGTCCAACCTTTAGACCCACCCATAATGTCTGTATAACAGTTACATAGTAAATAGTATTGGAGGTGTATAAAGACATAGTCACTCTAGTCCAACCTTTTAACCTACCCATAATGTCTGTATAACAGGTACATAGTTAACATAGTATTGGAGGTTTGGATAAAGACATACGTCCATCTAGTCCAACTTTATACCCTACCCCATAATGTCTGTTAACAGTACATAGTAACATAGTATTGGAGGGTATAAAGACATATCATCTAGTCCAACCTTATACCTACCCATAATGTCTGTATAACAGTTACATAGTACATAGTATTGGAGGCTTGTATAAAGACAAAGTCTATAGTCCAACCTTATAGCTACCCCATAAGTCTGTATAACAGTTACATAGTAACATAGTATTGGAGGTTGTATAAAGACATAATCATCCATCTAGTCCAACCTTATACCTACCCATAATGTCTGTATAACAGTTACATAGAACAGTAGTATTGGAGGTTGATAAAGACATACGGTCCATCTAGTCCAACCTTTATACCCTACCATAATGTCTGTATAACAGTTACAAGTAACATAAGTATTGGAGGTTGTATAAAGAATACATCTGTCTAGTCAACATATCCCTACCATATGTCTGTTAACAGTTACATAGTAAATAGTATTGGAGGTTGTATAAAGAATACGTCCATTAGTCCAACCTTTATACCCTACCCATAAGTCTGTCTAAACAGTTACATAGTAACATAGTATGGGAGACGGTGTTATAAAGACAATCGTGCCATCTAGTCCAACCTTTACCCTACCCATAATGTCTTTATAACAGTACATAGTAAACATGTATTGGAGGTGTTTATAAGAGACCAATACGGTCTATTAGGTCAACCTTATACCCTACACCCATAATGTCTGATAACAGTTAATAGTAACATAGTATGGAGGTTGTATAAGACATACGTCCATCTAGTCAACCTTGACCTCACCCTACCCATGAATGTATGGTTATAACAGTTCATAGTAAACACTAGTATTGGAGGTTGCATAAAGACATACGTCATCAAATGTCCCACCTTATACCTAACCCATAATGTCTGTTTATAACAGTCTAAATAGAACAGTTAGTATTGGAGGTTGATAAGACATAATCTGTCTCATGTCCAACCTTATATACCCTACTCCAGTGCTGTATAACAGTTACATAGTAACATAGATAGTAGTTGGAGGTGTATAAAGACATACATCCATCTACTCCAACTCTTAACCCTACACATAATGTGCTGTTTTTCTAACAGTTTACATATAATCACTACGTATTGGAGTTGTATAAAGGACATAACGTCCTATAGTCGAAATTCTTACCCTACCAGAAATGATCTGTTATAACAGTGTACATAGTAACATAGTGATTGGAGGTTGCTTAGTATAAACCCGCACCAACCTAGTACATCAGTCCAACCTTTTATACCTATCCCAAAGTTGTTTCGAACAGTTACTATAGTGAACATAGTATTGGAGGTTGTTATAAAGACATAAGTCCACTTGTCTCCAAACGTATACCCTCCCATAAGTGTTTCTGTTAAACAGTTAATAGAACATAGATTGGAGGGGTTTGATAAAGAAATATGTCCAATAGTCCAACTTGATACCCTACACTACCCATAATGTCTGGTATAACATTACATAGTACATGCTATTGGAGGTGTAAAAGCAAGTCTATCAACCTACCGTCCAAACCTTTTAACCCGTACCCATGAATGTCTGTATAAACAGTTTAATAGTAACATAGTATTGGAGAGGTTTTGTATAAAGACATACATCCATCTAGTCCAACCTTATACCTACCCATAATGTCGCTATAAAGTTACATAGGAACATAGTATTGGAGGATTTGTAAAGACATACGGTCCATCTAGTCCACCTTATAGCCATACCCCTATAGTCTGTATAACAAGTTCACATAGTAACATAGTATGGAGGTTTGTATAAAGACATACGTCCATCTAGTCCAACCTTTATACCTACCTAGTGTCTGTTATAAGTACATAGTACAGAGGATTGGAGGTGTGTATAAAGATCTACGGCCACAGCCAACCTTTAGACACCTACCCATAATGTTGTATAAAACAGTTACATGTAACATAGTATTGGAGGTTGTATAAGACATAAGTCCATCAGTCAAACCTTGTATACTACCCATAAGGTCTGTATAACAGTTACTAGTAACTTGTCTTGGAGGTTGTATAAAGACATACGCCCATCTAGTCCAACCTTGGCGATTTAATAAGACCACCAATACATCGCTCCGGTATAAAAGTGACTGAACATAGTAGTGGAGGGAACAAGGTTGTATAAAGTAGCATAAGCCCATATAGTCCAAACCTTTAGACCCTACCACTAATCGTTGTTCTAGAACAGGAAATAGGTGGTAACATAGTATTGGAGGTTGTTATAAAGACCTACGTCCATCTAGTCCAACATGTATACCTTACAAGAACTGTGGAGGATAACAGTTACTATTAACATAGGTATGGAGGTGTATAAAGACACATCCATCTAGTCCAACCTTTATACTCTACCAATTATGTCTGTTATAGCGTACCTAGAACTAGTAATGGAGGTGTTATAAAGCACTACGTACCATCTCGTCCAACCTTATACCCTACCACATAATGTCTGTATAACATGACCATAGTAACATAGTAATGGAGTTGTATAAAGACAAGTCCATCTAGTCCAATTATACCCTACCCATAATGTATCTGGGTAACGGACATGTACATAGTATGGATGTTTAAAAGACCTACGTCCATGCTAGTCAACCTTTATACCCTTTACCCAGAATGTCTGGTATAAACAGTTACATAGTAACATAGTAGGGAGGTGCTATAAAGCGACATACGTCATAAAGTAACCAAACTTTATACCTACCCTATGATGTATCACAGTTAAACCTCAGTAACATAGTATGGCAGGTGCGATAAAGATTACATCCATCTAGTCCACTTCACCCTACCCATAATGATGTATAGCAGGTTACAAGTAAACATATTATTGGAGGTGGTAACGATATTACGTCATCAGTCCCACCGATTACACCGCACAAATAATGTCGGTAACAGTTACATAGAACATAGTTGAGTTGTATAAAGTATAAGTCCATCTAGTCACACCTTTTACCCTACAATTAATGTCTTGATAAAGATAATAGTAACATTTTTTTTTCTTTCTTTTTTCTCCTTTTGGTCATGTTCACACTCCTGTGCACACATTGTTTATCTGGTCACCTCTGACCACAGTGCCCCTTTAAAACAATGAAAAAAATATCTGAGTCACCTGGGATATCCATGAGACTTAGTATCTGGGCTGCTATGGGGATTGTGTATCGGAGGTGAGATCACAAATTAACAAATCCAGCAATATTTCATTGCCCATACAGGAGTAATTGGGAACTGCCGCTCTGTACCGGATAATATCTGGAAAAGGCCCCTCACCGCTATTCTGGGAGCTTCCACAGGAATCATATACATGGTATCCACAGTCAGGTTCGGGTGGTAGGTAACAATTCTGGATCATTTTAACTCTTCAATAGCAAATTCAGAATCCAGTGTGTCTATCTCTAGCTGGCTTAACACTGAAGATAATAAATAATACAGAAAAGATTATATTAAAATCCTCATGGGACATTAACTTTAACATAACATTCCAAATATAATTTATATGCAATATACACCATCTCTACCAATACCTTACATTTTTTTTTTTACCATCGGAAAGTTACCCTCCCCTACATTTGTTTCCCCCAAAAATCACCTTGTTCCTTTGACAGCAGGGTCTCTGGGAAGCTAATGTAAGGCTCCTGGGCGGTGTGTCTGCTACTGTGCTGGGCAGGCTGTCAGTCAATGTGCATCATAACATGCATATTCATGCATTGATGCCAGGCCCACTGCGAACCAGTGATGCCTTTCTCCCTGGCTCTGTTGATCTATTCAATCTGATAGTGCAGGGGGAGAAGAGAAGGAGAAAGTTATAAGGTCAGCATACACAGCTTTAGTAAGGAGGCGGTGAGAACTTGCTTTAACAATTTTCATAGTAAAGAATTTATAGAACCGAATTATGGGGGTGGTTAGTGTTGGAATGGAGCTAGAAGTGCATTACAGTGGGGATGTGGGGAAATTATTAGAAGCTTTATTGCAGGAGTAGGTTTTTGGCAGACAGGATGTCCATCCAGTCCAACCTTCTATACCATAACCCATTAATGTATGATAAAACAGTACATAGTAATAGTATTGGAGGTTGTATAAAGGACATACATCAATTCTAGTCCCACCTTTACCACTACCCATAATGTCTAAACAGACCTTTACATAGTAACAATAGTATTGGGGGTGTATAAAGACAATACTCCATGCTAGTCCAACCTTTATACCCTACCCATAATGTCTGTTATAACAGTTATTAGTAACATAGTATTGGAGGTATATAAAGACATACGTCCATCTAGTCCAACCTTTGTACCCTACCCAGTAAATGTCGGTATAACAGTTACTAGTAACATAGATTGGGTTGTATAAAGAATACGTCATCTAGTCAACCTTTATACCCTACCCTAATGTCTTATAAACAGTACATAGTAACATAGTATTGGTAGGTTGTCTAAAGACATACATCCATCTAGTCTCAACCTTTAAACCCTACCCAAATGTCGATAACAGTACATAGTAAATAGTTGGAGGTTGTATAAGATCATCCTGGTTACATACTAGCATCCACCTCTTTGACCCTACACCCTATGTTCAATGGTATAGCCAGTGTGTGAGGTGACACACTCAGTCGTGAGGAGGGTTGTATAAGAATACGAGTCCGACTCTATTCACCTTTATAGCCCATATCCGCATATGTCTGCCTATAACGCGTTACAAGTACATAGTATTGTGAGGTTGTATAAAGACTATACGTCTCTCTAAGTCCAACCTTATACCCTAACCAGAATGTCGGGTGTATAACAGTTACATAGTACAAGTATTGGAGGGTTGTATACAATGCATATACGTACATCAGTCCAAACCTTGTACCCTAACCAATGTCTGGATCAACCAGTTACATAGTAAATAGTATGAGGTGGTATAAAGACATACGTCATCTCAGTTCCAACCTTTTACCCTAGCCCATAATGTACTGTATAAAGTTATGTCCAGTAGTAACATAGTATTGGGGTTGTATAAAGACATACGTCTTGTCTAGTCCCAACCTTTTATACCCATATCCCATAATGTCGTATAGAACAGCTACATAGTAACAAGTATTGAGAGTTGTATTAAAAGCATATCGTCCACTCTAGTCCCTTCTTTATACCCTACCCATCATCTGTCTGCTATAACCAGTTGACATAGAATCCAACTAGTATTGGAGGTGTAATACAGACATAATCATCTCATCTAGTTCCCACTTGGATACCCTACCCATAATGTCTCGTGATAACAGTTACATAGTAACAAGGTTTGGAGGGTATATAAAGACATAACATCCATCTAGTCCACCGTTATACCCTACCAGTAATTCTGGTATAAAGTTACATAGTAACATAGTATGTGGAGGTTGTATAAAGACATACGTCCAATCTAGTCCAACCTTTATACCCACCCATAATGTCTGTATACCAGTACATATTAACATAGTATTGGAGGTTGTCTATAAAGACACTAGTCACATTAGGTCCAACCTTAATACCCTACCCATAATGTCTGATAAACAGTTACATCGTAAACATAGTATTGGAGGTGTATAAAGACATTACAGTATAGTCCACCTTTATACCTACTCCATAATGTCTATGTATCACAGTTACATAGTAAACAGATTGGAGGTTATATAAAGACACTACTCCATCTAGTCCAACCTTTACTACCCTACCCATAATGTCTGTATAAACAGTTACTATAGTAAATAGTATTGGAGGTTGTATAAAGACATACGTCCATCTTAGTCAGAACCTTTGACCACCCATAATGTCTGTAATAATAGTTACGAAATAGTCAAATAGATTGGAGGTTGTATAAAGACATAGTACTCCATATAGTCCAACCTTTATACCCTACCCATAATGTTGTTAAACAGGAATAGTAACATAGTATTGAGGTTTTGAATAAAGACATACGTCCATCTAGTCCAACCTTTATACCCTACCCATAAGTCTGTTAACAGTACATAGTAAATAGTATTGGAGGGTGATAAAGACATGAGTCCATCTAGTCCAACCTTATACCCTACCCATAATGTCTGTATAAACAGTTACATAGTAACATAGTATTGGAGGTTGTATAAAGAAATGTCTATCTAGTCCAACCTTATAGACCCTACCCCATAAGTGTCTGTATAACAGTTACATAGTAACATAGATTGGAGGTTGTATAAAGAAAATCATCCATCTAGTCAACAACTTATACCCTAACCCATAATGTCTGTATAACAGTTACTAGTGAACATAGTTATTGGAGGTTGAAAAGACATACGTCCATCTAGTCCAACCTTTATACCCTACCCATAATGTCTGTTATACAGTTACACATAGGAACATAGTATTGGAGGTGGTATTAAAGACATACATCGTCTAGTCCAACTGTATCCCTACCATATGTCTGTATAACAGTTACATAGTAAATAGTATTGGAGGTTGATAAAGACATACGTCCATTAGTCCAACCTTTCATACCCTACCCATAATGCTGTCTAAACAGTTACATAGTAACATAGTATTGGGAGGTGTGTATAAAGACATACTGCCATCTAGTCCAACCTTGTCCCTACCCATAATGTCTTTATAACAGTTACATAGTAACATGTATTGGAGGTGTTATATAAAGACATACGTCATCTAGTCCAACCTCTTATACCCTACACCCATAAGTCTGGATAACAGTTACATAGTAACATAGTATGGAGGTTGTAATAAAGACATACGTCCACTAGTCAACCTTATTACCCTACCCATAATGTCGTATAACAGTTACATAGTAAACATAGTATTGGAGGTTGTATAAAGACATCGTATCATTAGTCCGAACCTTTATTACCCTACCCATAATGTCTGTTATAACAGTTAATAGAACATTAGTATTGGAGGTGGTATAAAGACATTTTATCATTGTACCAACCTTTATATACCCTACCCATGCTGTATAACAGTTACATAGTAACATAGTATTGGAGGTTATAGAAAGACATACTCCATCTATCCAACCATTAACCCTACCATAATGTCTGTCTCTAAACAGTTACTATAACAGTATTGAGGTTGTATAAAGACATACGTCCATTAGTCAACCTTTATACCCTAATAATGTCTGTATAACATGTACATAGTAACAAGCGATTGGAGGTTGTTGTATAAAGACACCTATCGACATCTAGTCCAACCTTTATACCCTACCCAAAGTTTGTCGAACAGTAACATAGGAACATAGTATTGGAGGTTGTATATAAAGACATACTCACTCTGTTCCAACTTATACCCTCCCAAATGTTTCTGTTAAACAGTTAATAGAACATAGTATTGGAGGGGTTTTTGCTAAAAGAAATTAGTCCATCAGTCAACCTTATACCCTAACCCATAATGTCGTATAAACAGTTACATAGTAACATAGTATTGGAGGTTGTAAAAGCAAAGGTCATCTAGTCCAACCTTTAACCTACCCATAATGTCTGTATAACAGTTTACATAGTAAATAGTATTGAGAGGTTGTGATAGCAAGACATACTCCATCTAGTCAACCTTTATACCTACCCATAAGTTGCTATACAGTTAATAGGAACATAGTATTGGAGGTTGCTTAAAGACATACGTCCATCTAGTAACCAGTTTATACCTACCCATAAGTCGTTAACCAGTTACATCGTTAGTAACATAGTATTGGAGGTGGATAAAGAAATATGTCCATCTAGTCCAACCTTATATACTACCCATAAGTGTCGTTCATACAGTACTAGACAGAGGATTGGAGGTGTGTATAAAGAAATCTATCGTGCCCACCACCTTTATGACCCTACACTCAGTTAATGTTGTCAAAACAGTTAACATGTAAATAGTATTGGAGGTGTGTATAAAGACATACAGTCCATCTAGTACAAACTATACCTACCCATAATGTCGTGTATAACAGTTACTAGTAACTTAGTACTTGGAGGGTTGCTATAAAGACATACGTCCCATCTAGTCAACTCGTTTAATAACCTACCAGATAAGGTCTGGTATAAAGTCGACGTAACATAGTATTGGGCAGGTTGTATAAAGTAGCATAAGTCCATTAGTCCACAACCTTTATGACCCTACCATAATGTCGTGTTACAGACAGAATAGTGGTAACATAGTATTGGAGGTTGTAATACAGAGACACTACGTCCATCTAGGCCAAACTTATCACCTTAACAAGAACTGTGGAGGTAACAGTTAACTATGTAACATGTATGGAGGTGTATAAAGAAACTCCATCTAGTCCAACCTTTATACTCTACCAATTATGTCTGTTATAGCGTACCTAGAACTAGTAATGGAGGTGTTATAAAGCACTACGTACCATCTCGTCCAACCTTATACCCTACCACATAATGTCTGTATAACATGACCATAGTAACATAGTAATGGAGTTGTATAAAGACAAGTCCATCTAGTCCAATTATACCCTACCCATAATGTATCTGGGTAACGGACATGTACATAGTATGGATGTTTAAAAGACCTACGTCCATGCTAGTCAACCTTTATACCCTTTACCCAGAATGTCTGGTATAAACAGTTACATAGTAACATAGTAGGGAGGTGCTATAAAGCGACATACGTCATAAAGTAACCAAACTTTATACCTACCCTATGATGTATCACAGTTAAACCTCAGTAACATAGTATGGCAGGTGCGATAAAGATTACATCCATCTAGTCCACTTCACCCTACCCATAATGATGTATAGCAGGTTACAAGTAAACATATTATTGGAGGTGGTAACGATATTACGTCATCAGTCCCACCGATTACACCGCACAAATAATGTCGGTAACAGTTACATAGAACATAGTTGAGTTGTATAAAGTATAAGTCCATCTAGTCACACCTTTTACCCTACAATTAATGTCTTGATAAAGATAATAGTAACATTTTTTTTTCTTTCTTTTTTCTCCTTTTGTTACTAGTACTATACTGTACTATACAGAATACGGTACTACTACCCATAGCTACTAGCAGATACTTTACGTATACTATACTTATACGTATCACTGCACTGTACTATACTGGTCACTACTAATACTGTCTTACTGATAACTAGAAACTGGACTGATCTATACTTACTTATACTTCAACTACTGCACTACTTATGGTCTATACTATACTGTACTATAACTGTACTATACTATACTATCACTGCTACCTACTAACTATAACTTAATACTTACTTCACATCTGCTACTAGCTACTATACTATAACATGATACTATACTTAGCAGTAGCTGTCACTTATACTAATCTATACTTATGTACTGACTCTATTTCTACTATAACTTACATCGTATAGTACCTGCTACTACACTGCAAGTGTACTGTCAATACTTCGTGACTGTCTTACTATCACTGTATAATACTATACTATACACTGTCAACATATACTGTACATAACTAAACTATGACACACTATACTATTATATACTGCTACTATAACTACATTATAGTACACTGTACTACACTGCAGACTCTGTACTGCTACTATAACTATTCTGTCTAGTACATATAATATACACTGTAGTATTATACTAACTATACTACACTATACCTAACTATTTCTATACTGTACTGTACTATAGTATACTATACACTGTACTATACTGTACTATACTATACACTGTATTATACTAAACTATACTACACTATACTTAACTATTCTATACTGTACTGTACTATACTATACTACATTATACTACACTGTAGTGTACTGTACTATACTATACTATACTAAACTATGCGATATCACACTACACAACACTATTCAGATACTGTACTATACTATACTACATTATACTTCACGATAGTGTACGGTACTATACTAAACTATCTGTACTTATACTCTGTTCTTCACTATACTGTACTGTACTATACTATTCTATAACTGTACTGTACTATACATAACGTATACTAGTACTATACTATTACTATACTGATACATAGTAATATAACCTACTACTATACTGTACTATTAACTATACTATACTGTACTCTATACTGTAATCTGTATAATATACGTAACTTATACATTGCTATACTGTACTGACTATACTATACTGTACTAATACTAGTACTATACTAGTACTATAATGTACTTAAAGATACTGTACTGCTACTATACTATACTTTTTATATATACTGTACTATACTATACATAACTGTACCTAACTAATACTGCTATTGTACTATATCTAATAGAATACTATAATTACGATACCATACTATACTTTTTTACTATACACTATACTATACTAGATACTATACAAATGATACATACACTGTACTATACAATACTATATTATACACTGTACTATACGATACTATATTATACACTGTACTATACTGTACTGTACTATACTGTACTCTACTGTACTATATATACCTATACTCATACTGTACTGTACTGTACTGTACTATACGCTAAGTCGTATACTTATGTACTCTAATTACGTACTCATACTGCTAACTATACTATACTAGTACTGTCACTATACTATACATTGTACTGTACACTGTAGACCTCATACTATACTATACTGTACTGTACTCGTAATATACTATATACTATACTATACTGTACGTATTTTTTTTTACTATACGATACTGTACTGTACTGTAGTAACTGTACTATACTATACAGTACTGTACTGTATATACTATACTAATACTATACTGACCCTACTATACTGTACCTATACTGTACTGTACATATGTATATACTATCATGTACAGTCATACGATACTGTACTGCTACTATTATATATACATGCCTACTATACGTACATATACTGTACTATACATGCACCTAATATAACTGTACGTACTATATTGTACTTTAAACTACAGTGTAACCGTTCCAGATACTGATAACATCAGCAGTGATAATAAGATATTTGAGGGGGCCTCTATAAACTGCAGTTTCGTAATTAAGTCTACCTCAAATAAATCACTGATTGTTACTGTAACTCTACAATGTCTGTTAATCTCCATCGATCAATGGCTGAGCAGCGACATACAAAATAACACTCCCTAGAACATACATTATAATTGTAATATAAAAGAAACATATCTGTTGCTATTCAATTAGATCAACTGGACTTGAAATGTAGTTCTGAAGACGTTTCGCTAAGTCATACCGACTGGCTTCTCAATTCAGATGACTTGTAGTACACGATCTGCTTGGAACCTTATGTACCCTGGAAAATCCCAATTAGCATATCCAGCCAGGATGTGTAAGGGTGTGATTAGATAGTGGCTAAGAGGTGTTATAGGAACGCCCAGAGGAAAGGATGCTTAAAACAGCATTAGTACATAGGCAGACAGTTGGTGTCGAACCCCCCCACCTCTATTTAGGCTTGGCGTTTCTTTATTTCACATAAAATGGCCTCCTTAACACCTCTCTGACCAGTCACAATCCTTTGCCAATATGTTAACATTACAATCTTCCAAAGGTATGTCCTTTATCCTTAAGCATGAGGTACACGGCTGAGTCCTGACCCCGAGGAATTGGCTCTTCTGTGCTGCTGGCCATACGTTGATGCAGCTGTTCTGTTTGGTCTCACCCCACATTCAAACTGTGTATATGATGTCCATTCCTTACTGCACTGCACATATGAGGTCACTCTGCACGCACCTGCACACATATAAGATGCCCACACTACACTGCACTTGCGTATATGATGTCACTTTTCACTGCACATGACGCTATATAGATGTCTTTTCTTCTTGTGTTTCATTATTGGGTCTTTCGAGATACAAGAATTACCACATGCTTGCTCATGCTGTGGTGGTTTAAAGCAGACAGCGGGATACGGTGTTTATAGAAAATTCTCTTATATTATTCGGCAGACCCCTGCTTCATATAGGGATGACCATGTTCTTTCCTTCTTTATGCTTTCTGTTTCTGTACATTCTTCTCTCTAATTTGACAAAGGACCTGTGTACATGTCGTTCGTATTTACGTGATTTGAATTTAGATGGATGAATTCTGTTACGTATTCCGTCCTTGGCTGGTTTTCTGTATCCTACTATTTTTCACAAACCGTACTTACCTGTGACTGCTGATGAATTTACGGATGAATATACAGATATACGTGACCTGAATGGAAATATACAGATATAACCGGACCTGGATGAATGAAATATTACAGATATACCGTGACCTGGATGATGAATATTACAGATATACCAGTGACCTGGTATGGATGAATTACAGACTAATACCGTGAACCTGATGAGATGAATATTACAGCATATACCGTGACCTGGATGGATAAATATTACAGATATACCTGACCTGGATGAGGATGAAATATTACAGATATACACGCTGACCCTGATGAATGAATATTACAGATATACCGTGACCTGGATGGATAAATATTACAGATATACGCATGAACCTGGATGGATACAATAATTACAGAATACCGGTGACCTGGAGGATGAATATTACAGATATACACGTGACATGGCATGGAAGAATATTACAGATTAACCCAGTGACTGGATGATAATATTACAGATATACCATGACCTGATGGATAATATTACAGATATACCGTGACCTGGGATGAAGAATATTACAGATATAACCATGACCTGGATGGATTGAATATACCAGTATATACATAGACCTAGGAATAGCAACCGATGCATAATATTACAGATATACATGACATACCAAAACAGAGGGCGTAAAACCTGGATGGATAATATTACAGATATACCGTGACCTGGATGTGATGAATATTACAGATATAGCCGTGACCTGGATGGAGTGAATATTACAGAATATACCGTGACCTGGATGGGATAATAATTACAGATAACCGTACCTGATGATGAATATTACAGATATACGGACCTGGATGGATAATATTACAGATATACCGTGACCTGGATGGATGAATATTACAGATATACCGTGACCTGGATGGATGAATATTACAGATATACCGCTGACCTGACTAGTGATGAATATTACAGAGTATTACGTCGTGACCTGGATGGATGAATATTACAGCATATAACCGTGACCTGGATGGATGAATATTAAGCATAGTAACAGTGAACCTGGATGAATGAAATATTACAGATATACCGTGACCTGGATGGATGAATATTACAGATATACCGTGAACCTGGATGGATGAATATTACAGATATACGACCTGCCGATGGATAGAATATTACAGATATACCGTGACCTGGAGATGAATATTACTAGAAATATACCATGATCCTGAGATGGATGAATATTACAGATATACCGTGACCTGGATGGATAAATATTACAGATATACCGCTGACCTGGACATGGATGAATATTACAGATATACCGTGACCTGGATGGATGAATATACAGGAATACAGAACCTGGATGATGAATATTACAGATATAACCGTGACCTGATGGATGAATATTACAGATTACCGTGACCTGCGGATGTAAATATTAAAGATGATACCATGACCTGGATGGATGAATATTACAGATATACCGTGACCTGGATGAATGAATATACAGATATACTACAATAGACCTAGGATGGATAAATATTACAGATATACCGGACCTAGGTATGGATGAATATTACAGATAATACCGTGACCTGGATGGATGAATATTACAGATATACCGTGACCTGGATGATGAAATATTACAGATTACCGTGACCTGGGGATGATGATGATATATTACAGATATACCTGACCTGGATGGATGAATATTAACAGATATACCGTGACCTGGATGATGAATATTACAGATATACCTGACCTGATGGATGAATATTACAGATATATACCATGACCTGGATGGATAATATTACAGATATACCGTGACCTGGATGGAGAATATTAAGATTAACGTGACCTGGATGGATGTAATATTACAGATATACCGTGACCTGGATGGATGATAATTACAGATATACGACCGTGACCTGGAATGGATAGAATATTACAGATATACCGTGACCTGGATGGATGAATATTACAGATATACGTGACCTGGATGAGATGAATATACAGATATACCTGAGCTGACCTGGATGATGAATATTACAGATATACCGTGATGACCTGGATGGATGAATATTACGATATGACCCTGACCTGGATGGAGAGACTTAGATCATATCGGATAAGAATATACAAATACTGAATGATATACAGTATACCGTGATAGGGCATGAATAAATATTACAGATATACCGTGAACCTGATGAGATAGATGATTACAGATATACCGCTGACCATGGATGGATGAATATTACAGATATACAGGACCTGGATGGATGAATATTAGATATACCCTGACCTGGAGGATGAATAATTACAGATATACCCTGACCTAGGATGAATGATATTACAGATATACATGACCTGGATGATGAATATTACAGATATACCTGACCTGGATGAATGCAATATTACAGAATATACCGTGACCTGGATCGCATGAATATTACAGATATCAGTGACATGGATGCATGAATATTACAATACCGTGACCTGATGGATGAATATACAATATACCGTGACCTGGATGGATGAATATTACAGATATACCCTGACCTGGATGAATGAATATTACAGATATACCGTGACCTGGGATGGATGAATATACAGATATACCATGACCCTGGATGGATGAATATTACAGATATACCGTGACCTGGATGGAGAATATTACAGATATACCATGACATGGATGATAATATTACAGATAACCGTGACCGTGATGGAATATTACAGATAATACCGGGACCTGATGGATGAATATTACAGATATACCGTGACCTGGATGGTATGAATATTACAGATATTACCGTGACCTGGATGGATGAATATTACAGATATACCTAGACTGGATGAATGAATATTACAGATATACCGTGACGGATGGATGAATATTACAGATATACGTGACCTGGATGGATGAATATTAGATATTCCCGTGACCTGATTAATAATTACAGATATACCGTGACCTGGTGAATGGAATATATACAGATATACCGTGACCTGGATGATGAATATTACAGATATACCGTGACGGATGGAGAAATTACAGATATACCGTGACCTGGATGGATGAATATTACAGATATACCTGACCTGGATGGATTAATATTACAGATATACCATGACCTGGATGAGATGAATATTACAGATATACCGTGACCTGGATGGATGAATATTACAGATATACGCCTGACCTGGATGGATGAATATTACAGATATACAGACCTGGATGGATGAATATTACAGATATACCGTGACCTGGATGGATGAATATTACAGATATACCGTGACCTGGATGGATGAATATTACAGATATACCGGACCTGGATGGATGAATATTACAGATATACCGTGACCTGGATGATGATATATACAGATATACCGTGACCTGGATGATGAATATTACAGATATACAGTGACCTGGATGAATGAATATTACAGATATACCGTGACCTGGATGAATGAATATTACAGATATACCGACCTGGATGGAGAATATTACAGATAAACGTGACCTGGATGATAGAATATTACAGTTATACCTGACCTGGATGGATGAAATTACAGATATACCGTGACCTGGATGATGAATATTACAGAATACCTGACCTGGATGGATGATATTACAGATATTCCTGACCTGGATGAGGAATATTACAGATATACCGTGACTGGATGAATGAATATTACAGATATACCGTGACCTGGATGATGAATATTACAGAATATACATGACCTGGATGAATGAATATATACGATATACACGTACCTGGATGGATGAATATTCAGATATACCGTGACCTGGATGAATGAATATTACAGTATACCTGACCGGATGATGAATAATTACAGAAACCGTGACCTGGATGGAATGAATATTACAGATATACCGTGACCTGGATGATGATGAATATTACAGATATACGTAGACCTGGATGAGAAATATACAGATATACCGTGACCGGAGTATGAATATTACAGATATACCTGACCTGGATGGATGAATATTACAGATATACCATGACCTGGAGGGTATGAATATTACAGATATACCGTGACCTGGATGGATGAATATTACAGATATACGTGACCTGGAGTGATGAATATTACAGATATAAGTGACCTGGATGAATGAATATACAGTATACCGTGACCTGGATGGAATGAATATTACAGATATACCGGACCTGGAGGAATGAAATTCAGATATAACAGTGACCTGCCGATGGTGATGAATATTACAGAATATACGTGACCTGGATGGATGAATATTACAGATATACGTAGGACCTGATGGATGAATATACAGATATACGTGACCTGATGGATAATATTACAGATATACCGTGACCTGGAGGATGAATCATATACAGATATCCGTGACGGATGGATGAATATTACAGCATATACTGACCTGCGATGGATGAATATTACAGATATACCGTGACTGGATGAATGAATATAATAAAGATATACCGTGACCGGATGGATGAATATTACAGATATACGTGACCTGGATGGAATATATTACAGATATACCGTGACTGGATGGATGAATATTACAGACTATACCGTGACCTAGGTGGCTATGAAATATACAGATATACCTGACCTGGATGATGAATATTACAGATATACCGTGACCTGGATGAATGATATTACAGATATACCGTGACGGATGATGAATATTACAGATATACCGTGACCTGATGGATGAATATTACGATATACCGTGACCTGATGGAGAATATTACCAGATATGACCGTGTGACCTGGATGGATGAATATTACAGATATACCATGACCTGGATGGATGAATATTACAGATATACCATGACCTGGATGGATGAATATTACAGATATACCGTGACCTGGATGAATGAATATTACAGATATACCGTAACCTGGATGAATGAATATTACAGATATTCCATGACCTGGATGGATGAATATTACAGATATACCATGACCTGGATGAATGAATATTACAGATATACCATGACCTGGATGAATGAATAGAAATTATATATATCGTATAAATATACTATATACCGTGACATGGATGGATGAGAACCTTCACAAGCAATATAAAAGAACATTCCCTAGAACATACATTGTAATTAGTGATGGCCCGGTTTGCGGATCCGAACCCGGATCCGTGGCTGGTTTTCCCTTGTTCGCGAACGGCGGATATTGCGGATTTTCTGTATTTCCGCCTTCCGAACTTTTCCGAACCGCATTTTCAAAAATGTTCGAAATTACGAGGATTTCTCGTATTTTCTAAAATACGGGAAAATACGAGAAATCCTCGTAAATTCGAAATTTAGTGGATTTTTCACATTTTTGGACAGAGCAAGCCACATTTTTGGGTCCGTATTTCTGAAGAATCCTCGTATTTTCGAATGCGGATTTTGCCGTACTTTGATCTTAATGGGTCCGCTCGCGGATTTTCAAATTTTTTCGAAAATTCGCGGATCCTCGAGCTGACCGGATTTTGCGAAGTTCGGACATCTCTACTTATAATATAATATAAAATAACACTCCCTAGAACATACATTATAATACACAAGGCTAGGCATTTGCAATGGGAAAGTGCAGTGGTGAGAATCTATATTACAGTCACTTAGTGATGTCACTGAGTGACTTCCTGTCTCCCACTGCCCCTCCCACTGTCTCCCTGTATTAGTCATTTATATAGGAATCCCTTTATATTATTGACAGACAATGTTCAGTCCTTTGTTCTCTTTTCAATAGGAACGGTAATTAACTATTTATACATTAAACAGATGCCTCGTGCTTCTATGTGGTCATGGGACTCCTTGGTGGCGTAATATCCTTATATTACACTGTAGGTAGCGTATTATCCCTTATATATAACAACATAGGACATACATTATAATGTTACTTAACATAGGACATACATTATAATGTTACTTAACATAGGACATACATTATAATGTTACTTAACATAGGACATACATTATAATGTTACTTAACATAGGACATACATTATAATATGGTGCAACATATAACATACATTATAATATAACGTAACATTTAACATACATTATAATATAACGTAACACATAACATACATTATAATATAACGTAACATATAACATACATTATAATATAACGTAACATAGAACATACATTATAATATAACGTAACATAGAACATACATTATAATATAAAGTAAGATAGTATATTCATTATATTACAATATAAAGTAACATAGTACATAGATTATAATATAAAGCAACATAGAACTAAATTATCATATAAAATAACACAGTACATACATATTAAAATAAAATATCATACTACTTACGTTCCCTTCATCATCCAACACTTGGATCTGACCAGAGTCACACAACTTCACCACTGCTCCAACTGGAACATCAAACTCACGTCCCGTCTTGAGGTCCAGCCAGACGTAATCACCCTGGATCAAATAAAAAGTCATGTATTACGTTACTTTATATACTCGAGTATATACGGTACTTTACGGTCTGTATTACAGGAAACAAATTTACAGTAGAGTCTATTTTTTTGCAGACTAAACAAGTGGCCACATGGGAAACTACACTTGTCATGTAACCAACTGCTCTTTAGCTCCCCCCTCAGTACATTCCTTCCTTCTTTAACATCTGCACATGCTATTTCAGAGATGGGAAAAGTGTCAGCGACACTGAGTGGAGGAGGGATTAGAGAGCAGTCAGTTGCACAATGAGTATGTTAGGTGATAGGAATGAGGGATGCAAACATTTGAGTAACACTTTCAAGGACAAGGAATGAGCATTGATTATCTTTTCTTTGTATGAATTATTGACCAGATCAAAAGCACTTCAACAAATTGTAATTGTAATTTAGCCCAAGAACACAGCTCCCACATATATCGTCCATATTTCCAGGTGGAACTCAATCTATGGACACCAATTGGTCTTTAAAAATGATAAATATACATCTCATTGGGGGATTCCACATTTCAGACTTAGGGCTGGTACACATGTGTAATCGCAGGGCCGACTCACAACACATTCGGTCTGACAATTGTTTAATGTATGGGTGATTGGTTGGGCCTCGATGATCCGCCAGTTCAGAACATAGAATAATCTCCCTGCTAGCTAGACTGGTCATCTCTGAACACCAACGATTACAAAACGATGACCTTGTAAACTACTAGCAAGCTAACATTGGGAGGGGAGGGGTGGAGACAGAAGGAAAACGGATAGTAAGAAATTACTAAATTAACGACAGAATAGAGAATATAGCAATAGGATATTTTATAAAAGGAAAATGAGTTTATGGGATAGTTAGCTATTTAATTAATAATCTAGTCCAACCTTTATACCCTACCCATAATGTCTGTATAACAGTTACATAGTAACATAGTATTGGAGGTTGTATAAAGACATACGTCCATCTAGTCCAACCTTTATACCCTACCCATAATGTCTGTATAACAGTTACATAGTAACATAGTATTGGAGTTTGTATAAAGACATACGTCCATCTAGTCCAACCTTTATACCCTACCCATATGTCTGTATAACAGTTACATAGTAACATAGTATTGAGGTTGTTAAAGAATACGTCCATCTAGTCCAACCTTTAACCCTACCCATAATGTCTGTATACAGTTACATAGTAACATAGTTTTGTAGGTTGGTATAAAGATATACGTCCATCTAGTCCAACCTTTTACCCTACCCATAATGTCTGTATACAGTTACATAGTAACATAGTTGTAGGTTGTATAAAGATATACGTCCATCTAGTCCAACCTTTATACCCTACCCATAATGTCTGTATAACGTTACATAGTACCATAGTATTGTAGGTTGTATAAAGATATACGTCCATCTAGTCCAACCTTATACCCTACCCATAATGTCTGTATAACAGTTACATAGTAACATAGTATTGGAGGTTGTATAAAGATATACGTCCATCTAGTCCAACCTTTATACCCTACCCATAATGTCTGTATAACAGTTACATAGTAACATAGTATGGAGGTTGTATAAAGACATACGTCATCATATCCAACCTTTATACCCTACCCATAATGTCTGTATAACAGTTACATAGTAACATAGTATTGGAGGTTTGTATAAAGACATACGTCCTCTAGTCCAACCTTTATACCCTACCCATAATGTCTGTATAACAGTTTACATAGTAACATAGTATTGGAGTTGTATAAAGACTATACGTCCATCTAGTCCAACCTTTATACCCTACCCATAATGTCTGTATAACAGTTACATAGTAACATAGTATTGGAGGTTGTATAAGACATACATCTCCATCTAGTCCAACCTTTATACCCTACCCATAATGTCTGTATAACAGTTACATAGTAACATAGTATTGGAGGTTGTATAAAGACATATCCATCTAGTCCACCTTTATACCCTACCCATAATGTCTGTATAACAGTTACATAGTACATAGTATGGAGGTTGTATAAAGACATACGTCCATCTAGTCCAACCTTTATACCCACCCATAATGTCCTGTATACAGTTACATATGTAACATAGTATTGGAGGTTGTTATAAAGACATACGTCCATCTAGTCCACCTTATACCCTACCCATAATGTCTGTAATAAGTTACATAGTAACATAGTATTGGAGGTTGTATAAAGACATACGTCCATCTAGTCCAACCTTTATACCCTACCATAATGTTTGTATACAGTTACATAGTAACAAGTATTGGAGGTTTATAAAGACATACGTCCATCTAGTCCAACCTTTATACCCTACCCATAATGTCTGTATAACAGTTACATAGTAACATAGTATTGGAGGTTGTATAAAGACATACGTCCATCTAGTCAACCTTTATACCCTACCCATAATGTCTGATAATAGTTACTAGTACATAGATTGGAGGTTGTATAAAGACATACGTCCATCTAGTCCGAACCTTTATACCCTACCCATAATGTCTGTATAACAGATACATAGTATATTAGAGGTTGTATAAAGACATACGTCCATCTAGTCCAACCTTTATACCCCTACCCATAATGTCTGTATAACAGTTACATAGTAACATAGTATGTAGGTGTGTATAAAGATAATGTCCATCTAGTCCAACCTTTATACCCTACCCATATGTCTGTATAAACAGTTACATAGTAACATAGTATTGGAGGTTGTATAAAGATATCTTCCATCTAGTCCAACCTTTATACCCTACCCATATGATGTCTGTATAACAGTTACATAGTAACATAGTATTGGAGTTGTATAAAGATATACGTCCATCTAGTCCAACCTTTATACCCTACCCATAAGTCTGTATAACAGTTACATAGTAACATAGTATTGGAGGTTGTATAAAGATATACGTCCATCTAGTCCAACCTTTATACCCTACCCATAATGTCTGTATAACGTTACATAGTAACATAGTATTGGAGGTTTGTATAAGACATACATCATCCATTTCCAACCTTTATACCCTACCCATAATGTCTGTATAACAGTTACATTGTAACATAGTATTGGAGGTTGTATAAAGACATACGTCCTATAGTCCAACCTTTATACCCTACCCATAATGTCTGTATACCAGTTACATAGTAACAAGAATTGGAGTTGTATAAAGACATACTCCATCTAGTCCAACCTTTATACCCTACCCTAATGTTTGTATAACAGTTACATAGTAACATATATTGGAGGTTGTATAAAGACATACGTCCATCTAGTCCAACCTTTATACCCTACCCATAATGTCTGTATAACGTTTACATAGTAACATAGTATTGGGGTTGTATAAAGACATCCGTCCATCTAGTCCGACCTTTATACCCTACCCATAATGTCTGTATAATAGTTACATAGTAACATAGCATTGGAGGTTTATAAAGACATACGTCCATCTAGTCCGAACCTTTATACCCTACCCTAATGTCTGTATAACAGTACATAGTATTAGAGGTTGTATAAAGACATACGTCCATCTAGTCCAAACCTTTATACCCTACCCATAATGTCTGTATAACAGTTACATAGTAACATAGCATTGGAGGTTTAGTATAAGACATACGTCCATCTAGTCCACCTTTAATACCCTACCCTAATGTCTGTATAAAACAGTACATAGTATTAGAGGTTTGTATAAAGACATACGTCCATCTAGTCCAACCTTTATACCCTACCCATAATGTCTGTATACAGTTCATAGTAAAGTATTGGAGGTTGTATAAAGACTACGTCCATCTAGTCCAACCTTTATACCCTACCCATAATGTCTGTATAACAGTTACATAGTAACATAGTATTGGAGGTTGTATAAAGACATACGTCCATCTAGTCCACCTTTATACCCTACCCTAATTGTCTGTATAACAGATACATAGTATTAGGAGGTTGTATAAAGACATACGTCCATCTAGTCCAACCTTTATACCCTACCCATAATGTCTGTATAACAGTTACATAGTAACATAGTATTGGAGGTTGTATAAAGACATACGTCCATCTAGTCCAACATTTATACCCTACCCATAATGTCTGATAACAGTTACATAGTAACATAGTATTGGAGTTGTATAAAGACATAAGTCCATTAGTCCAACTTTTACCCACCCATAATGTCTGATAACAGTTACATAGTAACATGTATTGGAGGTTGTATAAAGACATACGTCCACTAGTCCAACCTTTATCCCTACCCATAATGTCTGTATAACAGTTACATAGACATATATTGGAGGTTGTATAAAGACATACGTCCATCTAGTCCACCTTTATACCCTACCCTAATGTCTGTATAACAGTTACATAGTAACATAGTATTGGAGGTTGTATAAAGACATACGTCCATCTAGTCCAACCTTTATACCCTACCCATAATGTCTGTATAACAGTTACATAGTAACATAGTATTGGAGGTTGATAAAGACATACGTCTCTAGTCCAACCTTTATACCTACCCATAATGTCTGTATAACAGTTACATAGTAACATAGTATTGGGGTGTATAAAGACATACGTCCATCTAGTCAACCTTTATACCCTACCCATAATGTCTGTATAACAGTTACATAGTAACATAGTATTGGAGTTGTATAAAGACATACGTCCATCTAGTCCAACTTATTACTACCCATAATGTCTATTAACAGTTACATAGTAACATAGTAATGGGGGGTGTATAAAGACATCGTCCATCTAGTCCAACCTTTATACCCTACCATAATGTCTGTATAACAGTTACATAGTAACATAGTATTGGAGGTGTATAAAGACAACGTCCATCTAGTCCAACCTTTATACCCTACCCATAATGTCGTTAACAGTTACATAGTAACATAGTATTGGAGGTTGTATAAAGACATACTCCATCTAGTCCAACCTTTATACCCTACCCATAATGTCTGTAAACAGTTACATAGTAACATAGTATTGGAGGTTGTATAAAGACATACGTCCATTAGTCCAACCTTTATACCCTACCCATAATGTCGTATAACAGTTACATAGTAACATAGTATTGGAGGTTGTATAAAGACATACGTCCATCTAGTCCAACCTTTATACCCTCCATAAGTCTGTATAACAGTTACATAGTAAACATAGTATTGGAGGTTGTATAAAGACATACGTCCATCTAGTCCAACCTTATACCCTACCATAATGTCTGTATAACAGTTACATAGTAACATAGTATTGGAGGTTGTATAAAGACATAATCCATCTAGTCCACCTTTATACCCTACCCATAATGTCTGTATAACAGTTACATAGTAACATAGTATTGGGGTTGTATAAAGACATACGTCCATCTAGTCCAACCTTTATACCCTACCCATAATGTCTGTATAACAGTTACATAGTAACATAGTATTGGAGGTTGTATAAAGACAATGTCCATCTAGTCCAACTTTTATACCCTACCATAATGTCTGTATAACAGTACATAGTAACATAGTATTGGAGGTTGTATAAAGAAATAGTCCATCTAGTCCAACCTTTATATCCCTACCCATAATGTCTGTAACTGTCTAACAGTTACATAGTAACATAGTATTGGAGGTTGTATAAAGACATACATCCATCTAGTCCAACCTTTATACCCTACCCATAATGTCTGTATAACAGTTACATAGTAACATAGTATTGGGGGGTGTATAAAGACATACGTCCATCTAGTCCTACCTTTATACCCTACCCATAATGTCTGTATAACAGTTACATAGTAACATAGTATTGGAGATTGTATAAAGACATACGTCCATCTAGTCCAACCTTTATACCCTACCCATAATGTCTATATAACAGTTACATAGTAACATAGTAATGGGGGGTGTATAAAGACATACGTCCATCTAGTCCAACCTTTATACCCTACCCATAATGTCTGTATAACAGTTACATAGTAACATAGTATTGGAGGTTGTATAAAGACATACGTCCATCTAGTCCTACCTTTATACCCTACCCATAATGTCTGTATAACAGTTACATAGTAACATAGTATTGGAGGTTGTATAAAGACATACGTCCATCTAGTCCAACCTTTATACCCTACCCATAATGTCTGTATAACAGTTACATAGTAACATAGTATTGGAGGTTGTATAAAGACAAATGTCTATCTAGTCCAACTTTTATACCCTAACCATAATGTATAAGTGTGTGGCTGTGTAACTGAGTGTCAGTGAGTGACTGTGTGTAAGTAATAATAATATTTATTATTATTCCACCTGAATGTAGGTGGTGGATTAGGTGAGTCCCCCAGTCACATTGAGAGCCCATTACAGTAGTGCAGTACACAGGGGGTGGGTAATGCCACACACAGTGACACACACACACACACACAGTGACACACATACAGTTACCGCCTCTCACTGGATCCGCAACAGATTGGAGTCCACACCTGCCTGGGAGGAGGAGCTGCCTTGAGAGCGACTGATCATCCCAGAGTGCAGAGTGACAGATTGGGGCACTGCACACAGGACACTATTGGGGGCACCACCTGTATAGGAGCTGTGCACACACTGTCCCACAGCCAGTCCCTCCCTGTCACACAGCCCGTCCCTCCCTGCCCTCAGCCAGTCCCCCCTCTGTCCCACAGCCATAGTCCCCCCTGTCCCGCAGCCAGTCCCCCCCTGTCCCACAGCCATAGCCCCCCTCTGTCCCACAGCCAGTCTCCCCTGTCCCACAGCCAGTCCCCCCCTCTGTGACACCCCCCTCTGTAACAGTCCCCCCACCGGGAATGCCCCCTTCTGTTAACCCCACCCCCTCTACCTTGTAGAGGGTCTGCTGTCACTGTCTCTACTCGCAGTGTCATGGAGCTTTCCGGTTCACAGTCCGGATCATTCGTCCAAAGCCGAGACACTCCTCCTCGTGTATGTGTGGGGCTTTTCGTTAATGCACACACACGAGGAGGAGTGTCTCGGCTTTGGGCAAATGATCCAGACTGTGAACCAGAAAGCTCTGTGACACTGCGAGTAGAGACAGCGACAGCAGACCCTCTACAAAAAAGAGGGGGGGTTAACAACATACTGACCCAGTGTACTTGTTGCGAGCACGAGCAAGCGCTGATAGTGCTGGTAGCCTTGGGAACATGACGCTAATGTTCCCATTTCCTGACGGCCGAAAAGTTGAGGTCAATTACTCCCGACTACGGAAGTCTGCTTCTGCGCATGCGCAAAATTGTGCACCCGTGCCTGCAGGTTCCCTGGCTGGCGTGAACAAAAATTAGGCAGTACTAGTTTGGGTAGGAAGAACACATAATTGACACATTGCAAATACCTCTTTTCAGATTGTAAATGTGATGTTCCTATCCCCTGTAATGTTACCTGGTAACAGCTTCCCCCAGTCTTGGTCCCGACTCTGCAGCTCAGCCTATGCTCCAATTCGCAACTATGCATAGTCCATCGCGCATGCGCAATGAGAGGCCAGTGCAGTCGAGAAGCAGTGACCTCTCTTAGCACGCAAACAGCCAACCGGGCTGAAGCATCGGGTTTCTATGGCAACGTGTGCATGCACACATTCGCGCGGCTGCCGCTACTGACAACAGCAAATATATGCAAAGATTATTGTTCTTTAACTGTGACAAAATGATTCTATATGTTAAATATGAAGTTTGTGCATTATTTATTGGATGGGTGACCTGGTATGGATTGTATGGATGGGGGATTTAATGCTATGGGTGACAGGGAGTGGGGTTGAAAATTATTGGACATTTTTGGTGATTGTACTCAAAGAATTATGGGGGACATGGGAGTGGTGGAGAATGTGGGAGGGTGTTCTAAGTTTCACTTCCATTTTGGCACTTGGACAGGTTGGACAAATTTTGGAGTATTTTATCTATTCTTTCTAATTCTTATAGACACTAGTTTATGGTTATATATACCATGTTTAACATGGCTCTCTACCAAACTTATTTATACCTATGTCTAAAAAAGTGATGCACAGGCAATATGGGTAGGGGAAAAGGTTGTGTGTGATGGATGATAAAGCTTGCTACCTACACTATGCCACACTGAAAGTGAAGCACAGGCAATATGGGTAGGGAAAAAGTTGAGCCTGATGGATGACAAAGCTTGCTACCTACATTATGACACACTGAAAGTGATGCACAGGCAATATGGGTAGTGGAAAAAGTTGTGTGTGATGGTTGACAAAGCTTGATACCTATACTATGCCACACTGAAAGTGATGCACAGGCAATATGGGAAGGGGGAAATCACAAGATTGAATGTGAATTTTTATTCTATTTGATAACTGCGCTACTGTAGAATTTTTATGTACAGTAGCTGACAGAAAAGCAATTGTAGATTGCTTTAGGAAAAAAAATCCATGCTGAAACTTGATTTTCAATGAAAATGAAATGGCACAGAAAGTTCTAGTAGACAAAAAGAACGATCTGTACAGAATGTGCTCCTATCATTTCACATCTGATTGCTATATGTTAAGAGGTCCAAAAAAAGTCCTGAAACCTTCGGCCGTTCCAACTATTTTCCACTCATCCGTATCCTCTTTCCCTCTTCAACCTGTTCACACGGTAACCTCTATCTGTCCACCAGATCCCAATGTATCATTTCCAACAGAGGGTCCATCAACATCTGGTGTACTAGTTCGTGTAGTTGCTCGATTACACACTGTAACCACCCAAACTGAAATAAAATGTAAAGATGCCTACTGCAATACTGAGCACTGGGTGAGGCAGAGGGTATCATCCACACAAACAGAAGTACCACCAACAAAGGGTGATGCCTCTACACAAACAGATGTGACAGGCATAGAAATGGTTGAAATGACTCACCAAACAAATATGGATCCCATGTCATCGTCTACACCATTACAAAGTTATACAAAGAAAAAACGAGGTAGAAAACCGAAACGTAGAAAAATATTACAAGAAGTAGATGATTCAATACTCATTTCTCCTGTTAGTAAGAAAGGTTCAGAATGTATGGATATTCCTCAAATATCATCACCTGAATCATCTTTCTTTATCGATGACCCACATGATTTAACTTTTAATCCTACAAATGTGTCATCGGCTGCAGTTGTCACTTACTTTACGAGATCACTCGGAAATCAGAGAAACAGAAAGGAAAGACTATGTAGATGATACAAAATACATCGTTTATGAGAGTTGTTTGGACAAACTAATCAATCTCATTAGATGCTTGAATAAGGTGGTAGGAATTGTTTGAGTAAACTCAAAGCACTGGATTACTAAAACAAATACTTGTGTTTAAAAAACACTGTTACCTGTGGAGCAGGGGCTGGTAGGAGACAAAGGAAAGGTTTTTTTTTTTTTTTTTTTTCTCTCTCTCTCTGATTGGATGGGGGTGTAACTAATTGGTTTAAATTGGCTGAGGCCTGTTGGCTCTGGTTGGTTTTGAACCTCATTTAAGGCCTTTCCCATGAGCGATTAGCTCTGAGCGATTTCCTGTTTTAAAGAGATTTTTCTGTTTTTAAGAGAATTGACAGCGTTAAAAAACTAAAGCGTTTAAAACAAGAAAGCGTTTAAAACAACACTATTTCTCTGCTGTGTCTCTGCTGTGTATTGCTGTTTAGTATGGACAGTTTTGTTGGGGCCGCGCAATGTGCATCCTGCCGCATGTATGGGATCTTGGAGCAGCCGCCCCAGGGGACCTATGTATGTGTCAGATGTGAGTGGGTTGCCCATTTGGAATCTGAGGTACAGAGTCTAAGGGGTAAACTTGCAGCATTGCAGGACTTGGCAAATCTGGGGGAAATGCAGGTACTGGCAGGGGTCAGTAAACTGGTGGGTGGAGATGGGGCAGATAAGGTGGAGAAGGAAGATAGATTTGTAAGGGTCACCAGGGGAAGTAGGGGACGGAAGGATAGGGGGGCTTCTTCCCAGCTGGTCGATCCCAACAGATTTGCCATTTTAGGTGAAGATGTGGAGGACGATGGCTCGGAAGCAGCATGTATGGAGCGGGCCTTTCCCTTGAGCACCCAGGGGACGGCCATCTCCAATACAAGGGAGGGAGAACTGGGGGCTAGGAAGGATAGACAGGTGGTAGTGGTAGGGGATTCTATTATTAGAATGGTAGATAGGGTAATCTGTCGCCAGGACCCTGCATGCCGAACAGTTTGTTGTCTGCCTGGTGCTAGGGTTCGACATGTGGTGGATCGTGTAGACAGATTATTGGGTGGGGCTGGGAGTGACCCGGCGGTCTTGGTTCACATTGGTGCCAATGACAAAGTTAGAGGTGGAGGTGAGGTCCTTAAAAATGATTTCCGAGAATTAGGGGCCAAGTTAAAAGCAAGGACCTCCAGGGTAGTGATTTCAGAAATACTACCGCAGCCACGTGCTACGCTAGGGAGGCAACGGGAGCTCACGAGTATAAATGCATGGCTAAGAGAGTGGTGTAAGGAGATGGGGTTTGGGTTTTTAGAGAACTGGGCTGACTTTTCTGTTGGCTACAGGCTCTTTAGTAGTGACGGATTGCACCTCAATGGTGATGGTGCAACTGTTTTGGGGGAGAAGATGGCTAGTGGGTTGGAGGAGATTTTAAACTAGGTATGGGGGGGGAGGGAACGTTTAACTACACAGGGGTAGATAGAGAAGTTAGGGATCTGGGGGCTAGTAACACAACGGAGGGAGGAGAAGGAGGAGGGGGGAGCATAGAGGATAAGGAGGCATGTACGACCATGTATGGAAGTAAATCAATTGATAATCTAAAATGTATGTTTACAAATGCAAGGAGTCTGGCTGGAAAAACCGGCGAACTTGAAATAATAGCGTTAAAGGAAAGGTATGATGTAATTGGTATAGCAGAATCATGGCTTAATGATTCACACGACTGGACAGTAAATATTGAAGGGTACTCCTTATTTAGACATGACCGAGTTAATAAGAAAGGAGGAGGAGTATGTATGTATGTTAAACAGGAATTGAAGCCAAATTTAAAAGATGGAATAGATGGGGGAGCAAACGATGCGGCAGAAACATTATGGGTGGAACTGTGTACAGGAAGCAAGAAGGTAGGTAAATTAATTGTTGGAGTGTGTTATAAGCCGCCAAATGCCGGGGAAGAGGTGGAAATGAATCTCCATATGCAGTTGGCGAAGGCTGCTGGTATGGGGCATGTTCTGGTTATGGGGGATTTTAACTACCCTGAAATAGATTGGAGTAATGGAACTGCCAGCACCTCAAAAGGTATAAAGTTCTTAAATTTCCTATATGAGCATTTTCTTTCACAGATGGTAGAAGTTCCTACTAGAAAGAATGCGTTGTTGGATCTGGTGATATCTAATAACCCAGAGCTCATTTTGGAGATGAAGGTAATGGGAAGCTTAGGGAATAGTGACCATGATATAGTGTCATTTAATATAGGTTGCAGAAAACTAAAGTGCACTGGCTTAACAAAAACTTTTAACTTTAGGAAAGCTAATTTTATGCTTTTAAAGGAATTGCTCCTGCTCATAGACTGGGGGGAACTGTTTCTAGGTAAAGATACTGAGCAGATGTGGACCACTTTTAAAGGGATATTAAACTATAACATTTCCAAATCGGTTCCTTTAGGAAACAAGTGTAAAAAATTAGGTCCACTCCTGCATGGCTTAATGCTCAGGTAAAAAGGGAAATGGAAAAAAAGAAAAGGCTTTTAAAATTTTGAAAGCAGAAGGCACAGAACAGGCTTACAGGGACTTCAAAAGTTGTAATAAAGAGTGCAAGAAAGCAATTAAACTAGCTAAAATAGAAAATGAAATACGGATTGCCGAACAAACCAAGTCCAACCCCAAGATGTTTTTTTAAGTATATAAATGGTAAAAAAATGAGGACTGAGAATGTGGGACCATTAAATAATGGAGCTGAGGTGGTTGTAGAGGATACCGAAAAGGCTAATCTGCTAAACCGTTTTTTTACATCGGTTTTTACTGTTGAGAATCCTTACAGTAGGGATTGTAACAATGTGCAGGGAGGAAATGAAGAGTTTTCACATTGGATAACAGAGGATATGGTACGGAATCAATTAGACAAAGTTAATATCAATAAAGCGCCAGGACCAGATGGATTGCATCCTAGGATTTTAAAAGAGCTTAGTTCAGTTATAGCAAGACCACTGTGTCTCATCTTTTCAGATTCGCTTTTGTCTGGGGATGTGCCGCTGGATTGGAAAAAAGCCAATGTAATACCAATATTCAAAAAAGGTAGTCGTTCACAGCCTGGTAACTATAGACCTGTAAGCCTAACATCAGTGGTAGGGAAGGTGATGGAAACTTTGTTAAGGGATCATATCCTTGACTTTGTCTCCAGAGATCATCTTATTAGTAGTAGTCAGCATGGATTTATGAGAAATAGATCATGCCAGACAAATTTAATTGGTTTTTATGAAGAAGTGAGTAAGAAGTTATATTCAGGCACAGCTGTGGATGTGGTATATTTGGATTTTGCAAAAGCCTTTGATACTGTGCCACATAGGCGACTAATGTATAAACTGAGGACTGTAGGCCTTGAAGAAAACATTTGTTCATGGATAGAGAACTGGTTATTGGACCGCAAACAGAGAGTGGTGGTTAATGGAGCTACATCTATGTGGGCTAAAGTTCTAAGCGGAGTTCCTCAGGGTTCTGTACTGGGGCCGCTTCTGTTTAATCTGTTTATAAATGACTTAGAAGGGGGCATTGAGAGCAAGGTCTCTGTGTTTGCTGATGACACTAAATTATGCAGAGCTTTGGAAACTTCCAATGATGTGCAAGTGCTGCAAGCAGACCTAGATAGATTATCAAAATGGGCAGCAGAATGGCAGATGAGATTCAATGTTGATAAATGTAAGGTGATACATTTGGAATTTAATAATCCCTGTGCCACCTACACCATAAATAACTCTGTGTTAAGTGCATCTGAAATGGAAAAAGATTTGGGGGTTCTGGTAGATAACAGACTTAGCTGTAGCAAACAATGCCAGGTAGCAACAGCTAGAGCTAGCAAGATATTGTCTTGTATAAAGAGGGGAATGGAATCAAGAGAGAAAAATATTATTCTCCCTCTTTACAAGGCACTGGTAAGGCCACATTTGGAATATGCGGTGCAGTTTTGGAATCCCATATACAAAAGGGACATCTTGGAAATTGAGGCAGTTCAGAGAAGGGCAACTAAATTAATAAGGGGAATGGAGGGGCTTGAATATGCAGGCAGATTAGACAAGTTAGGGCTGTTTACATTGGAGAAGCGGCGGTTGCGTGGGGACATGATAACCTTATACAAATATATTAATGGCCCATACAGTGAACTCTCTGGTGCATTGTTCACTAATAGGTCATATCAGTGGACTCGTGGACATCCTTTAAGGTTGGAAGAAAAGAAGTTTCATCTTCAGGTTAGGAGAGGTTTCTTTACAGTGAGAACGGTGAAACTGTGGAACTGTCTTCCAGCAGAGGTGGTAATGGCAAGTTCATTGAATAACTTTAAAAAAGGCCTGGATAAGTTTCTAAAACTAAAAAATATTGAGAATTACTGGTATTAATGCATATAGATCTGGTTGATCCAGGGATACTTTCCGATTGCCGTTTGGAGTCAGGAAGGAATTTTTTCCCCCTTTTTTTAGCTGGGGTTTTTTGCCTTCCTCTGGACCAACTGTTAGGTAGGGTTAAAAAAAAAAAAAAAAAAAAGGGAATAGGTTGGACTTGATGGACGAATGTCTTTATTCAACCTTAATTACTATGTTACTATGTTACTATGTCAACATGCATGTCCTGAACTCTGCAATAGTAGAATTGTTAAAGTTAAAAAAATTCGTAAAGGAAGCATGATTGTTATAAACTTGCGATGTGAGGAAGGACATTTGGTTCACCAATGGAATAGTCAGCCAATGGAACATAGTATATCTGTTGGTAATGTGCAATTGGCAGCAAGCATCCTTTTCAGTGGCTCGAGCTTCAAAAAAGTAAAAGAAATGATGGATATTTCTTGATGGATATTTCTTACTTATTACAAGTACCAAAAATCATATTTATTTCCCGCTATCCACTTGTAATGGAAACAGGAGCAGGATAGTTTGCTGCATGATTTAAAAGAGACATCACTTGTTCTTGCTGGGGATGGTCAGTACGACAGCCCCGGACATAGCGCAAAATACTGCACTTATACACTAATGGACCTAGTTAGCAAGAAAATTGTTAACTTTAAAATAGACCAAATAGGACCAGGCAAGTCTTCGGAAGGCATGGAGAAGATTACATTTGAAAATTGCCTTACCGATTTAATTTCCAAAAATTTGGATGTACGACTAATTGCCACTGGCAGGCACGTGGGAATTCGCAAACTACTGAAAGACAGTTATTCCCAAATGTGTCGCCAATTCGACATCTGGCATTTAAGCAAGAGCATTAGAAAAAAATTAACAGCAGCAAGCAAAAAAGCAAATTGCTCGGTTATTGCTCAAAGGATAACTCCCATCATCAATAATCTTTGGTTCTGTACCAGAAATTGTGATGGCAATCCTGACCTGCTTGTAGCAAAGTGGGAATCTCTTTTAGACCATGTTTCAAACAAACATCGTTTCCCTGAAAATACACTGGAGGGAGACAAGGCAAATGATGTATTGAAATGCATTATTTCTGCACCCAGGTTACTAAAAGACATTAGAATGATCGATAAATTCTGCCACACAGGATCACTGGAGGTTTATCATAGTAAAATTCTTAAATTTAGAACCAAGAGGATATCATACGGCATAGAAGGTATGATAGCAAGAACAATACTTGCCGCAATCTCACATAACAGAAATGTTAACAGAGAACAGGCGACCATTCATCACCCATCAGGATCTTCACTGGAGCTCGATGAGAAGAGATTCAATATGGTTTTTCCAAAGCAAAAGAAAGATTGGATCGCTAAACCAATCTATAAAGAGATAAACGATGAACATGTCATAGACATTATGAGGAAAGCAGTGATGATATTGCAAGGAACTTTGGTTACTGACTGGAGATCGCGGTCAGTACAATATCCCAAAAACATTGCCTCATTATAAAAACCAGATTAAAAAAAGATCATTGCCCAACACAAGTCAAGATTTGCATTGCATTGAATTTTTTTTTTTTGGGGGGGGGGGTGTTTAACAAACTTGCATTTTGTACACTAACCTATTGTACTAGTTTTTCTAGCAAAGGATTATTGTCAATTTTCTTTAAATGAATGGTTTCCTGAAAAAGTTATTGTTTTTATTGCTTTGAATGAAGAATGGGAGCTAAATGAGGTTTTCCTTAACTCCTGTTCTTTCATTAATCTCAGTTTGTTTAGGAATTAACATAACGTTTCTAATTTGAAGACAAGCTTTACTAATAGCTTTAAATAGGACATAACTATTTTAAGCATTGTATTTTCAGTTAACATTTCCTTTAATGCATTGTTTGAAGAACATGGTGTAGAGGAGCCAGTCTTTACCTCCAGTTGTTTATTCCATTGTACATGTAACAGTAATGAAGTTTAAGACGACAAACTTGCGCAATATCCACCACTTGCTGCAATTACAATTCCGTCCATTTTCCATGTTCACTTTAACCACAATATTCATTCTTGTCTCATGTATAATAGATTAATGATTGTTAGGTAAGGCAACAGCTCCTTTACATCCGTTCCTTCAATCAATACATTGAACGAATAGTTCACCTTGGCAGTAAAACTTTCCTTTCATAGTGCTAAGGAAAAAATTTGCTGTCTTTCAAGTATTTCTCCTTTTTTTATTGACAATTATGGAATGTTTCCATGTTGCGTTTGTGTTTATATTTTGCAACTTGAATTTTCAGCACTTTATTTCGTTTAGTAACCATTCTATTTACAAAATTGTTGTATGTTTTATATCCAAAAAATTTCTAATATTTATAAAAAGTAATGTATAAATAAAAGTATGTTATCTTTTTTGAAAAAAAAAATCTTTATTGCCAAAAAACCTATATAAACGTTTCATAAACTGATTAATAACATTATCTAGAAAAATCAATAAATAATAAACTGGTGAAATAAGTTATTCAGTCCATAGCCTTATCTTCAGAAAAATAATCATGAGAGTCCTTAAATCCAACATAATGTCCATTAGGATCTGGAAATGAATCTCTTATCAGCTTAACCATACAGGACGGTCTAGGCTTTCTATTTTTGGCTCCAAGATAACCATATACGATAGCTGTAAAAGTACGGTATGATGTTTTTCTTTTGCCCCTATAACACATAATTACTTTATTTGAAATTCTTTTTATTTCTATCGGCAGTTTTACATTAAGATTTTTGACTTACAAAGTGCGAAATACACTGACAGACTGTCGCAGTTACACAAACATACATGACAAAATGGCAAAAAATTTTTTTATTTTCCATGTAGTTGAAACTACAATAGAAAATAAAAGGGTTGAACATCTTTTTCCATTAAACTAATGAATTATATTTCAGCCTCTTACCTAAGTTCAACAGCGTCTTTTGGGCGTCTTGCAATTGACGGATTCATTGCGATAAATGCAATATCAATTCTACGCTGGTTTGTGCACTCAAAAACAATTTCTTCATTGTCAGTGATACATGATGCACTGGATGGAATTGCAGCCTTTGTCTGTTCAATTTCACAGCAACACAGTGATTCAGTTTCTGTCATTTCCACACTGACACCAGTCAGTGTGGCCAATTCTGAGTTGAGTGTTGTCCTCCTGGCTGTCACTGCTACTGTCATGAGTACCAATAGTTTGATTTTCATTAGATCCCTCTGAGCTGGTGTTTTCATCTCCATCTCTTCGGTCTCGGGGATCATCCGTGAATGAGTATTGGAGAGGGGCAGCCTCAGGACGATTTCCCAATCTTTCCAGAGCATCCAACCACTAGATTAAAAAAAAAATATTATTATACAAAGTAATTATTGAAAGTAGAATATAATAAAAGGTCAAAATGTAAAAAATATAGCTTACACGTTGATTTCTAACAGAATCATTGTCATCCTCCTTAGAATTTACTGGAACCGGCATACTGGACTCTGCCATTTTAGTGTAATGTAAATTAAATATATTTTTAAGATCAGAGGATATCAAATTTAATAACAATTAAAATAGAAGATATTATTACAAGTAAGAATGCATTATTCATTCTAAAAACATGTGTGGTAACCAGAGTTCCATTTCAAGCCTGTGTCCTTGTACCAATATATGTCCACAGAACTCCTCAGTGTCTTCTAATACCCTTATTATTTACAGTAGGGGATACATTATCCCTTATAATACATGAATGGTACCCAGAGTTCCCTGTATGACTCAGTCTGTGTCCTTGTACCTTTATATAGACACAGAACTCCTCAGTGACTTCTAATATCCTTATAATTTACAGTAGGGGATACATTATCCCTTATTATACATGAGTGGTACCCAGAGTTACCTGTATGACTCAGTCTGTGTCCTTGTACCTTTATATAGACACAGAACTCCTCAGTGACTTCTAATATCCTTATTATTTACAGTAGGGGATACATTATCCCTTATAATACATGAGTGGTACCCAGAGTTCCCTGTATAACTCAGTCTGTCCTTGTACCTTTATATAGACACAGAAATACTCATTGACTTCTAATATCGTTGTAATTTACAGAAGGGGATGCATTATCCTTTAATATACATGAATGGTAGATTTCCATGACCTTTAAAACTCAGCAAATGTGGTTGTGAGAATGGTAAAGCTATGGAGAACGGTAAGTCTTCTAGTGGACGTTGTTATGGCAGGTTCATTGGTCAGTTTAATAAAAAGCTGGATGAGTTTCTGCAAACAAGGAATGTTACAAGTTACTGGTATTGATACATAAAGTAGAGTTGGGAAAGGGTTTGTCACTGTGAGAACGGTAAAGCTATGGAACTGTCTTCCAGTGGATGTTGCTATGGCAGGTTCATTGGTCAGTTTAAAAAAAAAGCTGGATGAGTTTCTACAAACAAGGAATGTTACAAGTTACTGGGATTGATACATAAAGTAGAGTTGGGAAAGGGTGTTATGGCAGGTTCATTGGTCAGTTTAATAAAAAGCTGGATGAGTTTCTACAAACAAGGAATGTTACAAGTTACTGGTATTGATACATAAAGTAGAGTTGGGAAAGGGTTTGTCACTGTGAGAACGGTAAAGCTATGGAACTGTCTTCCAGTGGACGTTGTTATGGCAGGTTCATTGGTCAGTTTAATAAAAAGCTGGATGAGTTTCTACAAACAAGGAATGTTACAAGTTACTGGTATTGATACATAAAGTAGAGTTGGGAAAGGGTTTGTCAATGTGAGAACGGTAAAGCTATGGAACTGTCTTCCAGTGGACGTTGTAATGGCAGGTTCATTGGTCAGTTTAATAAAAAGCTGGATGAGTTTCTACAAACAAGGAATATTACAAGTTACTGGTATTGATACATAAAGTAGAGTTGATCCAGGGAAATTTCCAATTGCCACTTGGAGTCAGGAAGGAATTTTTGCCCCCTTCATAAATTTTTTTTGCCTTCCTCTGGATCAACAGTTAGGCAGGAAATGTGGGTATTGTTAGATTGGTTGGACTGGATGTATGTATGTCTTTATTCAACCTCAAATACTATACTACCGGTAATTGGAGGTACCCAATAGATGATAATGCACAAAAACTTTATATGTAAACTTCTTGGTGTCTAGTAATATTATCATAAAATATACAGTAGAGAATAAATTGCATCTTCAAATATATGAGCCGTACACAGAGATCCATGAAAATAAGAAGAACTGTTGCATAGAAAGTACCCAGAGTTGAAATAATAAAATAAAAAACATTCAAATTTATACACATACAGACTCACACGAACACACACACAGACAGTCCAACAAACACGCAATGACTCACTGTCTGTCAAACAGGCACTTGCAAAGACACAAACACATTTTTAGTCAAATAAACACAAACTATCATTCCAAAAAACACTGACATTTACACAAACACACTGACATACTCATTCACAAACACACTCACAGACTCACACGTTTATACACACATGTTTACACAAACACACTAACAGACTCACGGGTACACAAACACACTGACAGACATGATAGCACAAACACTACATATGGTTACACAAACACACTGACAGACACACACAGTAACACAAACACACTGACAGACACACACAGCAACACAAACACACTGACAGACACACAAAGCTACACAAACACACTGACAGACACACAAAGCTACACAAATACACTGACAGACACAAACACCAACACAAACACACTGACAGACACACACAGCAACACAAACAGACAAACACAGTAACACAAACACACTGACAGAATCACATTAACACACTGCTATAAACAAACATATACATTTATATAAACAATAAATACATACAGGGTTATTCAATAAAAGTTCTTATCATTTAAAATGGTGCTAATTTTGCCCCAACCAATCAGATCTTATTTAACATTTGAAAGCTAACATCTGATTGGTTGGGGCAAAATTAGCACCGTTTTAAAACGATAAGAACTTTTATTGAATAACCCTGATAAATTTAATTTCAATAAACAATACCAAGTAAGGTTCTGTTCTATGGTGATGGTGCAATTTAAAGGGGAGAGTATTCCATGATTTAAATAATAAACCAGTGGAAACCCCAGCTGATTACAGAAAATGATAATGACAAATACAGGTTAGCTGTAGTACATGATAGCTCAAAAGAGATAGGAAAATCCCTCAGTGTTATGATGAGTTATATAAAGGTACATAATCCATACATTAGAGTTTACCTGCTGATGTATCCCGCGACATTCATCAATTCTACATAAAGATCCAGAAAGGCAGTTACTGCAGAATAGATTCAATGTTGCGGGATCGGTGAGCAGGTAAGATTTAATGTACGGGCACCTTTAAGCTGGGTACACATGAGTAGATTTATCAGGCCGACTGACTGGTATTTCCATGTATCCGTTGGTTGATGTTTTCTTGGACATTTGGATAACAAGAACTGAAGATCGAACATGCTAGTAAATCTTGGCTGATCGTGGGGTCTTCTATGGACCACACGGTGAGTCACAGCAAAATTTCAGCTGAGGCTACATTTGTCGTAACTAACAGTTAGAGATGGGCGAACTTTCAAAAGTTCGTTCCGTTTTCGAACTTTTTTAGAAGTCCGAATACGGACCCATTAAAGTCAATGGGGGGTAAATAGTTTGGAAAGTTCGAATGAAATATTGCAGTGTAAACTTACCTTACAGGCCCCTGGGATCTGGTCTGGGGAACCCGTCCTTGCGCGGGGAACAGCATAAAAAAACGGATGTAGCGCACACACGTGCTACTTCCGGTTTCCGCATGCCACTTCCGATAATCCTCGAACGTTCGATCGAATGCTATCAGCGCAATGCACTGGTGCAAACAGCTCGACGATGTTATATGCCAACAGCATCTCTCTGAGCATCGCTATCAGACGTTTTTCTATTCCAGCACTTTTAATGGCAGCTATTAGCCGGCATTTAAAGTGCTGCAACAGAATGGTGCTTTCTGCAAATAACATCGCTTGCGGTGGCTCCATGGTTATCTTTCACATTAGCCAAGCAGCCGCAGCAAGGAAATAGTTTAAGTCACGCTAACAGATATAACATGGGTTAGCGTGACTACAACGCCCGTTGGTGCATTGCCCTGTTTCTATAGTTCAGTGACAATAGTGATCCCACAGATATTAAAATGTATTTAGGGGTAGTAAGAAGGCACACACGGTTTGTGTAACATACAATAAAATGTATTGATTCAAACTGAAAGAAAAGCACTACAATGCCTAACTGACTTACAAGCAAGTACAAAAGGACACAACTCTAGTCACGTAAACCACATTACAAAGTGATTACCATTTACTAACCATTTATGTGTTAAAAGGTCAACAGTAATTAAAAACATCAAAAACTATCCAAGTTATATAAATAAAAATAGTTATACTGTGAAACCGAAACCTTGTGTAACATTTCATAAAATACTTTATATATTTTTAAAGAAAATCCTTTTGTATCACGTTGGTGCGAGACAACATAAAAAGCAATCTAAAAAATAAAAAGTAACCAGATATATATATATATTATATATATATATATATATAATATATATATATATATATATGTGTATATATTACTCATGCTTCAAATAAAAACTTTAATTCACACATAATGTTCCATTAGCGATGTTTCGGTTGTGGTTTATGACCCTTTCAAGCTAAGTGAACATACACAAGGTGAACTAACCATTACAGTGCTAGTCATTTACATAATGGGGGGAGGGAATGAGGAAGGGTAAAATGAACTACCGTACTTAGTTGCCAATGTACAGTTCAGCATATATTTATATAGTGCTATCATTTCGATGAAAGTATATATATTTATATAAGCCTCCAGCACTCAACTACACATATAAGCATAATTAATATATATAATAATCAAACAATATGCAAGCAATGAAGGGTAACCACCGCACTAAAGTTAAAATGGATACTTTAGTTACATTGTTTGTACAACACGGCCAATCACGGGGATCTTCAAACAAAAGTGGCCGTGCATACACCGCTATACACTTGTGTATGAAGCTTAAGACAACGGTAATCACCATAGTTGGACAGAAGGGGTATGGTTTGTATGCATGCTTAAACATATTTGCATTTGCAGGGGGCACTGGCTACCCCATGGCCATACCAGAACTCTGTAATTAGTATAAGGTTTAAAATTTTAAATAGTTATACTTCAATGTTGCTTCCAACAACTTGTGGGGTTCGAATAGAACCAGTTTCAAATCGAATCTGAGAGTTTCAAGTCCCATCGGCAACTCTGAATTATGGAACCCAGATTCGAAAGTAGCAATTATCGAAAATCGAAAGTAGACAATTATCAAAATCGAAAGTAGACAATTAAATCGAAATCTAAAGTAGACAATTATCGAAAATCAAAAGTAGACAATTATCGAAAATCTAAAGTAGACAATTATCGAAAATCTAAAGTAGACAATTATCGAAAATCAAAAGTGGACAATTATCGAAAATCTAAAGTAGACAATTATCGAAAATCAAAAGTAGACAATTTTTGAAAATCGATACTCAAACTTCTGACATGTCCCAAAAATTTGAAAATTCGAAAACAAAACAAAACCTCTTGGGATGTGTCTGTTCTGTAATAATCAGACAAGAACAGTCCACGTAAGTCCAATTCTGTTTCTATTTTTTCAATTGTATCAATTCTGATTTACTATTTTATAGTATTAGTAAATGCATGTTACATCATATAAAATATGTAACGTCCATTACTAATACCTTAAAGATATAACGTCCAATTACTAATACCATTAAAGATATAACGTCCAATTACAATACCATAAAATAATTACATCCAATTTACTAATACCATAAAAAATATAATATCCAATTACTATACCATACCAGAATAACATCAATCCTTACTAATACCATAAATAGGTAACATACAATACTAATACCATAAAAGATGTAACATCCATTACTAATACCATAAAATATGTAACATCCAATTACTAATACCATAAAAGATGTAACATCCAATTACTAATACCATAAAATATGTAACGTCCAATTACTAATACCATTAAAGATATAACGTCCAATTACTAATACCATAAAAGATATAACATCCAATTACTAATACTATTAAAGATATAACGTCCAATTACTAATACCATAAAAGATATAACGTCCAATTACTTATACCATAAAATATGTAACATCCAATTACTAATACCATAAAAGATATAATATCCAATTACTAATGCCATAAAAGATATAACATCCAATTACTAATACCATAAAATAGGTAACATCCAATTACTAATACCATAAAAGGTGTAACATCCAATTACTAATACCATAAAATATGTAACATCCAAATACTAATACCATAAAGATATAACATCCAATAACTAATACCATAAAAGATATAACATCCAATTACTAATATCATAAAATATGTAACATCCAATTACTTATACCATAAAATATGTAACATCCAATTACTAATTCCATAAAATATATAACATCCAATTACTAATACCATAAAAGATGTAACATCCAATTACTAATACCATAAAATATGTAACATCCAATTACTAATACCATAAAAGATATAACAACCATGTAACATCCAATTACTAATACCATAAAATATATAACATCCAATACTAATACCATAAAATATGTAACATCAATTACTAATACCATTAAATATGTAACACCCAATTACTAATACCATAAAATATATCATCCTTACTAATACCATAAAAGATTGTAATATCAGAATTGATACAATTGAAAAAATAGAAACAAAATTGGACTTACATGGACTGTTCTTGTCTGATTATTACAGAAACAGACACATCCCAAGAGTTTTCCACACCAGTAACGCACAAAACTGGAGTAACAGGCTGAGGGGGAGACACAAGGGGACACGGATACGCACAGGCACACAATTCCCGGAAACCCATTTTTTAGAACGACCATACACACTGCACCTGGGAGGAGAGAGGTTTAATGTTTATTCATACTGTTAAATTCAACCAATTCCATGGGATTTGACTCTTATAGGATACAAAGGTTATTATCCCAGTTCGAGCTGCGGGTTTGAGTTCCAGTTCTAGTCCATCCCTACTCACAATGAGAGAACACATCAACTTATAAAAATTAAAGGGACCCAACAAAGGAATTTCAGAAACAAATTAACCTTATCCGTGACCGTGCTGTATATTTAACATTATCTCTAAGGAAAAATTGTTTCCTTAGAGATAATTTGACCAAGCGGCCCCATTGCTGATGTCCCAAAAAAGTTAAATTTCACATGTTTTGTGAAACTTTACCTTCCCCTACGCACTATACTGCTCTCCAGAGGCTGGCCTTCACTAGCATTGCAATGAAGTGTATCTGGGGGTCAGGCAACCAGAGAGCCCATCCCCACCTAAATGCAGGAATCCGAGGAGAGGAAGAAAGGAGGGCGGAGCTTCAGCTGGTGTGAGGGGTGCCAGGTTTGGGATGCAGTCCAGGAGCCAAGACAGTCAGACAGTGCAAGGAACAGAGAGCAGCAGGAGGTAATAAGTTTTGAAAGCTGGGCCTGGTGTGTGGTGATGAGATTTTTTTGCAATGTTTCTCCATTTTAGTTAAAGTTAAAAAATGTAAGCCCTCCATGAGCCAGTGCTAGTCAGCCCTCCAGTTCATTAGCTACTGTTAGTGAGCTCTCCGGTTCATCAGCTATTGTTAGTCAGCCCTCCATCAGCTACTGTTAGTCAGGGCTTCATTTCATCAGGTACATTAGTCAGTGCTCCGGTTTATCAGCTACTGTTAGCACCTCCAGTTAATCAGCTGTTGCTAGTCAGCTATCCAGTTTATTAACTACTGGCAGTCAGCCCTCCAGTTCACCCTTTTATGTTAGTCAGCCCTCCAGTTCACCAGCCAGTTTTTAGGGCTGCACTGATTGCAAACTAATTGAAATTAACTGCATCCATTGTGAGTCACAATGTTTGTAGTTACTTGCAATCATTTTGTTATTAGTGGCAATGTGTGAATCTCAGCCTGATGCACGTTTAAATAAGAATTATAGGCCTTAAAATCTATTATGTAGCCCTCAAAGGTGGGCAGGGGGCACACTGAGGCCATTGATGTCAATGTTTTGGGCACCCCTGTTGTATACCATACCTAATAAACACAAGTGCTTAGAAACTCCCCCCCCACCCCGGGGTGTCCAATTATTTCTGAATGGGGGGAATTATTGGAACCATTGGGTAAGCTTCTAGATGGACGTCTCCAACCAGTGAAAAAATTTAACACTTATATTAAAGACACAAGACATCTGTTGAAAATGGTTGAATCCCAAAAAGTACAAAAATCTGGTTGTCACAATGGATGTTTCAACTCTCTAAACCTGCATTCCACATGATGCAGGGTAAAAAGTATTTAATTTGTTTAAATCCAATACACAAGTGGAACACCACCTTTTCATAAATTTAAATTGAGTTGTTGGAAGCAACATTAAAGTATAACTATTTCAAATTTAAAATCTCATACTATGTACAGAGTTTGGGTAGGCCATGGGGGCAGCCATGGCCCCTGCATATGCAAATATCTTATGCATGCATATGAAACCAAACACGTTCTGTCGAACTACAGTGATTACCTGCTTTCTTTAGATTCATTAATGACTCTTAAAGATTGGCAGGGTCCTCTGGAATGTGTTGAAAGAAAAGTAGAGGAATTAAACCATCTGGACATGCTTAGTATATGACCTGCAAACAAAGTAAATCAAAATGTAATTCATGGATCTACTCATTAGCATACAGGTAATAAACTTGTACACTTTATACAAAAGACACTGACAAAACACACTTTTACATTATTCTAGTTGTGATCCAAAATCCCTTAAAGACCTCTCCCAACCCTCAATAGCAGAGTACTAAGGAACAATTACAAAGTGACAAATTGTAAACAACAATGATTGACGTGACACACACATTTCTCTCAAGAGGATACCAAGAAAATCTTGGATACACCTTCAAAAGGCATGATTTAAAGTCTCTATCAATGTCAAAGGACTCACAACTCCCAACGAAGAAAATAAACCCAATTCCTTTTGTGGTATACAATTCACTCATATGGGACCTAGTGTAAAAACAATTGGAAACTCTAACTCAGAAGAATCTTTAAGAGAAATTTACCTAATCAGCCAACTGAGAGCTTTCGTAAAGGAAACAACTTTAAAGGACATTCTGGTCAAATCCGACCTTGTGATATGTAATATGAATGAGAGTTGACGGTTCCTTAAGAAGAGAAATGGGTGGACTCTTTGTGGCAAATGCATGTCCTGTAAACAGATGACACAGAGAGATCCCTTTAAACATCCTCACATGGGAGAGTCATAAATATGTATAATATATATAACCCATGTTATATCATGCTGCATGTCCATGTGGACTTCATATATTGGTCAGACAGATCTAACCCTCAGACTCTACATAGATAACCACCAATCAGCCATTAAAACAGCATTTTGAGATAACAAAAGTATGCCAGTTGCTAACACTTTTTGCAGAAAATCATGACCCTGCCAATACATTGGAATCATCATATTCCATTATTAAAGAGGGGGCAATATGTCCAAACTATTACTTCAAAGAGTTATTGGATATGTGGATTAAACAATGATCCGGGTTGAATTATATTTCTCCTACCACTGCTTCCTAAAGAGAGATAAAAGACTTACAGGGCGATGCACTGAGAGCCGCTATCGGCAACCCGTGCAAACATCCCTGCGATGTTATATGCAGATACGTCTGCGGAGCATCGCTCTCTGCTGGTTTTCTATTGCGCCACTTTTGGACGCCAGTTATTAGTTTAAAGTTTAAACTAAAGTGCGCAATAGTGCGCATAGAGTGGCGCCTTTGGCATATACATAACTTTGGAGTTAGCCACACAGTGAAGGAGTTTAGTCACGCTAACCATATACATCATGTGTCTTTTAACTCATTTTCAGCCACTGCGCCCTTGGTGCATCGGCTGTTAGTGCTTTATTGTCACGTGTATATTTGGGAATTACCTTATGAATTGATCAATTTAACAAGATGAGCACGACACAAAATTTTATATTTAATTGTTACCGTATATACTCGAGTATAAGCCAACCCCGAGTTATAAGACGATGTACCTATTTTTACCTCAAAAAGTAAAAAAACATGATTGACTCGAGTATAAGCCAGGGTTGAAATTATGGGAACTCTGCTGTCCATAAAAAAGCTTCATCCTTGGCACTCCAGATGTTTGGAAACTACAACTTTTAGTAGCTGGGGAGTTGTAGTTTCCAAACCCCTTAGTGCCAAGGAATGAGGCTTTTTTATGGACAGCACCCCCCAGGAAAGGCCCAAAACATTCCCCCTTAGAGAGCCCCCCCCCCCCCCATTCAGGGAGTGAGGTGGTACTCAACATTGTTGGTAAATCAGGGTAAGGTAAATTTTTTCCAAAATCTGCTGCTGCTTACGGCAGTGAGTTAGACAGCCGCCAGTACGGACGTCAGTGCAGCGTGGAAACAGCAGAGTGCCAGCAGGATCCAGAGATTTAACTTACGGGTACCTGGTTACATAGAGAGAAAGTAACAGCGCAGATTTTGGAAAAATTTACAGGACCGAGTATAAGCCGAGGTCGGGTTTTAGGCTATTTTAAAGCCTAAAAACCTCGGCTTATACTCGTAGATACGTTATACTTTATTCACTTGTTAAATGGGCAAGGACACTTTTTATGTATAGACAAAACTTTTTACATTTTCTATTGAGTATTAACATGTTTTAACACTTTTTGATGCACCTTCAGAAAAGTGTCAAAAAATATGCTTAGTTTGAGTGAATGAGTTTTCACTTGAAACAAAGACCTTAGTGTGCACTTAAAACTCCTATATTTAACCACATTCTGTCAGTACACCAAGGCAGAACTTCAAAGGAGAATCATCATCATAAAGTCTTCAGTGTACATTACTAGATTGAGCTGCTGCATTTTTTTCAGAACCAAAAGACATTGGATAGTCGCTAAACCTTTAAGTCTGTAAGGTACCATTATTTTGTGTTATGTACAGAAACACCAGCCAGTACATACAATTAGCCTTCCCCATCGGTACATACAATTAGCCTCCACCAGCCAGTGTACAACAATTAGCCTTCCACCAGCCAGTGTTACATACAATAGCCTTCCACCAGCCATGTTACATACAATTAGCTTCCACCACCAGTGTTACATACAATTGCCTTCCCACAGTGTACGTACAATTAGCCTTCCACCAGCCATGGTTATGTACAATTAGCCTTCCACCACAGTGTTATGTACAATTAGCCTCCACCAGCCATGGTTTCATACAATTAGCCTTCCACCAGCCAGTGTTACATACAATTAGCCTTCCCCCACGTGTTGACATCCAATTAGCCTTCCACCAGCCAGTGTTACATACAATTAGCCTTCCAACATCCAGTGTTACATACAATTAGCCTTCCACCATCCAGTGTTACATACAATTAGCCTTCCACCTCCAGTTGTTACATACAATTAGCCTTCCCCCAGCCATGTTACATACAATTAGCCTTCCACCAGCCAGTGTTACATACAATTAGCCTTCCACCAGCAAGTGTTACATCTAGTTGGCCTTCCACCAGCCAGTGTTACATACATTAGCCTCCACCATCCAGTTACATACAAGCCTTCAGCCTTCCACCAGCCAGTGTTAGTAAACATTGAGCCTTCCACCACCAGAGTTACATAATTAGCCCCCATCAGCAAGTGTTGGCAAATAATTAGCCTTCCCACCAGCCAGTGTTACGTACAATTAGCCTTCCTAACCGCCAGTATTACATCAATAGCCTCACCAGCCCAAGTTACATATATTAGCCTTCCACCAGCCAGTGTTACATACAATTAGCCTTCCACCAGCCAGAGTTACATAAATTAGCCTCCACCAGCCAGTAGTTACGTACATTAGCCTTCTAACCAGCCAGTGTTATACAATTAGCCTTCCACCAGCCAGAGTTACATATAATTAGCCTTCCAACCAGCCAGTATACATACATAAGCCTTCCACCAGCCAGAGTTAATATATAGCCTTCCACCAGCCAGTATTACATACATTAGTAGCCTTCCACCAGACAATATTACATACAATAACCTTCCACCAGCAGAGTTACATATATTACCTTCCACCAGCCAGTCTTACATCCAATTAGGCTTCCACCAGACCATATTACATACATAAGCCCCACCAGCCAGTGTTATGTACACTAAGCCTTCCACCAGCCAGTGTTATGTACAATTAGCCTTCCACCAGCCAGTGTTATGTACAATTAGCCTTCCACCAGCCAGTCTTACATACAATTAGGCTTCCACCAGACCATATTACATACAATAAGCCTTCCACCAGCCAGTGTTATGTAAAATAAGCCTTCCACCAGCCAGTTTTATGTACAATTAGCCTTCCACCAGCCAGTCTTACATACAATTAGGCTTCCACCAGACAATATTACATACAATAAGCCTCACACCACCAGCCAGTGTTATGTACAATAAGCTTCCCCACCGTTTTGTACAATTAGCCTTCCACCACCAGTGTTACATACACATACCTTCCACCACAGACATATTACATACATTAAGCCTTCCCCAGCCAGTTTATACAATTAGCTTCCACCTCCATTCTACATACAATTGAGCTTCACCAACAATGATTACATACAATAAGCCTCCACCAGCCATGCTATGGTACAATTAGCCTTCACCAGCCAGTGTTACATACAATTAGGCTTCACCAGACAATATTACATACTATAGCCTTCTACCAACCCAGTGTTACTTACCAATTAGCCTTCCACCACCAGTGTTTACATACAATTAGGCTTCCACCAGACATATTACATACAATAAGCCTTCCAACCAGCCAGGGTTACTTACATTACTTCCCCCAGCCAGTGTTACGTACAATTAGCCTTCCACCAGCCCCAGCCTGTTATGTACAATTAGCCTTCCACCACCATTCTTAAATACAATTAGCTTCCACCAGACAATATTACATCCAATAAATCCTTCCCACCAGCCAGAGTTACATATACTTCCCTTCCACAGCCATTCTTACTCACTTAGCTCCACCAGACAATATTACATACAATAAGCCTTCCACCAGCCAGTGTTATGTCACAATTAGCCTTCCACCAGCCAGTGTTACTACAATTACCTTCCACCAGCTTCCACCAGACAATATACTACATAAGCCTTCCACCAGCCAGTGTTATGTACAATTATGCCTTCCACCAGCCAAGTGTTACATACATTAGGCTTCCACCAGAGAATATTACATACACTAAGCCTTCTAACATCCAGTTGTTTACTTTACAATTAAGCCTTCCACCAGCCAGTTGTTACATACAATTAGGTCCACCAGACAATACAATACAATATAGCCTTCCACCACAGTGTACTTACAATAGCCTTCCCCCAGCCAGTGTTATGTACATAAGCCTTCACCACCATGCCAGTGTTATTACAATTAGCCTTCCACCAGCCAGTCTTACATACAATAGGCTTCCACGACATATTACATACAATAAGCCTCACAGCCAGATTTACATATATTAGCCTTCCACCAGCCAGTGTTACATACAATTAGCCCTTCCACCACAATATTACATACAATAAGCGCTTCACCAGCCAGTTGTTGTGTACAATTAGCCTTCCACCAGCCAGTGTTTACATACACATTAGCCTTCCACCAGACAATATTCACATACAATAACGCCTTCCACCAGCCAGTGTTATGTACAATTAAGCCTTCTCCACCAGCCGGTTACTACATGAGCTCCACCGCCATCTACATACAATAGCTTCCACCAGACAATATTACATACAATAGCCTTCCACCAGCAGTGTTAGTACATAGCCTTCCACCAGCCAGTTGTTATGTACAATTAGCCTCCACCAGCCAGTGTTACATACAATAGCCGTCCACCAGACAATATTTACTACATACAAGCCTTCCACCAGCCAGTGTTGTACAATTAGCCTTCCACCAGCCAGTGTTAATACCAATTAGCCCTTCCACCAGCCTCTACATACAATAGGCTCCACCAACAAATATTACATACAATAAGCTATCCAGCCAGTTGTCAAGCTCCACCAGCAGTGTTATGTACAATTAGCCTTCCACCAGCCAGTGTTTACATACAATTAAGCGCTGCCCCAGACAATATTACAATCAAAAGCCTTCCACCCCCAGTATATGTACAATAAGCCTTCCACCAGCCAGTGTTATGTTACAATTAGCCTTCCCACCAGCCATCTACAACATAGGCTTCCACCAACAATATTACCATACAATTAGCCTTCCACGACAATATTACTAATAGCCTTCCCCAGCCAGCAGTGTTATGTACAATTAGCCTTCCACCAGCCAGTGTTTACATACAATTAGGCTTACCACCAGACAATATTACACAAAAGCCGCCACAGCCAGTGTTATTCCATAGTGTATCGCTTCCACCAGTCCATTTACAAGATGACAAATTAATTCCCTTCCACAGAATATAACATCAATAAGCCTTCTACCAGCAGTGTTACTTACAATTAGCCTTCCACCAGCCAGTGTTACATACAATTATAGGCTTCCACCAGACAAGTTAACAACATCAAGCTTCACCACCCAGCCAGTGTTACTGTACAATTCGTAGCCTTCCACCAGCCTTGATTTTCGATAATTGTCTACTTTAGATTTTCGATAATTGTCTACTTTCGATTTTTGATAATTGTCTACTTTCGATTTTCGATAATTGTCTACTTTCGAATCTGGGTTCCATGAAATTCAGGAGTTCCGATGGGACTTTGAAACTCTCAGATTCGATTTGAAACTGGGTTCTATTCGAACCCACAAGTTGTTGGAAGCAACATTGAAGTATAACTATTTAAAATTTTAAACCTTATACTAATTACAGAGTTCTGGTATGGCCATGGGGGTAGCCATGGCCCCTGCAAATGCAAATATGTTTAAGCATGCATACAAAACCATACCCATTCTGTCCAACTATGGTGATTACCTGTTGTCTTAAGCTTCATACACAAGTGTTATAGCAGGTGTATGCACGGCCACTTTTGTTTGAAGATCCCCGTGATTGGCCGTGTTTGTACAAACAATGTAACTAAAAGTATCCATTTTAACTTTAGTGCAGGTGGTTACCCTTCATTGCTTGCATATATGTTTGATTATTATATATAATTAATTTATGCTTATATGTGTAGTTGAGTGCTGGAGGCTTATATATAAATATATATACTTTCATCGAAATGATAGCACTATATATATATATGCTGAACTGTACATTGGCAACTAAGTACGGTAGTTCATTTTACCCTTTCCTCTATTCCCTCCCCCAATTATGTAAATGACTAGCACTGTAATGGTTAGTTACACCTTGTGTATGTTCACTTAGCTTGAAAAGGGTCATAAACCACAACCGAAACATCGCTAATGGAACATTATGTGTGAATTAAAGTTTTTATTTGAAGCATGAGTAATATATACACATATATATATATATATATATATATATATATATATATATATATATATATCTGGTAAATCGGACTGAACTGGTACATATGAGCAACTAAGGTGACGGGTAATAATTCGATTTTAAGAGACCCTTTCCTCTATTCCCCCACCCCAATTGATGTACAAGAAAAAACTAGCTCACCCGTGTACGTGGTTATATACAAAGACAACGCATTGTGGATATGTTCAGGACGGCTTGGCTATGAAGAAGGGTCATAAACCAACCACCAAACACATCGCTAATGGGAACATTATGTGTGAATTAAAGTTTTTATTTGAAGCATGAGTAATATATACACATATATATATATATATATATATAATATATATAATATAAAGTAGACAATTATCGAAAATCTAAAGTAGACAATTATCGAAAATCAAAAGTGGACAATTATCGAAAATCTAAAGTAGACAATTATCGAAAATCAAAAGTAGACAATTTTTGAAAATCGATACTCAAACTTTCGAATGTCCCAAAAATTTTGAAAATTCGAAAACAAAACAAAACCTCTTGGGATGTGTCTGTTTCTGTAATAATCAGACAAGAACAGTCCACGTAAGTCCAATTCTGTTTCTATTTTTTCAATTGTATCAATTCTGATATTACATATTTTATAGTATTAGTAAATGCATGTTACATCATAAAATATGTAACGTCCAATTACTAATACCATTAAAGATATAACGTCCAATTACTAATACCATAAAATATGTAACATCCAATTACTAATACCATAAAAGATATAATATCCAATTACTAATACCATAAAAGATATAACATCCAATTACTAATACCATAAAATAGGTAACATACAATTACTAATACCATAAAAGATGTAACATCCAATTACTAATACCATAAAATATGTAACATCCAATTACTAATACCATAAAAGATGTAACATCCAATTACTATACCATAAAATATGTAACGTCCAATTATCATAACATTATAAGATATAACGTCCAATTACTATACCATAAAAGATATAACATCCAATTACTAATACTATAAAGATATAAAGTCCAATTACTAATACCAAAAGATAGTAACGTCCAATTACTTATACCAAAAATATGTAACATCCAATTACTAATACCATAAAAGATATAATATCCAATACTAATACCATAAAAGATATAACATCCAATTACTAATACCATAAATAGGTAACATCAATTACTAATACCATAAAAGGTGTATACATCCAATTACTAATACCATAAAAATATAACATCCAAATACTAATACCTAAAAGATATAACATCCAATACTAATACCTAAAAGATATAACATCCAATTACAATACATAAAATATGTAACATCCAATACAACCATAAAAAGAACATCCAAACAACATAATATATAACATCCAATTACTAATACCATAAAATATGTAACATCCAATTACTAATACCATAAAAGATATAACAACCAATGTAACATCCAATTACTAATACCATAAAATATATAACATCCAATTACTAATACCATAAAATATGTAACATCCAATTACTAATACCATTAAATATGTAACACCCAATTACTAATACCATAAAATATATAACATCCAATTACTAATACCATAAAAGATGTAATATCAGAATTGATACAATTGAAAAAATAGAAACAAAATTGGACTTACATGGACTGTTCTTGTCTGATTATTACAGAAACAGACACATCCCAAGAGTTTTCCACACCAGTAACGCACAAACTGGAGTAACAGGCTGAGGGGGAGACACAAGGGAGACACAGGATACGCACAGGCACACAATTCCCAGGAAACCCATTTTTTAGAACGAACCATACACAGCTGCACCTGGGAGAGAGAGGTTTAATGTTTATTCATACTGTTAAATTCAACCAATTCCAATGGGATATTGACTCTTATAGGATACAAAGGTTATTATCCCAGTTCGAGCTGCGGGTTTGAGTTCCAGTTCTAGTCCATCCCTACTCACAAATGAGAGACACATCAACTTATAAAAAATTAAAAGGGGACCCAACAAAGGAATTTCAGAAACAAATTAACCTTATCCGTGACCGTGCTGTATATTTGAACATTATCTCTAAGGAAAAATTGTTTCCTTAGAGATAATGTGACCAAGCGGCCCCCATTGCTGATGTCCCAAAAAAGTTAAATTTCACATGTTTTGTGAAACTTTACCTTCCCCTACGCACTATACTGCTCTCCAGAGGCTGGGCCTTCACTAGCATTGCAATGAAGTGTATCTGGGGGTCAGGCAACCAGAGAGCCACATCCCACCTAAATGCAGGAATCCGAGGAGAGGAAGAAAGGAGGGCGGAGCTTCAGCTGGTGTGAGGGGTGCCAGGTTTGGGATGCAGTCCAGGAGCCAGAGACAGTCAGACAGTGCAAGGAACAGAGAGCAGCAGGAGGTAATAAGTGTTTGAAAGCTGGGCCTGGTGTGTGGTGATGAGATTTTTTTAGCAATGTTTCTCCAATTTTAGTTAAAGTTAAAAAATGTAAGCCCTCCATGAGCCAGTGCTAGTCAGCCCTCCAGTTCATTAGCTACTGTTAGTGAGCTCTCCGGTTCATCAGCTATTGTTAGTCAGCCCTCCATCAGCTACTGTTAGTCAGGGCTTCATTTCATCAGGTACTATTAGTCAGTGCTCCGGTTTATCAGCTACTGTTAGCACTCCAGTTAATCAGCTGTTGCTAGTCAGCTATCCAGTTTATTAACTACTGGCAGTCAGCCCTCCAGTTCACCCTTTTATGTTAGTCAGCCCTCCAGTTCACCAGCCAGTTTTTAGGGCTGCACTGATTGCAAACTAATTGAAATTAACTGCATCCATTGTGAGTCACAATGTTTGTAGTTACTTGCAATCATTTTGTTATTAGTGGCAATGTGTGAATCTCAGCCTGATGCACGTTTAAATAAGAATTATAGGCCTATAAATCTATTATGTAGCCCTCAAAGGTGGGCAGGGGGCACACATGAGGCCATTGATGTCAATGTTTTGGGCACCCCTGTTGTATACCATACCTAATAAACACAAGTGCTTAGAAACTCCCCCACCCCCGGGGTGTCCAATTATTTCTGAATGGGGGGAATTATTGGAACCATTGGGTAAGCTTCTAGATGGACGTCTCCAACCCATTGTGAAAAAATTTAACACTTATATTAAAGACACAAGACATCTTGTTGAAAATGGTTGAAATCCCAAAAGTACAAAAATCTGGTTAGTCACAATGGATGTTTCAACTCTCTAAACCTGCATTCCACATGATGCAGGGTAAAAAGTATTTAATTTGTTTAAATCCAATACACAAGTGGAACACCACCTTTTCATAAATTTTAAATTGAGTTGTTGGAAGCAACATTAAAGTATAACTATTTCAAATTTAAAATCTCATACTATGTACAGAGTTTGGGTAGGGCCATGGGGGCAGCCATGGCCCCTGCATATGCAAATATCTTTATGCATGCATATGAAACCAAACACGTTCTGTCGAACTACAGTGATTACCTGCTTTCTTTAGATTCATTAATGACTTCTTAAAGATATGGCAGGGTCCTCTGGAATGTGTTGAAAGAAAAGTAGAGGAATTAAACCATCTGGACATGCTTAGTATAATGACCTGCAAACAAAGTAAATCAAAATGTAATTCATGGATCTACTCATTAGCATACAAGGTAATAAACTTGTACACTTTATACAAAAGACACTGACAGAAACACACTTTTACATTATTCTAGTTGTGATCCAAAATCCCTTAAAGACTCTCTCCCAACCTCTCAATATTGCAGAGTACTAAGGAACAATTACAAAGTGACAAATTGTAAACAACAATTGATTGACGTGACACACACATTTCTCTCAAGAGGATACCAAAAGAAAATCTTGGATACACCCTTCAAAAGGCATGATTTAAAGTCTCTATCAATGTCAAAGGACTCACAACTCCCAACGAAGAAAATAAACCCAATTCCTTTTGTGGTATACAATTCACTCATATGGGACCTAGTGTAAAAACAAATTGGAAAACTCTAACCTCAGAAGAATCTTTAAAGAGAAATTTACCTAATCAGCCAACTGAGAGCTTTCGTAAAGGAAACAACTTTAAAGGACATTCTGGTCAAATCCGACCTTGTGATATGTAATATGAATGAGAGTTGACGGTTCCTTAAGAAGAGAAATGGGTGGACTCTTTGTGGCAAATGCATGTCCTGTAAACAGATGACACAGAGAGATCCCTTTAAACATCCTCACATGGGAGAGGTCATAAATATGTATAATATATATAACCCATGTTATATACATGCTGCATGTCCATGTGGACTTTCATATATTGGTCAGACAGATCTAACCCTCAGACTCTACATAGATAACCACCAATCAGCCATTAAAACAGCATTTTGAGATAACAAAAGTATTAAGCCAGTTGCTAAACACTTTTTGCAGAAAAATCATGACCCTGCCAAATACATTGGAATCGATCATATTCCATTATTAAAAGAGGGGGCAATATGTCCAAACTATTACTTCAAAATAAGAGTTATTGGATATGTGGATTAAACAATGAATCCTAAGGGGTTGAATTAATATTTCTCCTACCACTGCTTCCTAAAAGAGAGATAAAAGACTTACAGGGCGATGCACTGAGAGCCGCTATCGGCAACCCAGTGCAAACATCCCTGCGATGTTATATGCAGATAGCGTCTGTCGGAGCATCGCTCTCTGCTGGTTTTCTATTGCGCCACTTTTGACGCCAGTTATTAGTTTAAAGTTTAAACTAAAGTGCGGCAATAGTGCGCAATAGAGTGGCGCCTTTGGCATATAACATAACTTTGGAGTTAGCCACACAGTGAAGGAGTTTAAGTCACGCTAACCGATATAACATCATGTGTCTTTTAACTTCATTTTCAGCCACTGCGCCCTTGGTGCATCTGGCTGTTAGTGCTTTATTGTCACGTGTATATTTGGGAATTACCTTATGAATTGATCAATTTAACAAGATGAGCACGACACAAAATTTTATATTTAATTGTTACCGTATATACTCGAGTATAAGCCAACCCGAGTATAAGACGATGTACCTATTTTTACCTCAAAAAGTAAAAAAACATGATTGACTCGAGTATAAGCCAAGGGTTGAAATTATGGGAACTCTGCTGTCCATAAAAAAGCCTCATTCCTTGGCACTCCAGATGTTTGGAAACTACAACTTTTAGTAGCTGGGAGTTGTAGTTTCCAAACCCCTTTAGTGCCAAGGAATGAGGCTTTTTTATGGACAGCACCCCCCAGGAAAGGCCCCAAAACATTCCCCCTTAGAGAGCCCCCCCCCCCCCCCAGTTCAGGGAGTGAGGTGGTACTCACATGTGTTGGTAAATCAGGGTAAGGTAAATTTTTCCAAAATCTGCTGCTGCTTACGGCAGTGAGTTAGACAGCCGCCAAGTACGGACGTCAGTGCAGCGTGGAGACAGCAGAGTGCCAGCAGGATCCAGAGATTTAACTTACCGGTACCTGGTTACATAGAGAGAAAGTAAGCAGCAGCAGATTTTGGAAAAATTTACAGAGACCCGAGTATAAGCCGAGGTCGGGTTTTAAGGCTATTTTTAAAGCCTAAAAACCTCGGCTTATACTCGAGTATATACGGTATACTTTATTCACTTGTTAAAATGGGCAAGGACACTTTTTATGTATAGACAAAACTTTTTACATTTGTCTATTGAGTATTAACATGTTTTAACACTTTTTTGATGCACCTTCAGAAAATGTGTCAAAAAATATGCTTAGTTTGAGTGAATGAGTTTTCACTTGAAACAAAGACCTTATGTGTGCACTTAAATAACTTCCTATATTTAACCACATTCCTGTCAGTAGCACCAAGGCAGAACTTCAAAGGAGAATTCATCATAAAGTCTTTCAGTGTACATTACTAGATTTGAGCTGCTGCATTTTTTTTCAGAACCAAAAGAACATTGGATAGTCGCTAAACCTTTAAGTCTTGTAAGGTACCATTGATTTTGTGTTATGTTACAGAAACACCAGCCAGTGTTACATACAATTAGCCTTCCACCATCCAGTGTTACATACAATTAGCCTTCCACCAGCCAGTGTTACATACAATTAGCCTTCCACCAGCCAGTGTTACATACAATTAGCCTTCCACCAGCCAGTGTTACATACAATTAGCCTTCCACCAGCCAGTAGTGTTACATTACAATTAGCCTTCCACCAGCCAGTGTACTACAATAGCCCACAGCCAGTGTTATGTACAATTAGCCTTCACACAGCCAGTTGTTAATAGTACAATTAGCCTTCCACCAGCCAGTGTGTTACATACAATTAGCCTTCACCAGCCGGTGTTAATACAATTAGCCTTCACCAGCCAGTGTTAAATACAATTAGCCTCATCCCCAGCCAGTGGTTACATACAATTAGCCTTCCACCAGCCAAGTTGTACAGACAATTAGCCTTCCACCATCCAGTGTTACATACAATTAGCCTTCCACCATCCAGTGTTACATACAATAGCCTTCCACCAGCCAGTGTTACATAAATTGCCTTCCAACAGCCGTGTGTACATAATTAGCCTTCCACCAGCCAGTGTTACATATATTTGGCCTTCCACCAGCCAGTGTTACATACAATTAGCCTTCCACCATCCAGTGTTACATACAATTAGCCTTCCACCAGCCAGTGTTATGTACAATTAGCCTTCCACCAGCCAGAGTTACAATAATTAGCCCACCATCAGCAAGTGTTGCAAATAATTAGCCTTCCACCAGCCAGTGTTAAGTACAATTAGCCTTCTACCAGCCAGGTATTACAACAATTAGCCTTCACCAGCCAGAGTTACATATAATTAGCCTTCACCAGCCAGTGTTACATACAATTAGCCTTCCACCAGCCAGAGTTACATATAATTAGCCTTCCACCAGCATCAGTAGTATTACGTACAATTAGCCTTTACCAGCCAGTGTTATTACAATTAGCCTTCCACCAGCCAGAGTTACATATAATTAGCCTTCCACCAGCCAGTATTACATACAATAAGCCTTTCCACCAGCCAGAGTTAAATATAATTAGCCTTCCACCAGCCAGTATTACATACAATTAGCCTTCCACCAGACAATATTACATACAATAAGCCTTCCACAGCCAGAGTTACATATAATTAGCCTTCCACCAGCCCAGTCTTACATACAATTAGGCTTCCACCAGACCATATTACATACAATAAGCTTCCCCAGCAGTAGTGTTATGTACAAAAGCCTTCCACCAGCCAGAGTGTTAACAATTAGCCTTCACACAGCCAGTGTTATGTACAATTAGCCTTCCACCAGCCAGTTACATACAATTAGGCTTCCACCAGACCATATTACATACAATAAGCCTCCACCAGCCGTGTATGTAAAATAGCCTTCCACCAGCCAGTGTTATGTACAATTAGCCTTCCACCAGCCAGTCTTACATACAATTAGGCTTCCACCAGACAATATTACATACAATAAGCCTTCCACCAGCCAGTGTTATGTACAATAAGCCTTCCACCAGCCAGTAGTGTATGTACAATTAGCCTTCCACCAGCCATAGTTACATACAATAGCTTCCCACCAGAATATAATACATTAAGCCTTCCACAGCCAGTGTTAGTTACAATTAGCCTTCCACCAGCCAGTATTCATACATAGGCTTCCACCAGACATTATAAACAATAAGCCTCACACAGCCAAGTGTGTGTATGACAATTAGCCTTCCACCAGCCAGTGTTTACATACAATTAGGTTCCACCAGACAATATTACATACTATAAGCCTCTACCAGCCAGTGTTACTTACAATTAGCCTTCCACCAGCCAGTGTTACATACAATTAGGCTTCCACGACATATTACATAAAATAGCCTTCCACAGCAGTGTTACTTACAATTAGCCTTCCACCAGCCAGAGTGTACGTACAAATTAGCCTTCCACCAGCCAGTGTTATGTACAATTAGCCTTTTCACCAGCCATTCTACATACATTAGGCTTCCACCAGACAATATTACCACAATAAGCCTTCCACCAGCCAGAGTTACATTATAATTAGCCTTCCACAGCCATTCTTACATACAATTAGCCTCCACAGACAATATTACATACATAAGCCTTCCACCAGCCAGTGTTATGTACAATTAGCCTCCACCAGCCAGTGTTACATACAATGTTAGCTCCACCAGACATATTACATACAATAAGCCTTCCACCAGCCAGTGTTAGTACAATTAGCCTTCCACCAGCCAGTGTTACATACAATTAGGCTTCCCCCAGAGAATTACATACAAAAAGCCTTCTACAAGCCAGTGTTACTTACAATTAGCCTTCCACCAGCCAGTGTTACATACAATTAGGCTTCCACCAGACAATATTACATACAAAAGCCTTCCACAGCCAGTGTTACTTACAATTAGCCTTCCACCAGCCAGTGTTATGTACAATTAGCCTTCCACCAGCCAGTGTTATGTACAATTAGCCTTCCACCAGCCAGTCTTACATACAATTAGGCTTCCACCAGACAATATACATACAATAAGCCTTCCACCAGCCAGAGTTACATAATTAGCCTTCCACCAGCCAGTGTTACATACCATTAGCCTTCCACCAGACAATTTAATACAATAAGCCTTCCACCAGCCAGTGTTATGTACAATTAGCCTTCCACCAGCCAGTGTTACATACAATTAGCCTTCCACCAGACAATATTACATACAATAAGCCTTCCACCAGCCAGTGTTATGTACAATTAGCCTTCCACCAGCCAGTGTTACATACAATTAGCCTTCCACCAGCCGTCTTACATACAATAGGCTTCCACCAGACAATATTACATACAATAAGCTTCCACCAGCCAGTGTTATGTAACAATAGCCTTCCACCAGCCAGTGTATGTACAATTAGCCTTCCACCAGCCAGTGTTACATACAATTAGCCTTCCACCAGACAATATTACATACAATAAGCCTCTACCAGCCAGTGTTATGTACAATTAGCCTTCCACCAGCCAGTGTTACATACAATTAGCCTTCCACCAGCCAGTCTTACATACAATTAGGCTTCCACCACACAAGATTACAATACAATAAGCCTTCCACCAGCCAGTGTTATGTACAATAAGCCTTCCACCAGCAGTGTTATGTACAATTAGCCTTCCACCAGCCAGTGTTACATACAATTAGCCTTCCACCAGACAATATTACATACAATAAGCCTTCCACCAGCCAGTGATATGTACAATAAGCCTTCCACCAGCCAGGTTATGTACAATTAGCCTTCCACCAGCCATTCTTACATACAATTAGGCTTCCACCAGACAATATTACTACAATTAGCCTTCCACAGACAATATTACAACAATAAGCCTTCCACCAGCCAGTGTTATGTACAATTAGCCTTCCACCAGCCAGTGTTACATACAATTAGGCTTCCACCAGACAATATTACATACAATAAGCCTTTCCCACAGCCAGTGTTATGTACAATTAGCCTTCCACCAGCCAGTGTTACATACAATTAGGCTTCCACCAGAGAATATTACATACAATAAGCCTTCTACCAGCCAGTGTTACTTACAATTAGCCTTCCACCAGCCAGTGTTACATACAATTAGGCTTCCACCAGACAATATTACTACCATAAGCCTTCCACCAGCCAGTGTTACTTACAATTAGCCTTCCACCAGCCAGAGGTTATGTACAATTAGCCTTCCACCAGCCAGTGTTATGTACAATTAGCCTTCCACCAGCCAGTCTTACATACAATTAGGCTTCCACCAGACAATATTACATACAATAAGCCTTCCACCAGCCAGAGAGTTACATAAATTAGCCTTCCACCAGCCAGTGTTACATACAATTAGCCTTCCACCAGACAATATTACATACAATAAGCCTTCCACCAGCCAGTGTTATGTACAATTAGCCTTCCACCAGCCAGTCTTACATACAATTAGCCTTCCACCAGACAATATTACATACAATAAGCCTTCCCACAGCCAGTGTTATGTACAATTAGCCTTCCACCAGCCAGTGTTACATACAATTAGCTTCCACCAGCCAGTCTTACATACAATTAGGCTTCCACCAGACAGTGTTATGTACAATAAGCCTTCCACCAGCCAGTGTTATGTACAATTAGCCTTCCACCAGCCAGTGTTACATACAATTAGCCTTCCACCAGACAATATTACAACAATAGCCTTCCACCAGCCAGTTGTACATACAATTAGCCTTACACAGACAATATATACAATAAGCCTTCCACCAGCCAGTGTTATGTACAATTAGCCTTCCACCAGCCAGTGTTACATACAATTAGCCTTCCACCAGACAATATTACATACAATAAGCCTTCCACCAGCCAGTGTTATGTACAATTAGCCTTCCACCAGCCAGTCTTACATACAATTAGGCTTCCACCAGACAATATTACATACAATAAGCCTTCCACCAGCCAGTGTTATGTACAATTAGCCTTCAACCAGCCAGGTTACATACAATTAGCCTTCCACCAGACAATATTACATACAATAAGCCTTCCACCAGCCAGTGTTATGTACAATTAGCCTTCTACCAGCCAGTGTTACATACAATTAGCCTTCCACCAGACAATATTACATACAATAAGCCTTCCACTAGCCAGTGTTATGTACAATTAGCCTTCCACCAGCCAGTCATTACATACAATTAGGCTTCCACCAGACATATTACATACAATAAGCCTTCCACCAGCCAGTGTTATGTACAATTAGCCTTCCACCAGCCAGTGTTACATACAATTAGGCTTCCACCAGACAATATTACATAAAATAAGCCTTCTACTAGCCAGTGTTACTTACAATTAGCCTTCCACCAGCCAGTGTTACATACAATTAGGCTTCCACCAGACAATATTACATACAATAAGCCTTCCACCAGCCAGTGTTACTTACAATTAGCCTTCCACCAGCCAGTGTTACATACAATTAGGCTTCCACCAGACAATATTACATACAATTAGCCTTCCACCAGCCAGTGTTACATACAATTAGCCTTCCACCAGACAGTGTTACATACAATAAGCCTTTCACCCGCCAGTGTTACATACAATAAGCCTTTCATCCGCCAGTGTTACATACAATTAGCCTTCCACCAGCCAGTGTTACATACAATAAGCCTTTCACCCGCCAGTGTTACATACAATAAGCCTTTCACCCGCCAGTGTTACATACAATTAGCCTTCCACCCGCCAGTGTTACATACAATAAGCCTTTCATCCGCCAGTGTGTTAGTCAGCTTTGAACCAGCTAGTTTTACATTTATCCTACTTCTACCTACCCAAGGTGTGCCGCACAAAAAGAAATTAATTACAAGCATATACAATAATTACAAATTGACAACAAGCAGAAAATCATGTAAGGCAGTAGTTCTCAAACATTTTCATTCCAGCAATCAGAACAGCTTGCTAAGGTAGTACACCCCATCAATAGCCAGATATGGAATCCTGGGTGCAAACAGAACAAATTACTTATGGTACAAATAATTATTCTGGTAATCCAAAGTTCTTACTTGAAACCCCATAAATCCAAATAAGGTCATGAGCGTGCAGAATCTCATTCCATCAACCAGAGCAAGGTCCTAAGGCTGTAAAATGCAATCTGGCAGCCAGAACAAAATTGTAAGGCTGCAAATATCCACTGTAGCCATTAGAACAAAAACAAGGTTTAAAAAAGTAATTAAATTCCCGTAATCTGGAAGTTCCTCATTTCAGCATCCAGAACTGTGTCCAAAAGGTGGACTCAACTCTCAGAATCAGGACTAACTATATAGGTGCACATATTCATAACTTTCCATTCAACCCATGTATCTGCCATACAATCCTGCATTGTGTCGGGCACCTGAAGTTAACTGAGTGTGGTAAACTTTTAATGGGTCAGGTTAGAAAGCTGCAGATGCCGGTCTGTTGAATTTTGGGTGCAGGTGTTGGGGGGATCTTTAGAAAAAACTGGGCAACGCTGGGTACTCTGCTAGTTAATCTGATAATCTGGTAAGAAAAAAGAGTTGGAGTTGCAGGCAGACTGTTGACTTTTCCGTTTTCAAATTTCGAAATTTCGCAAAGTTCGAAAGTTTGAAATCAAGCTTAGATTTTCAAAAATCGTTCTACTTTCGATTTCGATAATCGTCTACTTTCGGTTTTCGATAATCGTCTACTTTCGATTTTCGATAATCGTCTACCTTCAATTTTCGATAATGTCTACTTCGATTTTCGATAAAATTCAAAAAATCCAGGTTCGGTGAAATTCGGGAGTCCGAAAGTTTCGTCGAAAACTGATTCGATTCCACATTACATGTCTAGTAAGACACCATAAAACTGAATATTTCGTAGATTGGTCTGTACAGAGGAATTTATAGCAGATTACATAGGTTTTTTATTAGTCAGGGTGAGTATCAGCCTGGATACTTGGTTTAATGATTGGTAAATCTCAGGAAATCTCTCCATACCTTCTGGGCATAACATTCCAATAGCTAGTAATAAGGTGACAAACCTGTATGTGTCTTCAATCAGAGCCCCCCTGAAATGGCAGCAACAGACAGGAATTCCAAAACAAGCTCCTGGTTAAAGGCAATCTGTCAGTTATTAGCAAAACTGCATTCTGGGAAACTGCATCCAGTCTTATCAGAAACAGGTAATTAAAGGGCATGTCCACCATAAAAATCAACTTTTGCCATATGGTAGAATGCCCCACGCCTAGTACCAACCTCCGAGAGATCTTTTTTAAAAAAATGATTAAAACCTTACTTACAGCCCCTTCTCTTACAGCGCACTGGTCTGGCTCACTGCTTGCTGGAATTTGCAAGCTGGGGCCGGACCGGCAGCCGCTGCTGTGATTGGCTGATAGGCAGCCAATTACAGGCACGGCTGCCGTTAATGGAGATGCCACAGGAATGAAGGTCTGTAATTGGCATTCTGGTGTTTTTTTTAAAGAAATAACTCAGTGGTTACAGGTGGGCAAGGAGATCTCTCATATGGCAAAAGGATTTCATGCTAGGTGCAACGGCTGCATGGTGCAACGGCTGAGGATGGATCCAGATGGTGGGAGGGAGGAGGCTCCCCTGCACTTGCCTCTCAGAGGACAAGATGGAGGCAGAAACCTTTTGGACAGGAAGACAGCTCCTACTCTTCAGTTTCCTGGACTTAGGACAAGCACTGCAGGAGAATCATAAGGAGCACAGATGTATGGTAAGGATTTTTTTAAACTACACAGTGGGGCCAGTAATGGGTTACATTTTAATTTTAAGGGTGGACATGCCCTTTAATATGACGAAAAGACCCCTGACTACTCTGTCTAGACTATGATAACCTTGAAAATGGAAATTGGTGTAAAGCTGGGTACACACAGTAATGATAAAGCTCTGATACCGTCGGATCCGACGGTATCGGGGCTTTATCGTTATGTGTGTACGTTCGTTTCCCAAACGAGCGCGCGGCCACCGAACGATCAGGCCGAAAATTTCCATCGGCCGTGCTAGACTCCCTATAGAGGGGTCTAGCGCGGCCGATGGAAACACACAGTCCCGAGCGTTCTCCCTATGAAGTTCATAGGGACTGTGTGTATGCAGATCTCTGAAAGATGGCAGACAGGATCTTGCAGTTCATAGGGACTGTGTGTATGCAGATCTTGCAGATCCTGTCTGTCATCTTTCAGAAATCTGGACTGTGTGTACCCAGCTTAAGAACACATCTGTAATCTTCATAATAGGTTCTAATGTAATTATTTGTACATTACAGTGTACATCTATATATAGATGATATAATTATCTATATATTACTGAGTATACTGTCAGGAATGTAATACAATTAATCTACTGTAGAGATACATTGACATTGTTACTCTGAGCTGCTCATTAAAGGGTATCATAATGCACAAATTCAAACATTCAAAACAGATGGTGTTTTAATTAATATAACAGGAATCTAATGCGCATACCATTGAATGAATACTGCATCTGTCTGTAAGGATAAATTGCAATTCTAAACCGGAGAGGGATTTATTCACCTGACTGTCCAATGTTCTAATGAGCTAATACTGATGTGTGTATATTTACGGGCAGATGCAGAACTAAAAAACACTGCCGCATCCGAGTCAGTTAAGAAGGAAATTTTTTAGTTCAGCCTTAGTAGTAAAGGTGTTAAGATTAGCACATAATTGTTGTGCTACTCTTTACTAAGCTTTTACTACATGGGCTAAGGGCTTGGCCACACTGCAGCGATTTTTTTGCGTTTGCGCATGCGTTTTTTTCATATCATTGAAAGCGCGACAACGCACCGAAAATGCTCGTTTTCGGGTGCATTGTAATTGTAATTTGCGTTCTGCATTTTAAATCGTAATCGCATGCGTTGTTCGATCGTTAATGGAAAAGAAACGCATGCGCAAACGCAACGAAATCGCACATGAAATCGCATGCGAAATTAGTGCTAACCCCATGCTAACACAATATTACATCGCGTAGTGTGGAATTTGCACTAATTTGAGCAAGAAAAACAACCGACATAGCATCGGCCCTATAATGTGTTTAGTGAATATCTGTCTATGTTTGCTATTTCCTCTTTGTGTAAATATATATATATATATATACAGGTTTGTGTTGTTGTGTGTGGATTGGCTTGTTTGATAATCAGAATGTAAAACACACTGCACTTTATTGCCAGATCCTGTGTTTAAATACACAAACGTTTACTTCTGTGCTATACAGTTCTCCAAGTTTATTTATTCTTTTGTCCTTTGGTTGTATAACACAGACATAAAATCGACCAATTGCCTTTTAAGGAAGATCATTGATGTCATTTTTGTGATTAGTGATGACCTCACACACTCACCTTTTGATGGAAACTGGGGAAAAAAACATTATACTAAAGGAAACCTAATAAATACCTCTCTGAATTCCATTAACTGAATGTCAAATTAATTACAATAATGTAGGAGATTTAACTTACCTACTACAAATCACAGTGTTATCTAATGTTAATACATCCTGATGTGCTTCCATCACTGCTCCTAATATAATGTCTCCTACCTGGAAATAATCAAATTCTTTCACCTGGTTATATAATTTCAGATGACAAGCAGGATTAACCATCTGAACCCCAGATACACAATATCCCACACACAGGATTGTCACACATGTCAGCAGTTTCAAGTGATAAAAATCAGTCACAATTTCCAGCATTACAGTGACAGAGAATATAACAAATTTCAGCCTAAGGTAAAGGACCAGAGCATTTCCCCTGCAGTCAGTAACACAGAGAGTCACAGGAGAGAGAGGATTCGGCTTCATCTGTAGATCAGTGTAAGGGATCTGGACAACCCAACCTCATTATATAGCGAACAGAGAATGAATATAGACACATATGCGCTGGGGAACTGAGATCAGAGTTTATTCTGGAAATAAATAAATAAACAGGTAACAGCAAATTAAGTTCAGAAACCACCTTAAAATAACCCTGCAATTTACTGTACTATTTCTATTACCACGAGGAAAAAAGTTGAGGTTTGTACCGTGTTAGCCATAAGTAAGAGAAGAGAAGTAGAGCTGTGATACCTTTTATTGGCTAACTAAATAAAAAAATTACCTAAGCCCCCTTCATCAGGCTGGATGAAACTTCATAGAAATGACTTAAAGGACAACAATATCAAAAAAAACAACATCACCCCCATTACATGTCCACACTTCACATTAATAGCCGTGCTGCCCTCCCTTAGATACTGCACAGCAAAGATGAGTGCTAAAAGCCCGCCTCCTAGATGGCCTAGGGCCCTGATTAACATAACACTTGTCATTGGCTGTTGGAATGTCTGTTACAAGCTCTCTCCTCCTCTGCCAGTTAAACAAACTTGAAATGTCCTGTTGCTAGGATACAGCCTACATAATCAAGCTGATCAATGGTGGGTGTTCTCTCGCATGCTAGCTTTAAGTGACAGTTAGTGGCAGACAGAATTGTTACAACCCCTTCACAGCATGGCTAATTGAAGGCTAATTGAAGTCAGTGAGAGGCTCAAAATCAGGAAAAAAATGTATGGGGAGGGCTAATCTTTTTAAAGCAATGAAGGGAAAAAGAATGCATTGAGGCAATACAGTTATCCTTGGTCTTGACCAATAGATTTTTAGATTTTGTTCACCTTTCCGATTATTTTATCCACTGCTCATTTCTAGTTTAAAGGGGAAATAAAGTCTCCAGGTAACATTTTTCTATTAGAACGATCACATTTACAAACATACAACAAGCTATGTCTCACTGCTCCCTTTGCTGAGGCTGCTGGGTGATTTGTGAAATTAACCCGTGGGTACTAGAGGTCAACTCCCACAACCCACCTTAGCTGGGTGACATGCTGAACACAGTCTACATGCTCTGTAGTGCTCAACAGATTAAAACAAGAAAACTGCAGCCTTCCCATTCAAAAAAATTGTCACTGAGACGCCAACATTCAGCTGTGATCAATCAAAACAGGCTTTATTGTAGCAATCAGTGTAAAACATGTTTCAAGCTTAAGCTCTTTGTCAAGTGGATCCTTGTGGTGTCTATAGGGGAGGACACTAGGCACAGTGGAGTAATATTTAAAAGGAGCCATAGGTATGTAGTTTTCTTTATAGCACAAAAGCTGCTGCCTTGCTTTATTGAAGCTGACAGCCAATCATACAACACCAGAGATCTTTCCTCTCCCTAACACAGAACAGGGATTCAGTCCAGGTTTTGTGTTTATATACCTGTAGTTAAATGCTCCTGTCCCTAAAATTAATATATTCCGTTGCCTTTTATAAAAAAAGGTAATATGTGCAGTTTATTTCTTAGCTAGCATGGATGTAAGATACAGAATATTAACATTTCAGTAAAAAATAAAAGTAAGTCTGGGGAATTGAACCTGCAACCTCATATAATCGATCTTGCTAAAAGCAAAGCTTTATACCCTTAAACAGAGTTACTATGTGGTACATTAGTATACATAGAAATGTAATATTTTGCTAGGAACATCATGGAAACAAAAAGGTAAGTCTAAAATAGGCACTTTAGACTGCTGAGCCACCATAGTATATGCAAAGAATACAGGTACGTGAGCTTTACCTTTTGTGAGGAACAAAATAAAAAATGTCAGTAAAATCATCTGAATAGTTTATATTGCCCCAGGAAAGCTGTATGCAAATGATACTGGCTGGTAAATGAACTTCCGGGTAACTGCAAAGACTTCCATATTGCTGTGGAGATAACTGTAAAGAAAATACTGTGCATAGAGATGGCACTGTGGTCAGGGAGCAATAGGTGCACACACTCTCAAGGCTTTTTGGGCTTTGGGAGTTGTACTGGCAAGAACATGGAAACTTTTTAAGTTACTGGACCTATTTCTCACTAGAGGTTGCAGAACTTCCTAAAGTTCAGTTTGTTTTTGAATTTTCAGTAAAAGTTCGATAGTTCGAAAAAGCAGACCCATTAAAGTCAGAGGGGGACAAATAGTTCTAAAAAATACAGTTAATGTAGCAAAGGTAACTTACTGTACATGGGACCTGGGAAATGATCTGGGGACACGTACATATCACCAAAACGATTGCTACATTCAAGGGATATTGTCAAATTCAAGGGTGACTGAATGCCACATTCGAGGGTTATTGACGAGTTTAAAAAGTTTGGCTTAAAGGGACAGTTCAGTGGAAATGATCAATATTTGACAAGGGCCCTTTGGGCTTAAGGGGTCCTGCAGCTTGAACTGGGGCCCCCCTCCCCAGGCCCTTGTAAGGGCCCTTGCGGCACTGATACCTGCCTTTGTTGGGGGTCCCGCAGCTTAAACGGGACCCCCAGTGAGCGTCTCTTAAAAGAGCCCTTGGGCGTGTCTCCGCCAACGGAGTTCTATGGATCACTGGGTCTGGAGTTATTCATGTATGTATGTATGAAAAAGGATAGGCTGCTCAAATTACAAAGCACTTTGATTTTTTCTTGTAATTGCATTTGTGCATGCGTCCCATTTGAGCTAGTTGGTGGCCACGTCTCTGTGTGCATCCACGCATATGGCATACCATTTGATTCAGGACATGTGGGAGATTGATATTTAATGGAGGGTTTTATTTGAGGGGGGCATTTCCAAGTTTTGGGGCTGTTTGAAATTACAGAGCACCTTGATTTTTTTCTTGTAATTGCTTCCAATTTGAGTTAGTTGGTGGCCATGTCTCTGTGTGCACCCACGCATATGGCATACCATTTGATTCAGGAAATTTGGGAGATTGATATTTGGTAACTTTTTTTCATTACTTGGGGTTTTGGCAGGTTTTTTAACTTTGAAACTTGTTGTTTCTTTATTTTTTTTCAGAAAATATGCTAAAAGTGCGAAAGATCTGCGCACGCACAATTGATGGTATGAATGAAAAAATGGCACCGTTGCTTAGCTGTAGGTATGTAGATTCTGAGAATATATATTTTTGGGGGGTATTTTTGAGTTAGAGGGGTGTTTAGATTGTAAAATCTTAAAAGTTGCTGTTATTGGGCCACTACGCATTGGCTCACTTTGTGACTAGTGGCTTTCATGTCCGTGTGTGTAACCATGCATATGGCATACCGTTTGATTCAGGGCATTTGGAAGATTGATAATTGTCAATTTTTTTTTACATGTCATGGAAATTTGCCATAATTTTTAACTTTGAATTATATTTTTATAAATTTTTCCTGAAAATCTGGTAAAAAAAGCGAAATTTTACACAAAACTGTGCCCACACCATTGGTGGTATGCATAAAGGAATCATACCATTGTGCAGCTGAAGGTGTTTAGATTCCAAGAATATATAGTTTTGGGGGGTATTTCTAATATAGAGGGGTGTTTAGTCTGATAAATCTGAAAAGTTGCTGTAATTGAGCCACTGTTCATTGGCTCACTTTGTGGCTAGTTGATTCCACGTCTGCATGTGTAACCATACATAGGGCATACCGTTTGATTCAGGACATTTGGGAGATTGATATTTGGTAACTTTTTTACATTACTTGGAATTTTGGCATGATATCTACCTTTGAGAGTGTTTTTTTCTAATTTTTTAGAAAATCTGCTAAAACTGCGAACTTCTACGAAGAACTGCGCCCACACCATTGATGGAATATATAGTTTGCGGGGGTTATTTCTGAGTTACGGGGGTGTTTTGTGAAAAAAACTGCAGACTGTTCAAATTCAGAGTTGGCCAAATATTTTCGCTGTTTCTGAGCCATCGTGCATTGTTTCACTTTTCATTTCCACGTCCGCATGTGTAACCACACATATGGCATACTGTTTGATTCAGGACATTTGGGAGATTGATATTTATTAACTTTTTTTACATTCCATCAGGTTTTGGCATGATTTCTACCTTTTGAAGTTATTTTTTGTTCATTTTTTCAGAAAAGTGCGAACTTCTACGAAAAACTGTGCCCACACTATTGATGGTAGGAATGAATAAACTACAGTGTTACATAGCAGAAGGTGTGTAGATTTCAGGAATATATAGTTTGTGGGGGTTATTTTTAAGTTATGGGGGTGTTTTGGCATGATTGCTACCTTTTGAAGTTGTTTTTTGTTCATGTTTTCAGAAAAGTGTGAACTTCTACGAAAAACTGTGCCCACACCATTGATGGTATGAATGAACAAACTACAGCGTTACATAGCTGAAGGTGTGTAGTTTGCGGGGGTTATTTCTGAGTTACAGGGGTGTTTTGTGGAAAAAACTGCAGACTGTTCAAATTCAGAGTTGGCTAAATATTTTAGCTTATTGTGAGCCATCGTACATTGTCTCACTTCGTGGCTATTCGCTTCCACGTCTGCGTGTGTAACCACACATATGAACAAACAAGAAAAGATATGATCAATGCACATTCCTGGGCCCCATATATCATAATATCTATGCTAGTGCAAACAGTAAAAACATGGCGGTTTTTAGTTACAATTTTATGCATAAAAGTGAAAAGCCTTCCAACCACGTCAAGGTAACCCCAGTATGGAAGGTCCTAACAGTTTACCTTGGGTCATTTATCTGGGCTGACACTCCCTGCTTGGTTGCATTTTCATGGGAAGGTTGTCTCCCTGACCTTGCATTGGATTAGTATTGACGGCTATCACTTCCCCCCGCCTACTGGCTTTTAACAAGGAGGGAAGAGGCCTCCCATCCAATGCTTAGTATTCATTGGACCTCCAATTAAAAGGACGTGTTGGGGGTGCTACTACCACATGGAAGCTTGGTCAATCTTCCTACAGAGAAACTCTGCTACAATATATACACAAGGGGGGGGGGGCTGTGGGAGCACTCCTGTGGCAAAATTACTTTATAACAAATAGTGGAAGTGCTACTGATCTGACCAAAACACTAGAACAAACAAGAAAAGAGATGTTCAATGCACATTACTGGGCCCCATATATCATAATATCTATGCTAGTAAAAACATGGGGGTTTTTAGTTACAATTTTATGCATAAAAGTGAAAAGCCTTCCAACCACGTCAACCACACATATGGCATACCGTTTGATTCAGGACATTTGGGAGGTTGATATTTGGTAACTTTTTTTTACATTCCATCAGATTTTGGCATGATTTCTACCTTTTTGATTGTTGTTTGATGTTAATTTTTTTTGAAAATCTGGTAAAAGTGCAAACTTTTTTGCTGCTACTGACATATGGCATTGGTCCCACTTTGGGTTAGTTGGTAGCCATGTCTCTGGGTACACCCATGAATGTGGCATACCGTTTTATTCGGGAGGGGTTAGGCTTTCATATTTGAGATGCGGTTGAACTTTCCTCCACAGTTTTTAGCTGAAATTCGCATTTGATTTTGTCTCTGATTTTACAGTTGAGGAAAAAAAGGAAAATGTGAGAAAATAACTTACAATTTGACAAAGAGCTGCGTCCGGGTATCTGCATTTTGATCTAAACTTACCTCACTTGTAAAATCCTGTGGGTGTGTAGTTTCTATAAATATCTCACTTGTGGGGATATTTTAGTTAATTTGGTAGATATTCTATGTTACTGTCAGTAGTGGTTATACATTACAATCTCATTGTGGGGATATTATAGTTAATTTGGTAGTATTCTATGTTAACTGTCAGTAGTGTGGTTATACATTACAATCTCACTTGTGGGGATATTAAGTTAATTTGGTAGTATTCTATGTTAACTGTCAGTAGTGGTTATACATTACAATCTCACTGTGGGGATATTATAGTTAATTGGTAGATATTCTAGTTAACTGTCAGTAGTGGTTATACATTACAATCTCCATTGTGGGGATATTATAGTTAATTTGGTAGATATTCTATGTTAACTGTCAGTAGTGGTTATACATTACAATCTCACTTGTGGGGATATTATAGTTAATTTGGTAGATATTCTATGTTAACTGTCAGTAGTGGTTATACATTACAATCTCACTTGTGGGGAATTTAGTTTTATGGTAGAATTCTATGTTAACTGTCAGTGGGTTATACATTACAATCTCACTTGTGGGGATATTATAGTTAATTTGGTAGATATTCTATGTTAACTGTCAGTAGTGGTTATACATTACAATCTCACTTGTGGGGATATTTTAGTTAATTTGGTAGATATATTCTATGTTAACTGTCAGTAGTGGTTATACATTACAATCTCACTTGTGGGGATATTATAGTTAATTTGGTAGATATTCTATGTTAACTGTCAGTAGTGGTTATACATTACAATCTCACTTGTGGGGATATTATAGTTAATTTGGTAGAATATTCTATGTTAACTGTCAGTAGTGGTTATACATTACAATCTCACTTGTGGGGATATTAGTTAATTGTGGTAGATATTCTATGTTAACTGTCAGTAGTGGTTATACATTACAATCTCACTTGTGGGGATATTATAGTTAATTGGTAGATATTCTATGTTACTGTCAGTAGTGGTTATACATTACAATCCACTTGTGGGATATTATAGTTAATTTGGTAGATATCTTGTTAACTGTCAGTAGTGGTTTATACATTACAATCTCACTTGTGGGGATATTATAGTTAATTTGGTGAATATTCTATGTTAACTGTCAGTAGTGGTTATACATTACAATCTCACTTGTGGGGATATTATAGTTAATTTGGTAGATATTCTATGATAACTGTCAGTAGTGGTTATACATTACAATCTCACTTGTGGGGATATTATAGTTAATTTGGTAGATATTCTATGATAACTGTCAGTAGTGGTTATACATTACAATCTCACTTGTGGGGATATTATAGTTAATTTGGTAGATATTCTATGATAACTGTCAGTAGTGGTTATACATTACAATCTCACTTGTGGGGATATTATAGTTAATTTGGTAGATATTCTATGTTAACTGTCAGTAGTGGTTATACATTACAATCTCACTTGTGGGGATAGTTTAGATAATTTGGAAGATATTCTATGTTAACTGTCAGTAGTGGTTACACATTTCAATTTGGTGTAATATTCTAGAAGGTGCAGTTTTAGTTTGGGGTGGTCTCCTGTACAGGAAAAGTCGGGTACCTACATATATCTGGTATCGTTGTACTCGGGAGTATCTGAGCTTTTAGAAACAGTAAGATTTTTGTGTGTAACCTTAAAATAACTATAAGTAAAAATGGGAAATATCCATGAAAATTTGCAAATTGTTCATTTTTTTACATATTTTACCTATAATTCCAGTCAAAATTCCAGAAAAGTTACAAAATTCTGTTACCATGTTAAAGTAGAGTTTGTGCTGAAAAAAACAATGTATAATATTCCTGATTTACTGCAAGGTTTCCTACTGTAAAATTAGTCTAAAGCGATTAAGTGCAAAATCCTGAAAATTCTGCTGGCACTTAAAGGGATAGTTGATGCCACCCCCGATTTGCGGCTCAGCTAACCCACAGTGAGATTGAATGGGTCAGGTTTGGTTAGAAAGCTGCGGGTCCGTTGAATTTTGGGTGCAAGTTTGGGTTGGATCTTTAGAAAAACTGGGCAATGCCGGGTACTCTGCAAGTGTCGATATAATTACAGCAAGTCCAAGTTAGTCTATATCAGGCTGTAATTGTATCTAATGACTAGTTGTAATTATAGCTTGATATAGATTAGGTATAATTATATATATATATATATAGTTTATTTAAAGGATTTCCCCCTTTCTACCTAAAAATGCTGTTCAGTGGAAAATATCTTTATTTCTGGGGATAATAGTGTTAGTAGCACAGTATTTTTAGATAAAATAAATAGGTAGAAAACCCCTATAAATTATAAATGTATATATCATTTCACCAAGTCCAAGTAAATCTATATCAGGTTATAACTGCATCTAGTAACGAGGTTTATAGTATTTCCCCCTATTTGCTCCACTAACAATGCTGTGTTAATCTGAGAATATTTACATTTTTAAAGGGAAATTTCATTAAACGATTTCATTATTTTTAAAATTTTAAGTTTATATTATTCATACCTAATTATTCTACATATTTGCCTTCCATTCAGAAATAATCTGTTGAATTTATACCTCTTGCTATTCCCTGCTTACTCCCTGTTGACATTAGTGAGCTGACATTTCAGGTTCTGTGACACTCCTAGATAAAGTGCTAGGGCCCCTATGTTAAACCAGGGTCCAGTGTTCTCCCTAGTATCTCCCTGTCAGCATTTACTTGCTGTTTTCTGATCTCCTTGGGCCGTATTTGTAAAGGCGCGGTATTTAACGATTGGTGAAATGGTTGTTAAACCGATCGTTAATTTTTGATTGGTTTCACAATCGTTCATTTACGATCAGTATTGTACATCTACGAAAACAAATCTATGAAAACGAAAGCGTAGATTTGCGATCCCCATGGAATACCATTACGGTAGTTTACCGAACTTTCGTTCGTAAATGTACAAACGCAATTGTACAATAACTAACCTGTGGTATCGCTAAAAAGCGATACCGCGGGTCTATAAATATGTCTCCTTGTTCTGCTGTGATGTGTAACATTGTAGTGAGTATGAACAGAGCTCACTCAACAATGTTACAAATGAACTGAAGGTGAAGGAAGGAGGGGGGAGAATGAGCTTAGCTAATAGTACTGAGGAGAACAGTTATAAAAGGGCAAGTAAAAGCTGATGGAGACTTTATAACAGTGGCCCTGTGACTAGCAGCCATGAGATCCCTATCCCTGCCTCTTTCTTCCTTCTACCCAACTCTCCAATTAGAACTTAAGAGTAAGTGAGGAGTGAACAATTTAATACTGGCATCTGAAAGGGTTAAAGGTAATACTCTACTGGCACAGAAAGTGTTAATAGCAATACTCTGGGAAAGTGCTGGCACTAAAGGGTTAATGGCAATACTCTGGGAAAGTGCTGGCACTGAAAGTATTAACAGGAAAGTCTGCTGGCACTGAAGGGTTAATGGTAATACTCTGGTGAAGTCTGCTGACACTGAAGGGTTAATGGCAATACTCTGATAAAGTCTGCTGGCATTGAAGGGTTAATGGCAATACTCTGGGAAAGTGCTGGCAATGAAAGTGTCAATGTCAACACAAAGAAGGCTAGAAACAGCCCTGGCACCACTGAAAACAGACAGCATATGTCAATGCTGGGTGTTAATGGGTCAAGCATGCTCAGGGTAACTGAATAAACCCAGGTGCTGTGTAAAGGACAAGACCATAATGGTACAGGAGCTAGGACTCACCCCTCATTATTTAATTTATCCACTAGGTTCTTGGCCACTACCCCTACCCCTACCCCACATCCCAATGACCATGCCCTTTAAAAATATAACTTACCAGATTTGGATTCTGTAGGTATAAGGGAGGTAAGAGAAACCTCTCACCTCCTGGTTTTTACTTCAGCTGCAGCTCTAAAGATAGTCACAATTGAGCAGACATAGGTACATACACACATATAAAGATAAAGGAGTGTTTAGTAGTGTCTACTCAATAGCTGCTATCTTTGGAGCTGTGACCTAGCTAAAAATGGGAATTACTGTATGAGGTTTCTCTGACCTCCGTCCAATTCTGGTAAGTTATATTTTAAAGTAAAAATACCATTTAATAAATGTTGGTGCCAAATGTATATTAAATGGTCACTATACTCACTCAAACAACGTTACATTTTCTGAAACTACAATTTGAGAGAAGTAAAATGGCGATACTCACATATTTATCTGTGCTTGCTTTGTCATTAAATTATTAATGTTTAGTGTGGGCTTCTAATCCCCCACTCTCCCTTACTCACTGCCTTCTTGTAGTGTCTGCGACACTTATAAGTTCTGCACAGCCTCACCATGGACACTGCTCTGCTTACACACCTCCCTCGTCCCTCCCCTGCCTTTCGTTTCTCAGCTGATCCTCTTAATTGTTGCTGAAAGTGTGCTGACGGGCAGCCACAGATCCTAGTAAGAGGTCAGGGATAGGACAAATATTAGAATTTCTGCTGCTAGAGTGACAGGTCTCTCCCTGTAAATGATGTGATTAATATGATGATTTCCCAGGATCTTTCTGTATCTAAAGATATTTTGAAGATCAAGTTTAGATACCCTTTAAAGTGGATGGATTTTATGGTTAACAATTTACCGTTTAAATGTTTATTTTGTGCAATAACGTATTTAAAAATACATTTTCTTTATTCTAGACAAAATACTAGGTACTACAAATACAAGGTATTGGCGGTAAACCTATTATAAATATTCACGGAAAAGTTTTCAACATATTTTCCATATACTGTACCTGCTATAACATAAAATGGGTGTGGCCTAAATCATTTCTAGCTTTGCCCCTGGCATTTCACATGCTCGGACAGTAGTTACAGGGGGCAGTGCAGAGAGTGATGTTACATAGGGGCCCTTTACATGGACATGAGTTAATAGACCAGCTACTTATGCAATAATTGTACAAGACATTAAAGCTACATAATTTAATTTTAACTAATATGTTTTAGATACTAACCTCATATTCTCTGTAGACTTGATGAACTAAGATACCATGGGGGCAATATTTGTTTCCGCCTCAGCTTACCTGCCCGAGTTGTGTGTGAGATTTTGTACATCTCTGCCAGGTGAGTGTGCCGGCTATCGCCTCCTATTCAGTGGCGTAAAGTTTCTCACTACATAGTAGCGCAAAACCTTACTAAGGGCTATTTTGCAGCGCCACGCTATTTCTGTGCATTCTCGTAATTGGCGCAGTCAAAGCAAACTCAGTGTAAAACCCACGCTTACCTGATAATAGCGTGGGTTTTACACTGACTTTTGCGCCCAATATTGCATCGCCAACTATATGTAAGCCAAAAACTATTTTTATGTATCTTTATATATGTGTGAAGGTCTCAATAAACTGTCGAGGAGATTCAATATTGCCGGCCGCGTTACTTACCTTTCGAGATTACGTCAGTTATTACATCTCGGGATCGGGCTAAGGCAAGAGCGTGGTTTTAATGCCTCCCACACACTAGCGTTAAGTTTTGCGCTACCAAGTGGAAGTGGAAATGGCGCTGTGCTTTAAAATCGTGCTTTAAAATCCGTCTAAAACCCATGTTAACCCAAAATTTCTTTGGGTTAACGTGGGTTATAGACGGAAAAGGGCCATATTGAATCTCCCCGTGTTTTATTGAAAGGTGATCATTACCCCTAATTAATCAAGAGATGATTGATTAATAACAGAGAGTTTTTGTCACACCTCCCAAATTAGTTTTAAGTTAATTTAGAAATCCTGGCATGGAAATTAGCAACTTATGCAATAAAGACAGCAGTTAACATGCTCAGACATTACAGTAGGTACAGGGGGCAGTGCAGAGAGTCTGGTGATGTTACATAGGGGCCCTTTACATAGACATGAGTTACTAGACCAGCTACTAATGTACAAGACATTAAAGCTATGTCATTTACTTTGACTTTTAACTATTAGATAAACAATCCAGTAGAAATCACTGGGCTTTAGATCCTAGTAGAGAGGCTTTTGTATTCATTTCAGGTTTAAACAGAATAATGTGACATTTTGGTAGAAATATACAAATTAAAAGTCCGGCACTAGAGGTCAATATGGCAAATATCTCCACACACACAGTGTTTTTCCCTTTGGTGCTCAGATAGGCCGGGATCATTGTGATCCAAACACTGCAGAAGACCAGCATGCTGAAGTGATGTACTTGGCCTCATTAAAACTGTCCGGTAAGGTCCGAGCTAAAAATGCTAAAACAAAACTAACAGCTGCCAGAAGCCCCATATAACCAATAACTGAGTAAAATGCAATAGCTGATCCCTCATTGCACTGAATGATGATTGTTCCAGGGGAAGTGTGAATGTCCATATCCTGATAGGGAGGAGAAATGGCCAACCAAGTAATACATATTATTATTTGAATGGATGAACAGATCAAGACTACAGAAATTGGACAGTTTACTCCCACCCATTTCCTCCATGAGCTCCCGGCTTGGTGGCTTTGAATGCAATGTAACCATGATAGTCTTGGCCAGGAGAGAAAGACAGCTATGGAGAAGGTGATTCCAAAAGTGATTATACGTAACATGCAGGTTATATCCACAGGGCGACCGAGGAACCGGAACCGAACACACTGAGGAAGCTCAGCTTGATGGAGACCAGGAGGAGGAAGCTGAGGTTCCTGTTATTGGCTCTCACAATGGGGGTGTCCATGTATTTAATGAAAACAAACAGAACCAGCAGAGTTACAAGGAATAAAAGAAATGAGAAGAATATAAAAATCAGAGCTATGTCATGGTTGGTGTAGGATAAGAAATCTTCTGTCCTTGGTATACACTGATTCTTTCTCCAGTTGGGCCATTCTACATCTGGACATCTTATACATATTACACTATCTGTAAAGTTGATTTAAAAATGACACATGAAAAAAACTTTATTAAGGCAACACACAAAACTATTTCATTTTGAACAGGTAGTTTAGTCAAACAATGTTATACAGAAAGTGTAAAATACATGAAAGGTGAAAACGAACATAATTCTATCCATAAACTATAATGTCACCATTATGATCCCTTCAAACTGAGAAACAAACTTAAAGGATAAGGTCAGACTTTACATAGATCATGTTAATCAACAATTACGTAAACTATCATTTGGCTTAATAGAAAAAGTACAGTAACATGGGAGTGTAGGTAAGTGTAACATGGAAATGAGTTAGGGTACAATTTGTGGAGAATAGAAATTAAAGAGGAAATCATGCAACATACCAAGAACACATAGATAGGAAGGTAACAGTAAAATAAGTCACATGTAAGAGAATAAAACAGAAGATATGTAGAATGATGAACAGGTGGTAAGGTGACTGAAGGAAAATGTGAAAAAGCAAAAGCCCCTTTTAAAAGCCACTGGGGGTCGTGGTTTCGAGCTGCAGAACCCCTGATACGCTGCTATGTCAATAGAATAAAGGCACTTCTAAGTTCCACAAGGGCACTGCAGGACACCTTAAGCCACAAAAGGCTGTATTATGGGCCTCTTGTGGGGTGCAGGTTCCCTGCATGTGGAGGTGGGGGAGGCCCCACTGTAAGTGCACCCCCCATGGGGAGTTTCACTTGATAGACATGCCCCCCCTCCCAGCAGAGCCTCGAACCCCACCTTGCCCCCCTCGTGCTAAGGCCAATTTTTGTGATAACAGTGCTGAAAAGTTCAGGAGGGATTGAGCAGACAGCCAGTCAATATCAGTTGGCCCAAATCAATTATAATTCCATTTTACTGTTAAAAAGATTCTTACTGATTATATTGGATATTTCTCCCTCGAGACATGGAATACAGTCATAACAGCAGTGTTGGTAACTTCCAGTCTTAGAAGCCTTCCTGAATCCAGGGACACAGTTATCTGAGCACTGAGCTCTTGGAATCTAACAAACAGAACAAACATTTTAAGATACTTAAAAATGTTATTTTATATATATATATATATATATATATATATATATATATATATATATATACACCAAAATCACATGAAGAAAAGGCGCACTCCAGGGGAACCAAATAGGATAATCCTGCAGGTCTGAGAATAGGCCCAGGCAATCCTTCCATAATGTGTGGTTCAAACTAAACAGCACCATTGGGAAGCCTGAGACCCTGTACAGGATCCAGATTAACCTGCTAGGTTCATACTTATTAGTATTTGCATTAAGTTTCTTCTTAATGTCCTGTAGCAAAGGCATGTGTCCAGATGCAATAAAGCCTAATGGTATAGAGCAGGGGTGTTGAAATTATGACCTTTCACATGTTTGAAAACTACAACTCCCATATTCTTTGTTAGCAGTAAGTTTCTTCTTTATGCCCATTGGTTAATGAATGAACCGTTTTCTTACACCCTGGAATAAAGCCATTTTTCTGACTTACAGACATTAAAGCCCATGGTTGTGCTTTAGCTTTTCCTACCCAAGGGCTCAAACATGCAAGTAATCCACCTGCCCTTTTCTTAAATCCATAGCTATTACACTATTTGAATAGGAAAGTATAATATAGGTCATGTAGGAGTCATTAAGCTTACTAAACTTGCCCTCCCTTTCCTATTCCATCCACTTGCCAGCTACAATCTAGGGGACTAAGTGTAATAAACCTATAGGTCTGAGAATAGACCCAGGCAATCCAGCCACAATGTGCAGTTCAAACTAAACAGCCCCATTGGGCAACCTGAGACCGTATACAGGATCCAGATTAACATGCTAGGTTCATACTTATTAGTATTTACCACAGCAAGTTCCAGAATTTCAGTTACTATGGGGTTAGGACTTGGGAGCACAGGATACTAATTAGCTTTATAGGTTAAGGTGAGGTGGGGTTAAATTAGCTAAATGCTCCCCACAGAGTATAAAATTAAGTAGTGCCTTCTTATTACAGAAGGTCCCTTCCAGCCTCATGTTATTATAATAGCATTGCCCTCATAATCTAACATATAAACACATATTTCTCACTCCCAGCTACATGCAAAGTATCATCCTTTTTATCTTCTTTCCTACAGACACATCACTTCCTGCATAAAAGGGAGAACTGAGAGAACGAGAGCTGCAAAGTATATTTAGGAGCCTCGAATGGAACTTTAACCCATGGGGGTGATAAAGCTATATACCAATTTCCATTTTGTGGTAGACATTCTATTTAATGAAGACTGTGCCTTCTGCTTAACTTACGTGTTTTTCCATGCACGGAAGTCAAGCAGGAGGGGCTTGACCGGTATCCGCTCCTGTGATTGCATGGAAAAGGCACGGAAGTTAAGCAGAAGGCAGTGAGAGAACAAAGGCAGGTAAGTATATTTGGGCACAGCTGTGAGTGCTATACACCTTGCCAGGTGGAGGTTTATAGCAATTCCCTGCAACATATCAAAATTTAGTTTGGGGGGGTGGACATACCCTTTAACTTTAAAAAATTTTTTTTTTAATATTTAATAGCGGTTAGTGCAACTTTAACCCCTCATTTTAACCCTTTCAGTGCCAGCAGAATTTCATATTTTCGACGCATTGCACGTCAGAAAATGTTGGGGGTTTTGCCCTCAATTGGTTTAGATTAATTTTACAGTAGGAAACCCCCCAGTAAATAGGGAAAATTATACATTGTTTTTTTCATCGTAAAGTGTACTTTAACAGGATAACAGAATTTTGTAACTTTTCTGGAGTTTTCCCATTTTTATTTATAGTTATCTTAAAGGGTATGTCCACCCTTAAATATAATTTTTAATATGTTATTCCCCCATGTCTCCCAGCCCCAACCGCTATATTTTTTTTTTTGAAAAGCCCCCCAAACTCTACTTACCCTCCCCTCTTTCCTCCGCCCCCCCCGCCCTCTGCTTGCTAGAAAATGCAAGCAGAGGGGCGGGACCGGCAGTCGCGTCTGTGATTGGCTGAGCGGCAGCCAATCACGGACCGGCTGCCGGTCATTCAGTGCAGCAGAGGAAGAGGAGAGGTAAGTAAGAGTTTGGGGAGCTTTCCTAAAAATAAAAACCATGCGGTTGGGGCTGGGAGACATGGGGGAATACTGCATTAAAGGGGTTTTATGCTAGGGGGAGGGATAGTAGAATGGGAGGGAGAGGGAGGGAGAGGAAGGGGGAGGGAGGGGGAGAAGGGCTGCAGTACGCATGCCAAAATTCTCCCGGAGGCCAGGTAGCAGGCAGAGTCCTATATGGACTCTGCTAGCCTCCTGGTGGGCAGTTTTTGGGACTTTGGGGGGGGACTACAGGAGAACCCTATGGAGCTGGGATGTGAGGTAAGGATTAAACTACACTACATGGTGGGGCCAGTAGTTGGGGGGATTATAGTTTTGGGGGTGGACATGCCCTTTAAGCTTACGCACATAAATTCTACTGTTTCTAAAAGCTCTGATACTCCCGAGTACAACGATACCAGATATATGTAGGTAGCCCACCTTACCTGTACAGGAGACCCCCCCCAAATTAAAACAGCACTTTAAAGTATATAACACCAAATTGAAATGTATTACCACTCCTGGTGGTTAACATAGACTATCTACCAAATTAAGTTAACTAAAATGTCCTCACAGCTGAGATATTTCTAGAAACTACATACCTGCAGTATTTTATGAGTGAGGTAAGTTTTGATCACAAATATTCAGCAAACTCCCACATGTCCTGAATCAAACAGTATGCCATTTTTGTGGGTGCACACAGAGACATGGCCACAGGGTTGCCAACCAACCTTAAATTTACGGACAGTCCGTGAAAATGTTCCTAAAATTGTGTCTGTCCGTAATGTCTGTGATTTTAAATAGTCGTTTCTGAAAAAACAGATTTTCAGGTTGGTACTGTTACTTTTAACAAATATGTTGCAGTGGGTGTTTATTACCACATCAGTGTAACATTTTGGTGCCGCGCACTTTCATCAGTCACATACAAAAGTTAAAATGATCAACATGTCTTTAAATAGACTAGAGACACTGTTGCCATCTAGTGGCTATAAGCCAATAAAACAAACACAATTATAATACACAATCTGGGAGATTCAATAAGGCAACTTGAGTTACTTACCTTAGCCCAATCCCGTGATACAATAACTGACGTAAACGAGTTACATCAGGTATTGCATCGCGGAATCGGGCTAAGGTAAGGAACGCGACTTTAACACTCCACAACCTGTACCATTAAGTTTCGCACAATGAAGTATCGCAAAACTTAACAAGCTGGGTTTTCGATCGATAGCACAGCGCTATTTCCAAAAACATTTGGAAATGGTGCTGTGCTCTAAAATCCATCTAAAACCCACGTTAACCCAAAATTTCTTCGGGTTAACATGGGTTTTAGAGGGAATTGGGTCATATTGAATCTCCCCCAATATGTCCAACACTTCTAATACAAGTTCATATTAAGGATGCAAAATTACAAAAAAAGAACCAAATAAGGCACAAAACAACACTTGGATAATTTATTAGACAAAGGCCCTTATTTATGGGAAGAAAATATGAGAGACCCAAGTTAACATTTAACCCTTGGGCTGTACAGTATCTAAGGTGAATATCCAACACACTTCCCTACAGAGTAAGGCATTGTGATAGTCACCACCCCTCTGTAAAGGTAGGACATGGTCAATTACCATCCCACGTAGATCAAATACAGTATCTGGTGCTTGGCCAAATGAAAATGACCAGTGACCAGTGGATAAACATATTTTTGTTTATCAACCCGATCTTTGTCAGAGCAATGTCGCTCCTATGCCGTTGAAACCTGCCTTTGAATAGTTTTGCCAACATACACTAAAGAACAGGGACTCTTCAAGATTTGTACACAATATTCAGTGTCACAATTAAAATATGCTGGTATTTTATATAAACGCCCTGAATATGGGTGAGTAAGACTCTCCCACTACTAGAGCATTGCAAATATTGCAGTTGCTGCATCAGAAACATCCCTTTCGTGATTTTTTTTATATTTAGCAACTGGGTCTGCCTTGATATGTGTGCTATATAAGGCGCACCCTTTAGTGTAGACTCATAATGGTTTGCGTCAGGTAGCTGTACGCCTGTTCCACAGATGGCCAGACTCTATCCAGATTGTCTTTAATCAATTGTGAACTGGTGGAAAACCGTTGCACAAAAGGCACTACAAATTCTCACTCCTGGGCAATCCTTGGTACAGCCAGATCTTTCAACATTCAACTTCCATTCAACATTGACCTGGATATTGCCATGCTTTAAATTTGTCCACCATTTTATCCAATTGCACTGACCTATCAGCAGGATCAGAACAAATTCTTGAAACTCGGGTGAATAGTGACTTTGGTAAACCTTTGAACATGTCGTGGGTGAAAACTTTTTCCATGTAACAGAGTATTACGGTCTGTTGGTTTTGAGTCGTATGTACAGTACCATCAACGATAACTTTAACATCCCGATAATGTATCATTATTTAATTTACTTCAATCATCCATAGAGTTGAAGAACTGAAAAAACTCATTGGCCTGCTCCAATGACCCTGACTATGATAAAAAGGTCATCAATATTTCACTACATAAGCATCGAACAGAGGATGTAGGTACACTAGGGAGGACACAATTGGTATAAGAATAAAATCAACATATTGTGCCATTGACTGAAAGATTGAACCAATCACAGACACAATCGGCCTAAAAGGAGGATTCTTATCGTCCTTGTGGAATTTTGGATGATCATACAGAACAGGTCGCCTTGGATGATCCTCAATAATAAAATCACACATTTGTTGATCAATCCAATTGCATGATAATGCCATATTGGCCAGCGATTTAACTTTAGCCATAATTTCAAAAGTAGGATCCTTGCTCAAGGGACGTAGGTTCCAGACTCATTGATATGTAGTCTCATACCTGCACTGTAAAAGCCATAGTCTAAAAGGACAATTGTGCCACCTTTATCAGCCGGCTTCAGAATTAACGAAGTATCCTGCACCAATGATTTTAGCACAGATTTTTCTGCTTGTGTCAGATTGTCCTGAACCTTCTTGGCATGCACAGTGCTGGTATCGGACCTCATTAAATCGCAAAAATGGTCAATCCTACAATAGATGTCTGGGGGGGATTAACTTTAAAAAACTCTTTTAGCTTCAGAGAATGTTCCAACTTGAACAGTTCAACCTCAAAACTTGTCACAAGCTGAAATGACAATCCCCTATGTAATAGTGAGGTTTCTTCTTCAGTCAGAATATGAGAGGATAAGTTAAAAATGACTTATTCCGAGACTTCTAAGTATCCAGACGACCTATTCCGCCGCTTCCTTAAAAAGGAGTAGCTTTTTGGGCAGCCAAATGTTTAACCCCTTGGTTAGAATCCACCACCTGGTGCTGGATGAGTCCTCAGTGATGCAGCCTGATCCAGAAGATTGTGTCCCAGTCGCATCCTGCTTTAAATGGCAGAGGTAGCCTTGACTTTCTTTATGCAGGCAAAATGGAGCATCAACTCCTCCCCCTCCCTTCTGACTAGTAGAATGTCCCTCTAAACCCTCCCCTCCTTTCTGTATTCATGACATACATTGCTTTCAGTTTCCTTTAAAGTCCTGATCAGGCTTACAGTTTATTACTCTGTCTGACAGTCTGGGAAGCTGAAAGCAATGTATGGGGGTCTCAGAAATAATAATAATTATAACCATTGTTACCAGCACTGACAAGTGTTAAAACAAACCCTCAGTTCACTGATTATCCAGTGCCCTCCAGTTCATTAGTCAGCCCTCCAGTTTATTACTCAGCCCTCCAGTTCATTAGTCAGCCCTCCAGTTCATTAGATAAAACTCTAAAACTCCAGTTTTAGTCCCCCAGTTCATAAGTTAGTCCTCCAGTTCATTAGCCAGTGTTTATCAGCCCCCTAGTTTACAAACCAGTGTCAGACAGCCCTCCAGTTTAAAAACCAGTGTCAGACAGCCCTCCAGTTTAAAAACCAGTGTCAGACAGCCCCCCAGTTCCCAAACCAGTGTCAGACAGCCCTGCAGTTTACAAACCAGTGTCAGTGAGCAGTCTAGTTAAAAACCGAGTTTTACAGACAGCTCTCAAACCATTGTTAAGTAAGCCCTCTATTTGGAAAAACTGTTTTAAGTCAGCCTTCCAGGTCACAAACCAACTCTATAGTCAGCTCTCCAGTTTACCAGTTAGTGTTAGACAGCAAAACAGAACACTGTAACCCTCTGATTTCACTGTATAGTGGATAACCTGAGGGGTGGCGCTACCTGTCTCTACAGGGTCCTGAGCCTCCGCTTAATAGGAGAGCGGGGTTCTGTATAATTTGGCGTGCCTCCACCCACCCTTGGGAATATAATAACCTCCCCTGGTGGGACCATTAAATAACTTTAGAATAAACACAAAAACAACAGATAATATAACACAGTACGGACTTTTAGTATAACGTAGGCAAAAGATAATACAAAGCTGAATATATATATAGTGAAATACTGTGAAGTACAATACGATCTTAATAACGCATATGACCATATAGCATTACAGTCTCCAGTGTCCAAGTGTCCCTGGGTAGCGCTTCCCACACCAGTTGCAGGCCTGTGGTTTATGTATGTATTGTAAGGTACCTGTTACTTAATGATGCACAGACAGGGAAGTGGATGGCAATTCCTTATCTTTATTCATTTGGGCACAAATGATCCTTGGGATGGTGGATGCTGGAACAATCCCTCTAGAAAACAGAGCCCCTTTTGCAGAAAGTCAGTAATCCAGCCAGGTCAAGATGCAGGGACAGTGTCTCCCTTATTTACACAAATGCAGGCAGAAAAACAGGCTCTCAGGTCTGTGTACCCCTTCAGGAATACAGCATAGGTCTCCCACCTTGTTGCTGGAAGGTCCCAAGAGAGGGAGACGCCCCATTTTCTCCAGCTTTTATAGTCTTAGAAAAATATCCCATCATTCCCTCCAATGTCTCATCTTGATGACCTGGACACAGTGAAGCCACAGCCTCATTCTGATACACAGATAGATGCCCATACAGCAGGTAGATTTCAAGTCAATCCCTACATTACCATAGAAGGGTTTATAAAAAAAAAGGCACTTGGCAGTTTCTAAAGATATAGAAATAGGGGACAGATTTAGGAAGAATTATAGTTTTTAGTAATGGGCAATTCAATAACACAATAGTTATCTGTTAGATACCCTCTAATAGTCGGTTTTCTCCAGGATACTCATTAAAAGGAGGAGTGCAAAAATAAAGAAAAGGAAGGATATTTGGATGAAATTTATCTTTATTTCAAAATATTATTTTTTTTAAATCAAAAATAGTAAGTATTAGTAAACCTAAACTGCCTAACCATGCCCCCCACCCCAGATGGTATAACCCCACACTGTGTGCTCAGTAAGTCAAGTATTTCCCAGCCCTGTCATTTTTTTTCAGTCTGGTCGTCACTCAAAAGTCCATGCACGGAACAAGCAATATTGCTTGAGTATCAAGGCTGAATATCAGGAGCCCAACACACATAGTGGAGGTAGGGGGCGGGCAGCACCCCAAACGTGTTTCACTCTATTGACTTTGTCAATGGCGCTGAGGCCATTAAAAAGGTTAATTCTATTTAAGAGCCTTACTGCCCAATCCACAGCCAGACGTGATGATTCAGCACGGCTATGCCTATTGTAGTCCCGTGAACCGGCGTCTCGCGATACTCAGCGTTAGCGTTACTTAGTCAATTTTGATTATACGTTACCTAGTAACATTAGAACATAAAGCCCAAATACAACGCTCACTTAATCTTTAGCATTCTGAGCAAGTTAATGCCAAAGAACGGCCAATTGGTATTTCCAGTAATATTATATCTAAATATATATATATATACAGTATACAAACAGGTTTATAATGTCCCGTTAAATACACTCCATAATCCTAACCATGCTGGCCGTGAAAGCCGGTCCCCTTTGATCCATGTAAAGAATACAATAACCAATCCAGAGGCAAATAAGTATCCATCATGATGCAACAGGGAATCCAGAATAGTCAATCATAAAGGTAAGTTTTTGTAAATATCCATCTCCTCCTTTGGATACCCAGAGATTGGTGCACTCCAGAAAAGTCTGTTGCTAATCCTATTTCCATGCTATGATGGTCCAATTAATTCAATCCATGTACATATTTGGTAAGTCCCACGATCCAACAGGAATAAAGCTCCATCAGGTTAGTGTTCTGTGAAAAGACATATTAGATATAAGGTGCAAAATCCAGCTCCTCATGTAGACCATTCGGGGTAAGTGTATTCAGATTGAAAATGAATCTTGTCTCAGAGTGTAGGAGCGCATTGTCAATATCTCCCCCTCTAAGCAATACTCTGGTTAACCCCATGCATCTAAGTCCATCAGTTTTACCATTATGTTATTTAATAAAATTTTCTGCCACACTAGTAAGTGTGGTGTCATCTGTCCTCGGTCTACAGGCCTGTCGTATGTTAGAAAGATAACTCAACAACCTTTGTTTCAAGTGTTGTCGGGTTTTCCCCACATATATGCGATTACAAGGGCAGATGAGCGCATAAATAACATTTTGCGATTTACAGTTAAAATACTGTGCATTGTGTAATAAACCTAACTGTGTTATTATCAGTTGGTAACTCCAGATTTTGAAAATTTATTTAATTTCCAGACTAATGCATCAGATGATGGGTTGGGTGCAGTGTTGTCCCAAAACGAGACACAAAAAGTTAAATGAACACAAAAGGAATTATGCCACTGTCGAAAAAGAATGTTTTGCAGTCAAATGGGCATTGGAAGCCCTAAGCTACTATTTGCTAGGTAGACCCTTTAAAGGGCATGTCCACCCTTTTAAAAAAAAATTGACACCATGCAGGTTATACGCTCCCACCCCCAACCGCTATATTCACACGTATTTGTAAAAGCGCTTTCAATCTGTACTTACAGCTCCTCATTCCTGCGCTGTTCTGGTCCAGCTCCCCTGCCTGCCGGAACTGCAAACAGGGGGCCAGATCAGCATCCGCGCCTGTGATTGGCTGAGAGGCAGCCAATCACAGCCACAGCTGCCTCCACTGTAGAACAGCAAAGGAACGAGGAGGTGTAAGTACAGATTGAAAGTGCTTTTTAAAGGGCATGTCCACCCCCAAAACTATAATCCCCCCAACTACTGGCCCCACCATGTAGTGTAGTTTAATCCTTACCTCACATCCCAACTCCATCTGGTTCTCCTGTAGTCCCCCCCCAAAGTTCCAAAAACTGCCCACCAGGAGGCTAGCAGGTCCATATAGGACACTGCCTGCTACCTGGCCTCCCGGAGATTCCTGCCATTCGTGCTGCAGCCCTTCTCCCCCCTCCCTCCCCCTCCCTCTCCCTCCCTCTCCCTCCCGTTCTACTATCCCTCCACCTAGACCACAAAATCCCCTTAATATTGTGCTCCCCATGTCCCCCAGCCCCAACCGCATGCTTAGTTTTTTTAAAAAGCTCCCCAAACTCTACTTACCTCCCGCTTTCCTCCGCTGCACTGAATGACCGGCAGCCGTCCGTGATTGGCTGCCGCTCAGCCAATCACAGACGCGACTGCCGGTCCCGCCCCTCTGCTTGCATTCTCGCAAGCAGAGGGCCGGCAGTGCGGCGGAGGATCGAGGGAGGTAAGTAAGAGTTGGGGGGCTTTTTAAAAAAACTAAGCATGCGGTTGGGGCTGGGGGACATGGGGGAGCATGATATAAATTTTTTATTTTAGGGGTGGAACATAGCCTTTAAGGGCTCTACAGAGCATGCCTCAAACCTTGTGAGGTTAGCAAGGAAACAGGCACCGGATGAGGCACTGACCCAGCAGTTTCTGATCTTTGCACAGGCCTAAAAGAGAACCACAAGGAGCGGGATGTAAGGTAAGGATTTTTTTTTTGACAATTTTTTGGGGGGGGGCAGTAGTTGGTAAAATTTTAGTTTGGGGCATGGACATGCCTTTTAAACTGGTCCATGCCCCAAACTAAAATTTTACCAACTACTGGACCATACGCCACTTACAGTAAGTGGATGTGTGAAAATAAGGAAAGGAATAGGCAGGTTACAAGGTGGTTCCTGTCCTTACAAAACAATATTCAAAAAGAAATCATGCCAAAACCCATGTAGTGTAAAAAAAGTTACCAAATATCAATTTCCCATATGTCCTGAATCAAACAGTATGCCATATGTGTAGTTACACACACTAACATTGAAACGACTAGCCACGAAGTGAGACAATGCACGATGGCTCAAAAACAGCAAAAATATTCAGCCAACTCTGAATTTGAACAGTCTGCAGTGTTTACCACAAAACACCCCCTTAACTCGGAAATACCCCCACAAACAAAATATATTTTGGGAATCTACAAACCTTTATCTACGTAATGCTGTAGTTTGTTCATTCATACCATCATTGGTGTGGGAGCAGTTCAAAGGTAGAAATCATGCCAAATGTTACCAAATATCTTACTCCCAAATGTTCTGAATCAAACGGTATGCCATATGCATAGCTCCCAACAGTCCCGTTTTCAGCGGGACTGTCCCCTTTTTGGGGTCCTTTCCCGCTGTCCCGGCACCCCCTCTCTGTTCCCGCATTGCCCCGTTTTTTTCCGGGTGTATGGTCCATTTTTCAGGGTAAAAACGCTAAACCGGAAGTGCACTAGCAGGCATTAGGACCCTGCAGTTGGAGACTCCCAGTCCTGCCTGCTGGGGGCGGGGCTTTGACCAGAATGGAGCTGCTGGGGATTGAGGTTGGAGAGGGAGAGAGAAAACTGCTGAAGGTCTGTGTGAGACTCTGTGCAGTCACTTTACTAAACACTCCAGATGAACTTGCAGTGTGACAGAGTTAGATACTAATACTAGTACAGCACAGACAGTAAATACAGGCACCAAACATTATTTCTTCCCTTACAGGGCCTGTTAGCTTCTAGTAGGGGCAGTTAGGTACACAGATAGTTTGCTCATTTCTAGTCAGTAGTGTGCCCTGGGGGGACAAGACTTTGTGTTTCAGTACAATCTGTATGTGTGTGTAGTGTGTATCAGTGCATGAGTGTGTCATGTGTGTAGTGTGTCAATATCAGTGCATGTGTAGGTGTGTGTCAGTATACGTGCATGAGTGTCCAAATAATCAGTGTACATGTGTCATGTTTGTAGTGTGTGTCAGCATATCTCCATGTGTGTGGTGTGGTGGTCCGATATCAGTGTATGTGTGTCATGTATGTATGTGTGTGTGTCAGTGTCAGTATATCTGTGTGTGGTCTCAGTTAATCAGTGCATGTGTGAGTCTTGTGTGTGTCAGTGAATGCTGTATGAATGCATCAATATGAATGCATGTGTGTGTCAGTGTATGCTGGTGTGTGTCTCAGTATGTCAGTCAGTGTTGTTGTGTCAGTTTTGTGTCCATATTTGTGTGTCTGTATTTCAGTGCATGTTTGTGTCATATGTGTGGTTAAGCGTATGTATGTGGCAAAGATAGATATAGGTTGACACAGACAGACAGATAGATAGATAAACAGGTAGATAGAAAATACAGATAGACAGGTAGGTAGACAGACAGACAGAGATAAATGAATTACAGGTAGATAAAAAGATCAGATAGACAAATGATAGACAGGTAGACAGACAGAAAGAGATAAATACATCAGATAGACATGTAGGTAGATGGACAGAAAGAGATAATAGATAAGATGAACAGAAAGAGAATAGATGATGATAGATAGACAGACAGAAAAGATAGATTACAGACCAGACTAAAACAGATACAGACAACACAAATAAACACTGATATTAGCATACTGGGTAGTGGCGGGTAGCGGCGTCTTCTTTTTCATGGGATTTATCTTTAAATTGGGGGCGTAACCTATGAAAGATGGGGGTGGTTTAAGAAAATGGGTGTGGCCTAATAAATGGGTGTGGCCAAAATTTGCCCGGGCCGCAACTCGCTCTAATTTTTGCTGTCCCCTCTTTTGTGTTTTTAAATGTTGGGAGGTATGCCATATGCATGGTTACACAAGCACAGTGAGCTAATGCACAGTGGCCCAATACAGCAACTTTTCAGATTTTTCAGACTAAAATCCCTCTATAATAGAAATACCCACCAAAACTGTATATGTTGGAATCTACACAAAATAAGCTACTCAACGGTGCCATTATTTTATGCATATCACTAATGGCGTGGGCACAGTTCTGTGTAGAATTTTGCACTCTAGACATATACCTAACTAAAAATAAATGTCAAAGTTAAAATCATGTAATCAAGTAATATAAAAAAAAACTTGTCAAGTATCAGTCTCCCAAAGCCCTGAATCAAATGGTGTGCCATATGCATGTTACATACACGGACATGGAAGCTACTAGTCACAAACTGAGCCAATGCACAGTGGCCCAATAACAGCAACTTTCCAGATTTTTCAATCTAACCATCCCTCTAACTCAAAAACACCCCCAAATATATATTCTCCGAATCAACACACCTTCAGCTATGTAACTCTGTAATTTGTTCATTCATACCATCAATGGTGTATAGTTTTTCACACTTTTAGCACATTACATAGTAACATAGTAATTAAGGTTGAATAAAGACATACGTCCATCAAGTCCACCTATTCACCCTCTTTATATTTTTTTTTTTTTTTTATCCCTACCTAACAGTTAATCGAGGAAGGCAAAAAACCCCAGCTAAAAAAGGGGAAAAAATTCCTTCCTGACTCCAAACGGCAATCGGAATGTATCCTGGATCAACCAGATCTATATGCATTATACCAGTAATTCTCAATATTATTTAGTTTAGAAACTTATCCAGGCCTTTTTTAAAGCTATTCAATGAACTTGCCATTACCACATCTGCCGGAAGACAGTCCACAGTTTCAGATTTTCTGAATAAATAATGTAAAAACTAGTTTCAAAGTTAAAAATCATTCCAAAACACGCTTTTGCACACTTCCAATTAATTTGGTCTCTTTTTGGTACCTCTGCAAATTTTACTAATATAGGTTTAGTTTCCCTTGAAATTGGTGGAATAATACTGCATTTACTTTGCCTATATCACCAGGGACATTGGGCAGGTTGAGAAGACACATTTTTTTTTGTATGTGCATTTCATTTTTTTTATCATTCCCAAAGATATTCATCAGATCGTCTTAGGGATGATAAAACTTACGGGCATAATGCCTGTTTTTCAAGTCAAAATCCAATTGGAAAATCACTTCCCAGAATTTTTTTCCCAGAGTGATTTTTCATTCATTCATTGACAGAGATAAATAATTAGGTGATCAGAACTTATCCCCTAATATGATCACTGTCCCCATTTTTGCTAAGTATTTGTAACTAGAACTCTGAGCTCCATCCACAATAGTATAGTAAGCTGTCACACAGTGACAAACACTGTGATCCAAAAGTGGATTGCAGTTCAGTAACTTCACCGGACCATCAATGAATGTTGGGGGAAGAATTAGCGGAGACTCCAGAGGAGAGGAATCCTCTGACGTCCCCAGGGTCTCCCTTACCGCGCCCTCTATTGATCTTCGTTGGACCGGCACTCCTATACAATCCGGCAAGTATTAGTTATTTCTTTGGATCCCCAGGCAAAACCAATGGGGATCGGGGGAGTAGTGGGGCACTTGTATGTGCCCTCCGATCCTCACTATTAGCAGTACATTTTTTTAGGCAGAGATAGCCAGCATGTATGCTTTACATGCTTGGCCAGATAGACCACTCAGCCAGCACATACAGCATTCAGTTTAGCACTGAAGGGGTTATGACTCTATACAAGTAACAAACATGGAAAAAATCTACAATACAGAATTCATAGTATATCAGGAATGAAGATTATTCTCACCGTGTTGTTATCTTCCATATAATTAACTCCGTACTGATATTTACAGTCATATCCAATGAACTGTGTGATGTTATTTTACCAATTGGATGGAACTCTGTCCACTTATCGGTCATAATGATATTAATGACATTTATCAGAGAAATAATCCCCTTTACCCTGGAAACAGAACCAGCGACCACTTGTATATTCACAAATGAGGCATTTCCAAATAATGGTGCAACTGGCACAGAACAGCAACATGTAAAGGAAAATATTTCTAAGTGACATTATATTAAAGGGCATATTCAGTAAAAATAACATTAGCTAGATATATAGAGACCCCCCAACCTAGGATTCACATTATTAATAGTGCCAAATATTCCCTGAAGGGACTTACCTCCCTGGTCCCTCACTGCATAGGTGCCACCCCTAGCTGCTGTTTTAGCTTGTAGAGCAAAAACAGGACCGAAGGCTTCTACGCTGATGGTCACTCTACTTCTTGGTCACGGCTGTGAGGCCAGATTCGGACTGCTGGTCTGAACACAATGATATAAATATATAATTATAGTCTAGAATGGATGGCTACCCCTACTCTGAGGTCACTAGTTTGGTCTATATGGGACAAGATAATATGTAACAGTGTATATATATAGATGATAAAAGTAATATCTCTATATTGGGGGTAGTGTGCTGTTTAAGCAACACTACCCCTGACTGAAGGGAGAGGACTCACCTCCCGGGCGTTCCTGCATTGCGCGCCCCGTTCCCAGTAATGCATTGCGAATGGGGGACAGGCGCGAGCCTATGACGTCACCGCCCGTGACGGGATATATAAGAATGGGCGGCGACTCGGACGGCCCATTTAGTTAAGAATATTTCCCAGAGCGTGCTTCCCACCCCACCCACCTCTCTCTTTTTTGTTGTTGTTATTTATATGTTATGTTATTAATTGTTATATTTAAAAAAAATATATTATATATATATATATATATTTTGTAAGTTTATTGGTGGTTTGTCACAGCAGGTGGTGGGGTCCGGCAAACGGAATTGGTGGCGGTTTACATGCCCTCCCTAACAGCAGGAAGGAACTATTGGTATCAGCAGGTTTATGGGTTGCCATGGCCCACACGGTTATTCAAGTTGCAGGACCATAGGGATTATGAAAATTATGCTAATTATGTAAATTTATGCATTAGAAATAAAGCCGTGGCTATTGATTCACCCAACACTTGGAGTTTGGTCTCTTCTCCAAAACAGTATTTGAATTTACAAAACATATTACATATTAGTTGCGATTATGGTATTTAATGGTGGATATATACAAACAATAGAAGCCTAGCGCACATACAACTAATTTGCTTACATTTAACATTATCAGTGAATTGCGACCTAACCAGCCTGCCAGTGAATTAAACAATTAGTTCAATAATTATTTTAAGCCCAGCAACCACGTCACAGTTTGCTTTATTCTGCTGGGGTCCTAACCTTTAATCTCAGTAAATTTTACCTAAGTAAGAGACGTAATTCTCAAACTTTCTTAGTAACAGTACCTGCCTTTAATGAGATGAAAATCCGACCTGTCGCAATTCACTGATAACGTTAAATGTAAGCAAATTAGTTGGATGTGCACTAGGCTTCTATTGTTTGTATATATTTGAAAGTTTTGTCTCTAGTTGCACTCTGTGTGGATGTATACTATCCCATCTTTTGTATGTATTAATGGTGAGGACATTGCCTTACAATCAGTCATCGTGAACACTTTCTTTTCCTAACTTGTTGTTTATATCCCCAGTCTATTTTCCTTGTTTTCTAAGATACTTGATGTAAGAACACTAAACACAATGTTATTCTGTATAAATTGTTTTTTATTATATGTCTTATAAAATAATTGATAGCCAAATTAAAAACAGTTTTAAAAAAATGCAATATGGAATTTTTGACAGCACTCTCCACTCTCTATAATAATGTCAATACTCCTCTCTACACTCTCTTATAATGTCAACACTCTCTGTATAATGTCATACTCTCTACTCTCTGTATATGTCAACACCTCTATAAATCATATCACTCCCTCTACACTCGGCCAACAGGAAGTTGTGTTGTTGAGAGAGATTCCACCATTTTATCCAATTGCACTGACCTATCAGCAGGATCAGAACAAATTCTGAAACTCGTGGTGAATAGTGACTTTGGTAAACCTTTGAACATGTCGTGGGTGAAAACTTTTTCATGTAACCGAGTATACGGTCTGTTGGTTTGAGTCGTATGTACGATACCATCAACGATAACTTTAACATCCCGATAATGTATCATTATTTAATTACATTCATCATCCATAGAGTTGAAGAACTGAAAAAACTCCTTGGCCTGCTCCAATGACCCTGACTATGATAAAAAGGTCATCAATATTTCACTACATAAGCACGAACAGAGGATGTAGGTACACTAGGGAGGACACAATTGGGTATAAGAATAAAATCAACATATTGTGCCATTGACTGAAAGATGAACCAATACAGACACAATCGGCCTAAAAGGAGGATTCTTATCGTCCTTGTGGAATTTTGGATGATCATACAGAACAGGTCGCCTTGGATGATCCTCAATAATAAAATCACACATTTGTTGATCAATCCAATTGCATGATAATGCCATATTGGCCAGCGATTTAACTTTAGCCATAATTTCAAAAGTAGGATCCTTGCTCAAGGGACGTAGGTTCCAGACTCATGATATGTAGTCTCATACTGCACTGTAAAAGCCATAGTCTAAAAGGACAATTGTGCCACCTTTATCAGCCGGCTTCAGAATTAAACGAAGTATCCTGCACCAGATTTTAGCACAGATTTCTGCTTGTGTCAGATTGTCTGAACCTTCTTGGCATGCACAGTGCTGGTATCGGACCTCATTAAATCGCAAAAATGGTCAATCCTACAATAGATGTCTGGGGGGGGTTAACTTTAAAAAAAACTTTTAGCTTCAGAGATGTTCCAACTTGAACAGTTCAACTCAAAACTTGTCACAAGCTGAAATGACAATCCCCTATGTAATAGTGAGGTTTCTTCTTCAGTCAGAATATGAGAGGATAAGTTAAAATGACTTATTCGAGACTTCTAAGTATCCAGACGACCTATTCCGCCGCTTCCTTAAAAAGGAGATAGTTTTTGGGCAGCCAAATGTTTAACCCCTGGTTAGAATTCACCACCTGGTGCTGGATGAGTCCTCATGATGCAGCCTGATCCAGAAGATTGTGGTCCCAGTCGCATTCGCTTTAAATGGCAGAGGTAGCCTTGAATTTCTTTATGCAGGCAAAATGGAGCATCAACTCCTCCCCCTCCCTTCTGACTAGTAGAATGTCCTCTAAACCCTCCCCTCCTTCTGTATTCATGACATACATTGCTTTCAGTTTCCTTTAAAGTCCTGATCAGGCTTACAGTTTATTACTCTGTCTGACAGTTGGGAAGCTGAAAGCAATGTATGGGGGTCTCAGAAATAATAATAATATAACCATTGTTACCAGCACTGACAAGTGTTAAAACAAACCCTCAGTTCACTGATTATCCAGTGCCCTCCAGTTCATTAGTCAGCCCTCCAGTTTATTACTCAGCCCTCCAGTTCATTAGTCAGCCCTCCAGTTCATTAGATAAAACTCTAAACTCCAGTTTAGTCCCCCAGTTCATAAGTTAGTCCTCCAGTTATTAGCCAGTGTTTATCAGCCCCCTAGTTTACAACCAGTGTCAGACAGCCCTCCAGTTTAAAAACCCGTGTCAGACAGCCTCCAGTTAAAAAACCAGTGTCAGACAGCCCCCCAGTTCCAAACCAGTCAGACAGCCTGCAGTTACAAACCAGTGGCAGTGAGCAGTCTAGTTTAAAACCGAGTTTTACAGACAGCTCTCAAACCATTGTTAAGTAAGCCCTCTATTTGGAAAAACTGTTTTAAGTGCCTTCCAGGTCACAACCAACTCTTAGTCAGCTCTCCAGTTACCAGTTAGTGTAGACAGCAAAACAGAACACTGTAACCCTCTGATTTCCTGTAAGTGGAAACCTGAGGGGTGGCGCTACCTGTCTCTACAGGGTCCTGAGCCTCCGCTTAATAGGAGAGCGGGGTTCTGTATAATTTGGCGTGCCTCCACCCACCCTTGGGAATATAATAACCTCCCTGGTGGGGCCATAAATAACTTAGAATAAACACAAAAAACAACGATATATAACACAGTACGGACTTTTAGTATAACGTAGGCAAAAGATAATACAAAGCTGAATATATATATAGTGAAATACTGTGAAGTACAATACGATCTTAATAACGCATATGACCATATAGCATTACAGTCTCCAGTGTCCAAGTGTCCCGGGTAGCGCTTCCCACACAGTTGAGGCTGTGGTTTATGTATGTAGTAAGGTACCTGTTACTTAATGATGCACAGACAGGGAAGTGGATGGCATTCCTTATCTTTATTCATTTGGGCACAAATGATCCTTGGGATGGTGGATGCTGGAACAATCCCTCTAGAAAACAGAGGCCCCTTTTGCAGAAAGTCAGTATCCAGCCAGGTCAAGATGCAGGGACGTGTCTCCCTTATTTACACAAATGCAGGCAGAAAAACAGGCTCTCAGGTTCTGTGTACCCCTTCAGGAATACAGCATAGGTCTCCCACCTTGTTGCTGGAAGGTCCCAAGAGAGGGAGACGCCCCATTTTCTCCAGCTTTTATAGTCTTAGAAAAATATCCCATCATTCCCTCCAAGTCTCATCTGATGACCTGGACACAGTGAAGCCACAGCCTCATTCTGATACACAGATAGATGCCCATACAGCAGGTAGATTTCAAGTCAATCCCTACATTACCATAGAAGGGTTTATAAAAAAAAAGGCACTTGGCAGTTTCTAAAGATATAGAAATAGGGGACAGATTTAGGAAGAATTATAGTTTTTAGTAATGGGCAATTCAATAACACAATAGTTATCTGTTAGATACCCTCTAATAGCGGTTTTCTCCAGGATACTCATTAAAAGGAGGAGTGCAAAAATAAAGAAAGGAAGGATATTTGGATGAAATTTATCTTTATTTCAAAATATTATTTTTTTAAATCAAAAATATAAGTATTAGTAAACCTAAACTGCCTAACCATGCCCCCACCCCAGATGGTATAACCCCACACTGTGTGCTCAGTAAGTCAAGTATTTCCAGCCCTGTCATTTTTTTTCAGTCTGGTCGTCACTCAAAAGTCCATGCACGGAACAAGCAATATTGCTTGAGTATCAAGGCTGAATATCAGGAGCCCAACACACATAGTGGAGGTAGGGGGCGGGCAGCACCCCAAACGTGTTTCACTCTATTGACTTTGTCAATGGGGCTGAGGCCATTAAAAAGGTTAATTCTATTTAAGAGCCTTACTGCCCAATCCACAGCCAGACGTGATGATTCAGCACGGCTATGCCTATTGTAGTCCCGTGAACCGGCGTCTCGCGATACTCAGCGTTAGCGTTACTTAGTCAATTTTGATTATACGTTACCTAGTAACATTAGAACATAAAGCCCAAATACAAGCTCACTTAATCTTTAGCATTCTGAGCAAGTTAATGCCAAAGAACGGCCAATTGGTATTTCCAGTAAATTATATCTAAATATATATATATTACAGATACAAAAAGGTTTATAATGTCCGTTAAATACACTCCATAACCTAACATGCTGGCCGTGAAAGCCGGTCCCCTTTGATCCATGTAAAGAATACAATAACCAATCCAGAGGCAAATAAGTACATCATGATGCAACAGGGAATCCAGAATAGTCAATCATAAAGGTAAGTTTTTGTAAATATCCATCTCCTCCTTTGGATACCCAGAGATTGGTGCACTCCAGAAAAGTCTGTTGCAATCTATTTCCATGCTATGATGGTCCAATTAATTCAATCCATGTACATATTTGGTAGTCCCACGATCCAACAGGAATAAAGCTCCATCAGGTTAGTGTTCTGTGAAGACAATTAGATATAAGGTGCAAAATCCAGCTCCTCATGTAGACCATTCGGGGTAAGTGTATTCAGATTGAAAATGAATCTTGTCTCAGAGTGTAGGAGCGCATTGTCAATATCTCCCCCTCTAAGCAATACTCTGGTTAACCCCATGCATCTAAGTCATCAGTTTTACCATTATGTATTTAATAAAATTTTCTGCCACACTAGTAAGTGTGGTGTCATCTGTCCTCGGTCTACAGGCCTGTCGTATGTTAGAAAGATAACTCAACAACCTTTGTTTCAAGTGTTGTCGGGTTTTCCCCACATATATGCGATTACAAGGGCAGATGAGGCTAAATAACTTTTGCGATTTACAGTTAAAATACTGTGCATTGTGTAATAAACCTAACTGTGTTATTATCAGTTGGTAACCCAGATTTTGAAAATTTATTTAATTTCCAGATAATGCATCAGATGATGGGTTGGGTGGCAGTGTTGTCCCAAAACGAGACACAAAAAGTTAAATGAACACAAAAGGAATTATGCCACTGTCGAAAAAGAATGTTTTGCAGTCAAATGGGCATTGGAAGCCCTAAGCTACTATTTGCTAGGTAGACCCTTTAAAGGGCATGTCCACCCTTTAAAAAAAAATTGACACCATGCAGGTTATACGCTCCACCCCCAACCGCTATATTCACACGTATTTGTAAAAGCGCTTTCAATCTGTACTTACAGCTCCTCATTCCTGCGCTGTTCTGGTCCAGCTCCCCTGCCTGCCGGAACTGCAAACAGGGGGCCAGATCAGCATCCGCGCCTGTGATTGGCTGAGAGGCAGCCAATCACAGCCACAGCTGCCTCCACTGTAGAACAGCAAAGGAACGAGGAGGTGTAAGTACAGATTGAAAGTGCTTTTTAAGGGCATGTCCACCCCCAAAACTATAATCCCCCCAACTACTGGCCCCACCATGTAGTGTGTAGTTTAATCCTTACCTCACATCCCAACCATCTGGTTTCCTGTAGTCCCCCCCCAAAGTTCCAAAAACTGCCCACCAGGAGGCTAGCAGGTCCATATAGGACACTGCCTGCTACCTGGCTCCCGGAGATTCCTGCCATGAGTGCTGCAGCCCTTCTCCCCCCTCCCTCCCACTCCTCTCCCTCCCTCTCCCTCCCGTTCTACTATCCCTCCCCTAGCGAAAATCCCCCTTAATATTGTGCTCCCCCATGTCCCCAGCCCCAACCGATGCTTAGTTTTTTTAAAAAGCTCCCCAAACTCTTACTTACCTCTCCGCTTTCCTCCGCTGCACTGAATGACCGGCAGCCGCGTCCGTGATTGGCTGCCGCTCAGCCAATCACAGACGCGACTGCCGGTCCCGCCCTCTGCTTGCATTCTCGCAAGCAGAGGGCCGGCAGTGCGGCGGAGGATCGAGGGGAGGTAAGTAAGAGTTTGGGGGCTTTTTAAAAAAACTAAGCATGCGGTTGGGGCTGGGGGACATGGGGGAGCATGATATAAATTTTTTTTTTAGGGGTGGACATAGCCTTTAAGGGCTCTACAGAGCATGCCTCAAAAACTTGCTGAGGTTAGCAAGGAAACAGGCACCGGATGAGGCACTGACCCAGCAGTTTCCTGATTTTGCACAGGCCTAAAAGAGAACCACAAGGAGCAGGGAGTGTAGGTAAGGATTTTTTTTTTTTTGCACTTTTTTGGGGGGGGCAGTAGTTGGTAAAATTTTGTTTGGGGCATGGACATGCCTTTTAAACTGGTCCATGCCCCAAACTAAAATTTTACCAAACTACTGGACCATACGCCACTTCAGTAAGTGGATGTGTGAAAATAAGGAAAGGAATAGGCAGGTTACAAGGTGGTTCCTGTCCTTACAAAACAATATTCAAAAAGAAATCATGCCAAAACCCATGTAGGTAAAAAAAGTTACCAAATATCAATTTCCATATGTCCTGAATCAAACAGTATGCATATGTGTAGTTACACACACTAACATTGAAACGACTAGCCACGAAGTGAGACAATGCACGATGGCTCAAAAACAGCAAAAATATTCAGCCAACTCTGAATTTGAACAGTCTGCAGTGTTTACCACAAACACCCCCTTAACTCGGAAATACCCCCACAAACAAATAATTTTGGGAATCTACAAACCTTTATCTACGTAATGCTGTAGTTTGTTCATTCATACCACATTGGTGTGGGAGCAGTTCAAAGGTAGAAATCATGCCAAATGTTACCAAATATCTTAATCCCAAATGTTCTGAATCAAACGGTATGCCATATGCATAGCTCCAACAGTCCCGTTTTCAGCGGGACTGTCCCCTTTTTGGGGTCCTTCCGTGTCCCGGCACCCCTCTCTTGTTCCCGCATTGCCCCGTTTTTTTCCGGGTGTATGGTCCTTTTTCAGGGTAAAAACGCTAAACCGGAAGTGCACTAGCAGGCATTAGGACCCTGCAGTTGGAGACTCCCAGTCTGCCTGCTGGGGCGGGGCTTTGACCAGAATGGAGCTGCTGGGGATTGAGGTTGGAGAGGGAGAGAGAAAACTGCTGAAGGTCTGTGTGAGACTCTGGCAGTCGCTTTATACTAAACACTCCAGATGAACTTGCAGTGTGACAGAGTTAGATACTAGTACAGCACAGACAGTAAATACAGGCACCAAACATTATTTCTTCCCTTACAGGGCCAGTGTTAGCTTCTAGTAAGGGGCAGTTAGGTACACAGATAGTTATGCTCATTTCTAGTCAACATCAAAAGTTAAAATGATCAACATGTCTTTAAATAGACTAGAGACACTGTTGCCATTAGTGGCTATAAGCCAATAAAACAAACACAATTATAATACACAATCTGGGAGATTCAATAAGGCAACTTGAGTTACTTACCTTAGCCCAATCGTGATACAATAACTGACGTAAACGAGTTACATCAGGTATTGCATCGCGGAATCGGGCTAAGTAAGGAACGCGACTTTAACACTCACAACCTGTACCATTAAGTTTCGCACAATGAAGAATCGCAAAACTTAACAAGCTGGGTTTCGATCGATAGCACAGCGCTATTCCAAAAACATTGGAAATGGTGCTGTGCTCTAAAATCCATCTAAAACCCACGTAACCCAAATTTTTCGGGTTAACATGGGTTTTAGAGGGAATTGGGTCATATTGAATCTCCCCCAATATGTCCAACACTTCTAATACAAGTTCATATTAAGGATGCAAAATTACAAAAAAAGAACCAATAAGGCACAAAACAACACTTGGATAATTTATTAGACAAAGGCCCTTATTTATGGGAAGAAAATATGAGAGACCCAAGTTAACATTTAACCCTTGGGCTGTACAGTATCTAAGGTGAATATCCACACACACTTCCCTACAGAGTAAGGCATTGTGATAGTCACCACCCCTCTGTAAAGGTAGGACATGGTCAATTACCATCCCACGTAGATCAAATACATGTATCTGGTGCTTGGCCAAATGAAAATGACCAGTGACCAGTGGATAAACATATTTTTTGTTATTCAACCGATCTTTGTCAGAGCAATGTCGCTCCTATGCGTTGAAACCTGCCTTTGAATAGTTTTGCCAACATACACTAAAGAACAGGGACTCTTCAAGATTTGTACAAAATATTCAGGTCACAATTAAAATATGCTGGTATTTTATATAAACGCCCTGAATATGGGTGAGTAAGACTCTCCCACTACTAGAGACATTGCAAATATTGCAGTTGCTGCATCAGAAACATCCCTTTCGTGATTTTTTTATATTTAGCAACTGGGTCTGCCTTGATATGTGTGCTATATAAGGCGCACCCTTGTGTAGACTCATAAGGTTTGGTCAGGTAGCTGTACGCCTGTTCCACAGATGGCCAGACTCTATCCAGATTGTCTTTAATCAATTGTGAACTGGTGGAAAACCGTTGCACAAAAGGCACTACAATTCTCACTCCTGGGCAATCCTTGGTACAGCCAGATCTTTAAACATTCAACTCCATTCAACATTGACCTGGATATTGCCATGCTTTAAATTTGTCCACCATTTTATCCAATTGCACTGACATCAGCAGGATCAGAACAAATTCTTGAAACTCGGGTGAATAGTGACTTGGTAAACCTTTGAAAATGTCGGGGGTGAAAAATTTTTCCATGTAACAGAGTATACGGTCTGTTTGGTTTGAGTCGTAGTACAGTACCATCAACGATAACTTTAACATCCCGATAATGTATCATATTTAATTTACTTCAATCATCCATAGAGTTGAGAACTGAAAAAACTCATTGGCTGCTCCAATGACCTGACTATGATAAAAAGGTCATCAATATTTCACTAATAAGCATCGAACAGAGGATGTAGGTACAATGGGAGGACAAAATGGTATAAGAATAAAATCAACATATTGTGCCATTGACTGAAAGATTGAACCAATCACAGACACAATCGGGCTAAAAGGAGGATTCTATCGCCTTGTGGAATTTTGGATGATCATACAGAACAGGTCGCCTTGGATGATCCTCAATAATAAAAATCACACATTTGTGATCAATCCAATTGCATGATAATGCCATATTGGCCAGCGATTTAACTTAGCCATAATTTCAAAAGTAGGATCTTGCTCAAGGGACGTAGGTTCCAGACTCATTGATATGTAGTTCATACTGCACTGTAAAAGCCATAGTTAAAAGGACAATTGTGCCACCTTTATCAGCCGGCTTCAGAATTAACGAGATCCTGCACCAATGATTTTAGCACAGATTTTTCTGCTTGTGTCAGATTGTCCTGAACCTTCTTGGCATGCACAGTGCTGGTATCGGACCTCATTAAATCGCAAAAATGGTCAATCCTACAATAGATGTCTGGGGGGGATTAACTTTAAAAAACTCTTTTAGCTTCAGAGAATGTTCCAACTTGAACAGTTCAACCTCAAAACTGTCACAAGCTGAAATGACAATCCCTATGTAATAGTGAGGTTTCTTCTTCAGTCAGAATATGAGAGGAAGTTAAAAATGACTTTTCCGAGACTTCTAAGTATCCAGACGACCTATTCCGCCGCTTCCTTAAAAAGAGAGTAGTAGCTTTTTGGGCAGCCAAATGTTTAACCCCTTGGTTAGAATCCACCACCTGGTGCTGGATGAGTCCTCAGTGATGCAGCCTGATCCAGAGATTGTGTCCCAGTCGCATCCTGCTTTAAATGGCAGAGGTAGCCTTGACTTTCTTTATGCAGGCAAAATGGAGCATCAACTCCTCCCCTCCCTTCTGATAGTAGAATGTCCCTCTAAACCCTCCCCTCCTTTCTGTATTCATGACATACATTGCTTTCAGTTTCCTTTAAAGTCCTGATCAGGCTTACAGTTTATTACTCTGTCTGACAGTGGGAAGCTGAAAGCAATGTATGGGGTCTCAGAAATAATAATAATTATAACCATTGTTACCAGCACTGACAAGTGTTAAAACAAACCCTCAGTTCACTGATTATCCAGTGCCCTCCAGTTCATTAGTCAGCCCTCAGTTTATTACTCAGCCCTCCAGTTCATTAGTCAGCCCTCCAGTTCATTAGATAAAACTCTAAAACTCCAGTTTTAGTCCCCCAGTTCATAAGTTAGTCCTCCAGTTCATTAGCCAGTGTTTATCAGCCCCCTAGTTTACAAACCAGTGTCAGACAGCCCTCCAGTTTAAAAAACAGTGTCAGACAGCCCCAGTTTAAAAACCAGTGTCAGACAGCCCCCCAGTTCCCAAACCAGTGTCAGACAGCCCTGCAGTTTACAAACCAGTTTCAGTGAGCAGTCTAGTTAAAAACCGAGTTTTACAGACAGCTCTCAAACCATTGTTAAGTAAGCACTCTATTTGGAAAAACTGTTTTAAGTCAGCCTTCCAGGTCACAAACCAACTCTATAGTCAGCTCTCCAGTTTACCAGTTAGTGTAGACAGCAAAACAGAACACTGTAACCCTCTGATTTCACTGTATAGTGGATAACCTGAGGGGTGGCGCTACCTGTCTCTACAGGGTCCTGAGCCTCGTTAATAGGAGAGCGGGGTTCTGTATAATTTGGCGTGCCTCCACCCACCCTTGGGAATATAACCTCCCTGGTGGGACCATTAAATAACTTTAGAATAACACAAAAACAACAGATAATATAACACAGTACGGACTTTTAGTATAACGTAGCAAAAGATAATACAAAGCTGAATATATATATAGTGAAATACGTGAAGTACAATACGATCTTAATAACGCATATGACCATATAGCATTACAGTCTCCAGTGTCCAAGTGTCCCTGGGTAGCGCTTCCCACACCAGTTGCAGGCCTGTGGTTTATGTATGTATTGTAAGGTACCTGTTACTTAATGATGCACAGACAGGGAAGTGGATGGCAATTCCTTATCTTTATTCATTTGGGCACAAATGATCCTTGGGATGGTGGATGCTGGAACAATCCCTCTAGAAAACAGAGCCCCTTTTGCAGAAAGTCAGTATCCAGCCAGGTCAAGATGCAGGGACAGTGTCTCCCTTATTTACACAAATGCAGGCAGAAAAAAAGGCTCTACAGGTCTGTGTAACCCTTCAGGAATACAGCATAGGTCTCCCACCTGTTGTGGAAGGTCCCAAGAGAGGGAGACGCCCCATTTTCTCCAGCTTTTATAGTCTTAGAAAAATATCCCATCATTCCCTCCAATGTCTCATCTTGATGACCTGGACACAGTGAAGCCACAGCCTCATTCTGATACACAGATAGATGCCCATACAGCAGGTAGATTTCAAGTCAATCCCTACATTACCATAGAAGGGTTTATAAAAAAAAAGGCACTTGGAGTTTCTAAAGATATAGAAATAGGGGAACAGATTTAGGAAGAATTATAGTTTTTAGTAATGGGCAATTCAATAACACAATAGTTATCTGTTAGATAACCTCTAATAGTCGGTTTTCTCCAGGATACTCATTAAAAGGAGGAGTGCAAAAATAAAGAAAAGGAAGGATATTTGGATGAATTTATCTTATTTCAAAATATTATTTTTTTTAAATCAAAAATAGTAAGATTAGTAAACCTAAAACTGCCTAACCATGCCCCCACCCCAGATGGTATAACCCCACACTGTGTGCCAGTAAGTCAAGTATTTCCCAGCCCTGTCATTTTTTTTCAGTCTGGTGTCACTCAAAAGTCCATGCACGGAACAAGCAATATTGCTTGAGTATCAAGGCTGAATATCAGGAGCCCAACACACATAGTGGAGGTAGGGGGCGGGCAGCACCCCAAACGTGTTTCACTCTATTGACTTTGTCAATGGCGCTGAGGCCATTAAAAAGGTTAATTCATTTAAGAGCCTTACTGCCAATCCAGCCAGACGTGATGATTCAGCACGGCTATGCCTATTGTAGTCCCGTGAAGGCGTCTCGCGATACTCAGCGTTAGCGTTACTTAGTCAATTTTGATTATACGTTACCTAGTAACATTAGAACATAAAGCCCAAATACAACGCTCACTTAACTTTAGCATTCTGAGCAAGTTAATGCCAAAGAACGGCCAATTGGTATTTCCAGTAATATTATATCTAATATATATATATATACAGTATACAAACAGGTTTATAATGTCCCGTTAAATACACTCCATAATCCTAACCATGCTGGCCGTGAAAGCCGGTCCCCTTTGATCCATGTAAAGAATACAATAACCAATCCAGAGGCAAATAAGTATCCATCATGATGCAACAGGGAATCCAGAATAGTCAATCATAAAGGTAAGTTTTTGTAAATATCCATCTCCTCCTTTGGATACCCAGAGATTGGTGCACTCCAGAAAAGTCTGTTGCTATCCTATTTCCATGCTATGATGGTCCAATTAATTCAATCCATGTACATATTTGGTAAGTCCCACGATCCAACAGGAATAAAGCTCCATCAGGTTAGTGTTCTGTGAAAAGACATATTAGATATAAGGTGCAAAATCCAGCTCCTATGTAGACCATTCGGGGTAAGTGTATTCAGATTGAAAATGAATCTTGTTTCAGAGTGTAGGAGCGCATGTCAATATCTCCCCCTCTAAGCAATACTCTGGTTAACCCCATGCATCTAAGTCCATCAGTTTTACCATTATGTATTTAATAAAATTTTCTGCCACACTAGTAAGTGTGGTGTCATCTGTCCTCGGTCTACAGGCCGTCGTATGTTAGAAAGATAACTCAACAACCTTTGTTTCAAGTGTTGTCGGGTTTTCCCCAACATATATGCGATTACAAGGGAGATGAGCGCATAAATAACATTTTGCGATTTACAGTTAAAATACTGTGCATTGTGTAATAAACCTAACTGTGTTATTATCAGTTGGTACTCCAGATTTTGAAAATTTATTTAATTTCCAGACTAATGCATCAGATGATGGGTTGGGTGCAGTGTTGTCCCAAAACGAGACACAAAAAGTTAAATGAAACACAAAGGAATTATGCCACTGTCGAAAAAGAATGTTTTGCAGTCAAATGGGCATTGGAAGCCCTAAGCTACTATTTGCTAGGTAGACCCTTTAAAGGGCATGTCCACCCTTTTAAAAAAAAATTGACACCATGCAGGTTATACGCTCCCACCCCCAACCGCTATATTCACACGTATTTGTAAAAGCGCTTTCAATCTGTACTTACAGCTCCTCATTCCTGCGTGTTCTGGTCCAGCTCCCCTGCCTGCCGGAACTGCAAACAGGGGGCCAGATCAGCATCTCGCGCCTGTGATTGCTGAGAGGCAGCCAATCACAGCCACAGCTGCCTCCACTGTAGAACAGCAAGGAACGGGAGGTGTAAGTACAGATTGAAAGTGTTTTTAAAGGGCATGTCCACCCCCAAAACTATAATCCCCCCAACTACTGGCCCCACCATGTAGTGTAGTTTAATCCTACCTCACATCCCAACTCATCTGGTTCTCCTGTAGTCCCCCCCCAAAGTTCCAAAAAACTGCCCACCAGGAGGCTAGCAGGTCCATATAGGACACTGCCTGCTACCTGGCCTCCGGAGATTCCGCCATGAGTGCTGAGCCCTTCTCCCCCCTCCCTCCCACTCCTCTCCCTCCCTCCCTCCCGTTCTACTATCCCTCCCCCTAGCGAAAATCCCCCTTAATATTGTGTCCCCATGTCCCCCAGCCCCAACCGCATGCTTGTTTTTTAAAAAGCTCCCCAAAATCTTACTTACCTCTCCGCTTTCCTCCGCTGCACTGAATGACCGGAGCCGCGTCCGTGATTGGCTGCCGCTCAGCCAATCACAGACGCGACTGCCGGTCCCGCCCCTCGCTTGCATTCTCGCAAGCAGAGGGCCGGCAGTGGCGGCGGAGGATCGAGGGAGGTAAGGAAGAGTTTGGGGGCTTTTAAAAAACTAAGCATGCGGTTGGGGCTGGGGGACATGGGGGAGCATGATATAAATTTTTTATTTTAGGGGTGGACATAGCCTTTAAGGGCTCTACAGAGCATGCCTCAAACCTTGCTGAGGTTAGCAAGGAAACAGGCACCGGATGGGCACTGACCCAGCAGTTTCCTGATCTTTGCACAGGCCTAAAAGAGAAACACAAGGAGCAGGGATGTAAGGTAAGGATTTTTTTTTTTTGCACTTTTTGGGGGGGGGCAGTAGTTGGTAAAATTTTAGTTTGGGGCATGGACATGCCTTTTAAACTGGTCCATGCCCCAAACTAAAATTTTACCACTACGGACCATACGCCACTTACAGTAAGTGGATGTGTGAAAATAAGGAAAGGAATAGGCAGGTACAAGGTGGTTCCTGTCCTTACAAAACAATATTCAAAAGAAATCATGCCAAAACCCATGTAGTGTAAAAAAAGTTACCAAATATCAATTCCCATATGTCCTGAATCAAACAGTATGCCATATGTGTAGTTACACACACTAACATTGAAACGACTAGCCACGAAGGGAGACAATGCACGATGGCTCAAAAACAGCAAAAATATTCAGCCAACTCGAATTTGAACAGTCTGAGTGTTTACCACAAAACACCCCCTAACTCGGAAATACCCCCACAACAAATATATTTTGGGAATCTACAAAACTTTATCTACGTAATGCTGTAGTTTGTTATCATACCATCATTGGTGTGGGAGCAGTTCAAAGGTAGAAATCATGCCAATGTTACCAAATATCTTACTCCCAAATGTTCTGAATCAAAAGGTATGCCATATGCATAGCTCCCAACAGTCCCGTTTTCAGCGGGACTGTCCCCTTTTTGGGGTCCTTTCCCGGTGTCCCGGCCACCCCTCCCTGTTCCGCCATTGCCCCGTTTTTTTCCGGGTGTATATGGTCCATTTTCAGGGTAAAAACGCTAACCGGAAGTGCACTAGCAGGATTAGGACCCTGCAGTTGGAGACTCCCAGTCCTGCCTGCTGGGGCGGGGCTTTGACCAGAATGGAGCTGCTGGGGTTGAGGTTGAGAGATGGGATGACGAGAGATAAAAGGAGAGGGTCTGTGTGGACTCTGTGCAGTCACTTTACTAAACAATCCAGATGAACTTGCAGTGTGACAGAGTTAGATACTAGTACAGCACAGACAGTAAATACAGGCACCAACATTATTTCTCCTTACAGGGCCAGTGTTAGCTTCTAGTAAGGGGCAGTTAGGTACACAGATAGTTATGCTCATTTCTAGTCAGTGTTGCCCTGGGGGGACAAGACTTTGTGTTTCAGTCATATCGTATGTGTGTGTAGTGTGTATCAGTGCATGAGTGGTGTCATGTGTGTGTGTGTCAGTATATCAGTGCATGTGTAGTGGGGGTCAGTATACGTGCATGAGTGTCCAAATAATATCAGTGTACATGTGTCATGTTTGTAGTGTGTGTCAGCATATCTCCATTGTGTGTGGGTGGGTGGTCCGTATATCAGTGTATGTGTGTCATGTATGTAGTGGTGTGTGTCAGTGTCAGTATATCTGTGTGTGTGTTCAGTATATCAGTGCATGTGTGAGTCTTGGTGTGTCAGTGAATGCTGGTATGAATGCATCAATATGAATGCATGTGTGTGTCAGTGATGCTGGTGGTGGTCTCAGTAGTCAGTCAGTGTATGTGTGTCAGTTTTGTCCATATTTGTGTGTCTGTGTCAGTGCATGTTTTGTTCATATGTGTGGTTAAGCGTATGTATGTGGCAAAGATAGATATAGGTTGACACAGACAGACAGATAGATAGTAAACAGGTGATAGAAAGATACAGATAGACAGGTAGGTAGACAGACAGACAGAGATAAATGAATATACAGGTAGATAAAAAGATGCAGATAGACAAATAGATAGACAGGTAGACAGACAGAAAGAGATAAATACATCAGATAGACATGTAGGTAGATGGACAGAAAGAGATAAATAGATAAGATGAACAGAAAGATAGATAGATGATAGATAGATAGACAGACAGAAAAAGATAGATATACAGACCAGACTATAAAAACAGATACAGACAAACACAAATAAACACTGATATTAGCATACTGGGTAGTGGCGGGTAGCGGCGTCTTCTTTTTCATGGGATTTATCTTTAAATTGGGGGCGTAACCTATGAAAGATGGGGGTGGTTTAAGAAAATGGGTGTGGCCTAATAAAGTGGGTGTGGCCAAAATTTGCCGCGGGCCGCAACTCGCTCTAATTTTTGCTGTCCCTCTTTTGTGTTTTTAAATGTTGGGAGGTATGCCATATGCATGGTTACACAAGCACAGTGAGCTAATGCACAGTGGCCCAATTACAGCAACTTTTCAGATTTTTCAGACTAAACATCCCTCTATAATAGAAATACCCACCAAAACTGTATATGTTGGAATCTACACAAAATAAGCTACTCAACGGTGCCATTATTTTATGCATATCACTAATGGCGTGGGCACAGTTCTGTGTAGAATTTTGCACTTCTAGCAGATTACCTAACTAAAAATAAATGTCAAAGTTAAAAATCATGTAATCAAGTAATATAAAAAAAAACTTGTCAAGTATCAGTCTCCCAAATGCCCTGAATCAAATGGTGTGCCATATGCATGTTACATACACGGACATGGAAGCTACTAGTCACAAACTGAGCCAATGCACAGTGGCCCAATAACAGCAACTTTCCAGATTTTTCAATCTAACCATCCCTCTAACTCAAAAACACCCCCAAATATATATTCTCAGAATCAACACACCTTCAGCTATGTAACTCTGTAATTTGTTCATTCATACCATCAATGGTGTATAGTTTTTCACACTTTTAGCACATTACATAGTAACATAGTAATTAAGGTTGAATAAAGACATACGTCCATCAAGTCCAACCTATTCACCCTCTTTATATTTTTTTTTTATTTTTTTTATCCCTACCTAACAGTTGATCCAGAGGAAGGCAAAAAACCCCAGCTAAAAAAGGGGGAAAAAATTCCTTCCTGACTCCAAACGGCAATCGGAATGTATCCCTGGATCAACCAGATCTATATGCATTAATACCAGTAATTCTCAATATTATTTAGTTTTAGAAACTTATCCAGGCCTTTTTTAAAGCTATTCAATGAACTTGCCATTACCACATCTGCCGGAAGACAGTTCCACAGTTTCAGATTTTCTGAATAAATAATGTAAAAACTAGTTTCAAAGTTAAAAATCATTCCAAAACACGCTTTTGCACACTTCCAATTTAATTTGGTCTCTTTTTGGTACCTCTGCAAATTTTACTAATATAGGTTTAGTTTCCCTTGAAATTGGTGGAATAATAATCTGCATTTACTTTGCCTATATCACCAGGGACATTGGGCAGGTTGGAGAAGACACATTTTTTTTTGTATGTGCATTTCATTTTTTTTTATCATTCCCAAAGATATTCATCAGATCGTCTTAGGGAATGATAACAAACTTACGGGCATAAATGCCTGTTTTTCAAGTCAAAATCCAATTGGAAAAATCACTTCCCAGAATTTTTTTCCCAGGAAGTGATTTTTCATTCATTCATTGACAGAGATAAATAATTAGGTGATCAGAACTTATCCCCTAATATTGATCACTGTCCCCATTTTTGCTAAGTATTTGTAACTAGAACTCTGAGCTCCATCCACAAATAGTATAGTAAGCTGTCACACAGTGATCAAACACTGTGATCCAAAAGTGGATTGCAGTTCAGTAACTTCACCGGACCATCAATGAATGTTGGGGGAAGAATTAGCGGAGACTCCAGAGGAAGAGGAAGTCCTCTGACGTCCCCAGGGTCTCCCTTACCGCGCAACTCTATTGATCTTCGTTGGACCGGCACTCCTATACAATCCGGCAAGTAATTAGTTAATTTCTTTGGATCCCCAGGCAAAACCAATGGGGGATCGGGGGAGTAGTGGGGCACTTGTAATGTGCCCTCCGATCCTCACTATTAGCAGTACATTTTTTTAGGCAGAGATAGCCAGCATGTATGCTTTACATGCTTGGCCAGATAGACCACTCAGCCAGGCACATACAGCATTCATGTTTAGCACTGAAGGGGTTAATGACTCTATACAAGTAACAAACATGGAAAAAATCTACAAATACAGAATTCATAGTATATACAGGAATGAAGATTATTCTCACCGTGTTGTTTATCTTCCATATAATTAACTCCGTACTGATATTTACAGTCATATCCAATGAACTGTGTGATGTTATTTTACCAATTGGATGGAACTCTGTCCACTTATCGGTCATAATGATATTAATGACATTATATCCAGAGAAATAATCCCCTTTACCCTGGAAACAGAACCAGCGACCACTTGTATATTCACAATGAGGCATTTCCAAATAATGGTGCAACTGGCAAACAGAACAGCAACATGTAAAGGAAAATATTTCTAAGTGACATTATATTAAAGGGCATATTCAGTAAAAATAACATTAGCTAGATATATAGAGGACCCCCCAAACCTAGGATTCACATTATTAATAGTTGCCAAATATTCCCCTGAAGGGACTTACCTGCCCTGGTCCCTCACTGCATAGGTGCCACCCCTAGCTGCTGTTTTTAGCTTGTTTAGAGCAAAAACAGGAGCCGAAGGCTTCTACGCTGATGGTCACTCTACTTCTTGGTCACGGCTGTGAGGCCAGATTCGGACTGCTGGTCTGAACACCAATGATATAAATATATAATTATAGTCTAGAAGTGGATGGCTACCCCTACTCTGGAGGTCACTAGTTAATGGTCTATATGGGACAAGATAATATGTAACAGTGTATATATAAGATGATAAAAGTAATATCTCTATATTGGGGGTAGTGTGCTGTTTAAGCAACACTACCCCTGACTGAAGGGAGAGGACTCACCTCCGCGGCGTTCCCTGCATTGCGCGCCCGTTCCCAGTAATGCATTGCGAATGGGGGACAGGCGCGAGCCTATGACGTCACGCGCCCGTGACGGGATATATAAGAATGGGCGGCGACGTCGGACGGGCTCCATTTTAGTTAAGAATATTTCCCAGAGCGTGCTTTCCCACCCACCCAGCCCTTCTCTCTTTTTTGTTGTTGTTATTTATATGTTATGTTATTAATTGTTATATTTAAAAAAAAAATTATATATATATATATATATATATTTTGTAAGTTTATTGGTGGTTTGTCACAGCAGGTGGTGGGGTCCTGGCAAACGGAATTGGTGGCGGTTTACATGCCCTCCCTAACAGCAGGAAGGAACTGATTGGTATCAGCAGGTTTATGGGGTTGCCATGGCCACCACGGTTATTCAAGTTTGCAGGACCATAGGGATTATGAAAATTATGCTAATTATGTAAATTTATGCAAATTAGAAATAAAAGCCGTGGCTATTGATTCACCCAACACTTGGAGTTTGGTCTCTTTCTCAAAACAGTATTTGAATTTACAAAACATATTACATATTAGTTGCAGATTATGGTATTTAATGGTGAGGATATATACAAACAATAGAAGCCTAGCGCACATACAACTAATTTGCTTACATTTAACATTATCAGTGAATTGCGACCTAACCAGCCTGCCAGTGAATTAAAGCAATTAGTTCAATAATTATTTTAAGCCCAGCAACCACGTCACAGTTTGCTTTATTCTGCTGGGTCCTAACCTTTAATCTCAGTAAATTTTACCTAAGTAAGAGACGTAATTCTCAAACTTTCTTAGTAACAGTACCTGCCTTTAATGAGATGAAAATCCCTGTCGCAATTCACTGATAACGTTAAATGTAAGCAAATTAGTTGGATGTGCACTAGGCTTCTATTGTTTGTATATATTTGAAAGTTTTGGTCTCTAGTTGCACTCTGTGTGGATGTATACTATCCCATCTTTTGTATGTATTTAATGGTGAGGACATTGCCTTACAATCAGTCATCGTGAACACTTTCTTTTCCCTAACTTGTTGTTTATATCCCCAGTCTATTTTCCCTTGTTTTCTAAGATACTTGATGTAAGAACACTAAACAAATGTTATTCTGTATAAATTGTTTTTTATATTATATGCTTATATAAATAATTGATAGCCAAATTAAAACAAGTTTTAAAAAAATGCAATATGGAATTGTTGACAGCACTCTCCACTCTCTATATAATGTCAATACTCTCTACACTCTCTGTATAATGTCAACACTCTCTATATAATGTCAACACTCTCTGTATAATGTCAAACTCTCTACTCTCTCTGTATAATGTCAATACTCTCTACTCTCTCTCTCCCTCTGTTAAAATGTACATAACTCTCTACTCTCTCTGTATAATGTCAATACTCTCTACTCTCTTTCTCTCTGTAAAATGACAATACCTCTACTCTCTCTGTATATGTAAATCTCTATACTCTCTCTGTATAAAGTTAATAACCTCTACTCTCACTGTATAATGTCAATACTCTCTACTCTCTCTCTCTCTCTGTAAAATGTCAATACTCTCTACTCTCTCTGTATAATGTCAATACTCTCTACTCTCTCTCTGTAAAATGTCAATACTCTCTACTCTCTCTGTATAATGTCAATACTCTCTACTCTCTCTGTATAAAGTTAATACCCTCTACTCTCACTGTATAATGTCAATACTCTCTACTCTCTCTCTCTCTCTGTAAAATGTCAATACTCTCTACTCTCTCTGTATAATGTCAATACTCTCTACTCTCTCTCTCTGTAAAATGTCAATACTCTCTACTCTCTTGTATAATGTCAATACTCTCTACTCTCTCTGTATAAAGTTAATACCCTCTACTCTCACTGTATAATACCAATACTCTCTACTCTACGTATAATGTCAATACTCTCTACTCTCTCTGTATAATGTCAATACTCTCTACTCTCTCTGTATAATGTCAATAGCCTCTACTCTCCCTGTATAATGTCAATACTCTCTACTCTTACTGTATAATGTCAATACCTTCTACTCTCAATGTATAATGTCAATACTCTTCAGTCACTGTATAATGTCAATACTCTCTACTCTCACTGTTAATGTCAATAATCTCTACTCTCATGTATAATGTCAATACTCTTCACACTCTGTATAATGTCAATACTCTTTACTCTCTGTCTAATGTCAATAATCTCTACTCTCACTGCATAATGGCAATACTCTTCACTCTCTGTATAATGTCAATACTCTCTACTCTCTCTGTATAATGTCAATACTCTCTACTCTCTCTCTCTCTCTGTAAAATGTCATACTCTCTACTCTCTCTGATAATTCAATACTCTCTACTTCTTGTATAAAGTTAATACCCTCTACTCTCACTGTATAATACCAATACTCTCTACTCTCACTGTATAAGTCAATACTCTCTACTCTTACTGTATAATGTCAATACTCTCTACTCTCTCTGTATAATGTCAATACCCTCTACTCTCACTGTATAATGTCATACTCTCTACTCTCACTGTATAATGTCAATACCTTCTACTCTCAATGTATAATGTCAATACTCTTCAGTCACTGTATAATGTCAATACTCTCTACTCTCACTGTATAAGGTCAATACTCTTCACTCTCTGTATAATGTCAACACTCTCTACTCTCTCTGTATAATGCCAATACTCTCTACTCTCACTGTATAGTGTTAATACTCTCTACTCTCACTGTATAATGTCAATAATCTCTACTTTCACTGCATAATGTCAATACTCTTCACTCTCTGTATAATGTCAATACTCTCTACTCTCTCTGTATAATGTCCATACTCTCTACTCTTACTGTGTAATGTCAATAATCTCTGCTCTCACTGTATAATGTCATTACTCTCTGCTCTCACTCTATAATATTAATACTCTCTGTTCTCACTGTATATATAGTTTTATAAATCTATGCTCTCACTGTATAGTGTCAATATTTTTTGCTCTTAATGTAGTGTCAATACCCTCAGCTCTCAATGTACAGTATTGTGCCAATACTCTCTGCTCTCTCTGTATAGTGTTAGTACTCTCTGCTCCTACTGTATAGTAGCAATACTTTCTGCCCTCTTGTATAGTGTCAATATTCTGTTCTCAATTTATAGTGTCAATACTCTCTGCCCTCACTGTATAGTGTCAATATTCTCTTCTCACTTTACATTGTCAATACTCTCTGCTCTCACTGTAAAATGTCAATACTCTGCTTTCACTGTATAATGTCAATACTCTGCTCTCACTGTATAATGTCAATACTCTGCTCTCACTGTATAATGTCAATACTCTTCACTCTCACTGTATAATGTCAATACTCTGCTCTCACTGTATAGTTTTATGACTCTCTGCTCTCATTGTATAGTAAAAGTGGATTCCAAATGTTGTTCTATGGTGTTCAAGTTCATTCCTGGTACTTTGTTTGAACAGTTCAAAGTGCAAAAAGTGTAACCTTGCAATAAAATATTCAGCAAAAGAAGTCCTTAGGGAACCTTACATACTGCGTGAAAGGGACCAAGGCAAACATAAAATAATAAAGAAAATCTCCAAAACATACCACAGTGAATGATGACTATTCCCCCCACTACTGGCCCAATCTGTAGTGTAATAAAATCCTTACCTCACTCCCAGATCCAAATGGTTCTCCTGTAATCCCTCCCTAAAGTCCAAAAACTGGACCAGGAGTACTGCATAGTCCATATAGGACTCGCCTCCAGTCTCCCCTCCGGGAGAATTTTGCCATGCACAGAAGAGCCCTTCCCCCCCTCTCCCACCCGATTGTTCTCCCTCCCCCTAGCATTAAACCCATTTACCATAATATAGTTATTGGTCCCCCAGCCCCAACCGCATTACATTATAGCAAGAAAGTCACCCGATCTTACATACCTTACATCTCTCCTCGCTGTTCTACACTACTGGCGCCTCTCAGCCAATTAAAGATGCGGCTGCTAGTCCTGCCCCCTGCTTGCAGTTCTATGCAAGCAGAGGGACGGGAATTTTGCAGCAAAGGAGAGAGGTAAGGGTGAGTAAAGATCGGGGCACTTTCTTGCTATAATAGTAATGCGGTTGGGGCTGGGGGACCAATAACTATAATATGGCACAAAGTTAGTTTAAAGGGTGGACATACCCTTTAAAGGGATGGTTGCCCTGATTGTATCAATGTATGATTACTATTTCCTGTAACTTACCTGATGATGATTCCTGGTAAAAAGTACAAATAACTAAATGGTGGTTTACAAGCCATTTTCAACCCAAGCCGATGAAGGAGTTAGGATGAACTCTGAAATGTCGCATCTTTGGGTTTGATTGTACGCCGATATGTATACCTGTAATCAAATTGTATTTGCATCGAAGTGTGTGTCTAGTCTTTTCTTATATATTGATCGGGATCTAGATATGGGTGAGATTCGGGGAACGTGCACTCAACATTAACCAAGGAACTGGTAAACTTTAAAAGTGGGTGCTGTACAAATAACACTTTGTATATATATGTATATTTCCTTTGAAGTATCAATTATTTGGGGGTTCTATGTGCTTTTTATCTGCTGATTATTTGTTACTATTGTTTTTTGTTATGGTAAAGTAGAATATTGGGGTGAAACATAAAACCAATTCACTTGGTTAAGACATTCCCTTTTATTTATGTATATGTTTATTTATATAGTACCACTTGGGGATGCAGCGCTGTACAATATAGAATTCAGTCAACAAGGGGGACACTAAAGGGATACATAAACATATATGTGATCATGAAATATGCAAGTGCTTGAAACATGTAACAGGAGGAAAAAGGTCCTGCCCCGTTGAGCTTATAATCTACTACAGTAGGTGGGTAACAAACATACATAGGAAAGGGTGGAAGTGCCATAGTAATAACTGGTGCAGTATAACATTCCTAGCCTGTGCTCAGAGAGATAGGATGAGAGGTTAGATTTAAACTTGTTTATTGAGGTTTCTTGACGTAGAGAGAGGGGAATAGAATTCCAGAGGATGGGAGCCAAAAGAGAAAAGATGAGAGGAGGCAGTGTGAGTGGGGGGTCTGTATAAGAGATGGTTCTGTGATGAGCAGAGGGTACGGGCAGGGGACATATGGGGACACAAGAAAGAATATAAGAAGGAGTAGCAGTGAAGGGATTTAAATGTTAAGTGAAGGAATTAGTTGTACTAATACATTGTTAGAGAGTGAGACAATGCATGCGGCATAGTTATGTATGGACTGAAGGGAAAAAGATGAGAATCAGGAAGACCAGAAAGATGAAGAGTCAGGAAGGAATTTTTTTCCCTTCATACATGTAAATTTGGTGGGTTTTTTGTTTTCCTCTGGAATGGATGTCGGACTGGATGGATGTATGTCTTTATTCAACCTCAAATACTAGAAGGTTACAATAGTCCAGATGTGATAGGATGAGAGATGGATATGCATAGCAGTAGTGGAAGAGAAAGGAATCTATAGATTTTACAATGTTATGGGGAAAAAACGACAGGTTTTAGCAACATACTTAATAGTTAATGGAATTGTAGAGTCCTATGTTAAACTCCTCTTTTCACTTAGCCCACAATACAAGTTTGCACATAGAATAGTTTGCACATAAACTTCCTAGTAGAGGTAGGAGCAGGCAGCATGCGGGATATTAAAACATCACTTATTTAGTCCGGCTAAAAACTGTTCAGCAGAGAGGCAGAGGAACGTCTGATGCGTTTCGTGAGAGCAGTCACTTCATCAGGCTGTCTCTGATGAAGTGACAGCCTGATGAACACGTCTCTGATGAAGTGAATACTATCATGAAACGCATCAGGCATTCCTCCACCTCTCTGCACCCCATATTGGTGGATGGCCATGTTTGCAATGGTTTGCTGAACTGTTTTTAGCCGGACAAATAAAGTTGATGTTTAAGTATCCCGCATGCTGTGCTCCTACCTCTAATAGGAAGTTTATGTGCAAACTGAATCTATGTGCAAACTGAATTTTATCTTTTCCTGCAAGCCGAAGCGGTTCCCCTGGAGAATGTGAGCGCCGTGATGTACACATGAGTGAGCTCCCGAAAGCAAGTGTTGGGATTTTTCTTTGAACTTTCAGTTTGCACATATGGTAGATTCACTTTGCACATAGATTCACTTTGCACATAGATTCACTTTGCATAGATTCACCTTGCACTGCTCTAACCCCCAGCAATGCTCTTCCCCTTACAAAGATCTAAATCTTAAAGCAAAAAGTTCAGACAGGACTGGGAAATTACCTAATTAGCCAACTAACATGCTGATAAATAAGTGTCTGTGTCTTGTGCCCCCATATGTGACTTAGTGGATTACAGTAGCTTATTTAGGTAGTAAGAAACACCCCCAGGTCCCTTCAAAACTATGCAGTGCAGATAGAGACATCAATACATTATCTGAGTAACAGAGAGAGACCATGTGGCTTCTCTTTGTTACAGACAGCCGCCAAACTTGCTTAAGCTTGGATCGCAGGGGTGAGCAGCCTGGCCCATGTCTGTCTTTTTCGTGAACTCTGTTGTGTGTGTGCCTACAGTGAGGGCTCTGGGTGCCACCTCTGGCACCCATGCCATAGGCTTGCCACCACTGGTATATACTGGTATATACTGCACATCAATATTTTATTATGCCTCATTCATATTTCATTCTTCTCGTGTGATGCTTTAACAATGCAAATTGATTACAGGAAACAAAAGACAAGGGGGTGATTTTATAAGAGGGTGCAAACGTTTGCCTGGGCTATTGATTTACAGCAACCAATGAGATGCTGGCTTTTACAATGCTATGGCAATAAGATAAAGTCGATAGTTGCTGCAATTAATAGCATGGGCAAACGTTTGCACCTTTTATTGCCAGTTTTCTGAAAGGGAGCAATGTAATATTGACCAACTGAGTGAATACCCATGGCACATGATGTAATACAATGAAGCACAAACCATCTCCATAGCAATACAGACATTAACAGGAAGATGCAATATCTGTTTTTAAGCAGAAAAATAAGTGCAAACCCCATGCTTTTTGATTTACTGTTGGGCTAGAATGGGTTTTGTAGTCATTTTGTATTGACTGAGCCATCTCTAAAGAATTTTGGAATTAGTGCAGAACAAGCGGCTTTAAAATGTGTCTCTGACGCCATGTAAAAATCGTAACTTACTTCTGCTGAACTCTCAGATGGGAGGATATGCATGTTAGGCCCTCACCCAGGGATTGGCAGATAGGAGGGGGTGTGTTTAACCCTATATTCTCAGGTTATCTTCCTACAATTAACAAGGTCAGTGATAGACAATCACAACGTTCTATTAGTAGTAATCATTACCTGGTGTATATAACTGTTTATGTCGTGATTAGTTTCATGAGCATCACCAAGGTTCTCAGTCAGTTTACTAATTGCCAGAACCATCATATCATGGCCAGAAGCACACGGGAAGCATCCGCCTCGATATAAATATTGTCTTAAAATGTCAAACTTCCTTTTCCCTGCAGTAAAGGTCATGTATATATTCTGGAATATCCCTTTCATGCTTTTCAATTAAAAATTTATATATTATATTAACCATACGTGTAACTATTCATCGTCTGCATATCGTGAAAGAAGGAGATTCTTTGTAAAGTTTCCAGAAAATTCCATTCCAAAAGGATAAATCGGTAGAAATGTCAAACTGAAATTAAATATGTCATAGACTTCTTAATGAAATCCTTGTTATATCCCCAGTTAGGGGAAAGGATAAAGGTCTTGTCTTTAAGCTGAGGGGAATTTTTCTAAGCCGTACAAAACATTGAAATTGACTTTTCCACAGATTATAACAATATTGCCATTAGATTTTTGAAGGGCTTTTTTATAGTTCTCAAATTCTTGATGCTTCATACCCTTTAAACTCGCTATACGAATGATGAACTCAGTACAGATGCCCTCCCTGTAGAGATGTCTTCAATGAGTTGCTGTTCCTCCCATCCAATCATATCATTACTTGTAATAATTCCAACCCAGGTCCAACCAAAATGTTTCAGTAATTTCCTAAAGCAAATAAATATCCTTCATCACTTGGTACAGTCCGATAGAAGTACGGGAAGGTGGATCTGTCACTGAGTGAAGGGTCTGTAGCTCCATAAATGATCTGTAAATAGTAATCAAGATTAAAGGGCATGTCCACCCCCAAAACTATAATTTCACCACTACTGGCCCACTGTGTAGTGTAATAAATCCTTACCTAACATTCCAGCTCCAAATAGGCTGCCTGTGATGCCCTCCAAAGTCCCCAAAAACAGGCCCCAGGAGCCTGGCAGAGGTCAATAGTCCCTACAGGAGAAATTTGTCAAGCGCACTGCAGGCCTCCCCCCCTCCCTCCCTCTCCCACCCATTTTGCTCTCCCTCCCCCTAGTGTGTAACCCTTGGGTATAGTAGGTTCCCTCCCAGCCCCTACTGCTATAATAGTTTTTACAGAAACTCCTCTGATCAACTTACCTTACCTCTCTCCCCTGGCATTCTCCACTGCCGTCAGCCACATCCGTGATATGGCTGCCTCTCAGCCAGTCATGGACGGGCTGCTGGTCCGGCCCCCAGCTTGCAGTTTCATGCAAGCAGAGGGCCAGGACAGTGCGTGGGGAGGAGAAAGGTAAGGTAAGTAATGATAGGGGAGTTTGTTAAAACTATTTATAGCGGTTATGCCATATGCATGGTTACACCACGGACTTGGAATCGAACTAGCCACAAAGGGAGCCAATTCACAGTGACTCAATTACAGCAACTTTTATATTTGTCAGACTAAAACCCCTCTATATTAGAAATACCCCCCAAAACTATATATTCTTGGAATCTACACACCTTTAGCTACACAATGGTGTGATTTTTATGCATACCACCAATGGTGTGGGCGCAGGTCTGTGTAGGAAATAGGGAGCATGCAAGTGCTTACAAGTGCTCTGTAATTTGAACAGCCTACACTTTTCACAACAAAAACAGTTCCAAAACTTGGAAATACCCCACAAGAAGATTCAAAGGTTGAAATCCTACCTAAACCCACTTGACAAGCAAAAAAACCACTAAATTGTAATCTCCCCACATGTTCTGAATTAAACGGTATGCCATAAGCGTGGGTGTTGCAAACAGAGACGAGGCCACCAACTAGCTCAAATGTGACGCATGTAGAAGTGCGAGTTACAAGAAAAAAATCAAAAATCCGCCACGCCCCACGCGCCACACACTCCCCCTTTTCCCCTTTTAGTGGTATTTTAGTGAAAAACCGGTTGGTACTGAGAGTCTCACAAGTTTTTTGCACAACTTTACTGATCCTAAAAATTAAATTCTGTCTTTTTTTGGTACCTCTGCAAAATTCCTACTAAAATAGGCTTAGTTCCCTTGAAATCAGACAAAAATTATCTACGTTTACTTTACGGATACCACTTGGAACATTGGGAAGCTTGGAGAAAAAGTTTTTTGCTAATTTTTAGCTTTAGTGTAAAAAAAAAAGGTGTGTATCACTTTAAGAATTTTTTCTATGCGAATTTCCCCACTTTTTTGAGGATCATTCCCAAAGATGATCTAAACTTTTCTTTTGGCAGCATAAACACGATTGGCTTCTCTGGAGCGAAAGAAGCAGGCCAATCAGGGTCCACACCATGGCTACACAGTGTGGCCGTGGCGTGGACCCTGATTGGCAGCATCTTTTCCCTTCAGAGCAGAGCAGCCAATGGGATCACAGTGTGCATTAAGGGTGGGAGCAGACTGGAAACAGGACCTGAGAACTGCATAGAAAGAGAATGTGCCTGCAGCTTCCCTTTTCAGATTGATTTATGACGGAGCCGCCTCACGTACTCACTGGTGTGAGTGACTGGTGTGACTGGGGATGATGATGAATGGCAAGGAATGAGCTGCTCTGGGTTGTGTTTCTTAAGTTAACTCTACACAGTGTGAAACTGGAAAAAGATAATAAAAGTGAACCAGAGCAGCTGCACTCCTGGCCATGCTGCCTAACTCAGTGCTGATGGATAGATTTAATAGCCTATTTTTGGGGTGTATTTGCACGTAAACACTGATAGGTACCAGTTATGTCTGTCTAGGCTCTGTGGGGGACAGTGAGGCAGGGGGGTAGCGGGGTGGATTGGTTGTCCTCGGCACCAGTTATTGTAATGGTGTTGTGGGGGGTTGTAAATGGGGAGGGTCTCACTAGATATAGAGATGTGTCTGCATGGTGAGCATGGGGGAGGAGTAACACTGACACCAAAGCCCTGTTAAATTAACCCTCCTGTAACCAAAGGTGTCAGGGTGGCTGGCAGAGGCAGAGTGCACAGGACTGCTGTGACTGGTTAATATGAGGTTAATGATTGTTAACCAAACTGTGACTGGGTATATGGGTAACCACATAGTAAACAGTACAGTCCTGTAGTCAATGATGTCGTCAGCCTTAGGGCTCTGATCCAATTGCGCCCAGTGGCAAGCGCATGACAATCAAACCATGCACTATGGGAGCACATGTGATCACCATATTTTGGGGCATATCGCATGTGCTCTCTGACTCTGATAGAGTTAATGCTCCATATGCGGTAGTGGGGCCACAGCTGTACACACAGGGGAGGACGCCCCACAATACTCTCTACTCTCTCTGTATAATGTCAATACTCTCTACTCTCTCTGTATAAAGTTAATACCCTCTACTCTCACTGTATAATGTCAATACTCTCTACTCTCTCTCTCTCTCTCTGTAAAATGTCAATACTCTCTACTCTCTCTGTCTCTCTCTCTGTAAAATGTCAATACTCTCTACTCTCTCTGTATAATGTCAATACTCTCTACTCTCTCTACATCAAAAGTTAAAATGATCAACATGTCTTTAAATAGACTAGAGACACTGTTGCCATTAGTGGCTATAAGCCAATAAACAACACAATTATTAATACACAATCTGGGAGATTCAATAAGGCAACTTGAGTTTACTTACCTTAGCCCAATCGTGATACAATAACTGAGTAAACGAGTTACATCAGGTATTGCATCGCGGAATCGGGCTAAGTAAGGAACGCGACTTTAACACTCACAACCTGTACCATTAAGTTTCGCACAATGAAGAGATCGCAAACTTAACAGCTGGGTTTCGATCGATAGCACAGCGATATTCCAAAAACATTGAGGAATGGTGCTGTGCTCTAAAATCCATCTAAAACCCACGTAACCCAAAATTTTTCGGTTAACATGGGTTTTAGAGGGAATTGGGTCATATTGAATCTCCCCAATATGTCCAACACTTTAATACAAGTTCATATTAAGGATGCAAAATTACAAAAAAAGAACCAAAAGGCACAAAACAACACTTGGATAATTTATTAGACAAAGGCCCTTATTTATGGGAAGAAATATGAGAGACCCAAGTTAACATTTAACCCTTGGGCTGTACAGTATCTAAGGTGAATACCAACACACTTCCCTACAGAGTAAGGCATTGTGATAGTCACCACCCCCTCTGTAAAGGTAGGACATGGTCAATTACCATCCCACGTAGATCAAATACATTATCTGGTGCTTGGCCAAATGAAAATGACCAGTGACCAGTGGATAAACATATTTTTGTTTATCAACCCGATCTTTGTCAGAGCAATGTCGCTCATGCCGTTGAAAACCTGCCTTTGATAGTTTTGCCAACATACACTAAAGAACAGGGACTCTTCAAGATTTGTTACAAAATATTCAGGGTCACAATTAAAATATGCTGGTATTTTATATAAACGCCCTGAATATGGGTGAGTAAGACTCTCCCACTACTAGAGACATTGCAAATATTGCAGTTGCTGCATCAGAAACATCCCTTTCGTGATTTTTTTATATTTAGCAACTGGGTCTGCCTTGATATGTGTGCTATATAAGGCGCACCCTTGTGTAGACTCATAAGGTTTGGTCAGGTAGCTGTACGCCTGTTCCACAGATGGCCAGACTCTATCCAGATTGTCTTTAATCAATTGTGAACTGGTGGAAAACCGTTGCACAAAAGGCACTACAATTCTCACTCCTGGGCAATCCTGGTAAGCCAGATCTTTAAACATTCAACTCCATTCAACATTGACCTGGATATTGCCCATGCTTTAAATTTGTCCACCATTTTATCCAATTGCACTGACATCAGCAGGATCAGAACAAATTCTTGAAACTCGGGGTGAATAGTGACTTGGTAAACCTTTGAAAATGTCGTGGGGTGAAAAATTTTTCCATGTAACAGAGTATACGGTCTGTTTTGGTTGAAGTCGTAGTACAGTACCATCAACGATAACTTTAACATCCCGATAATGGTATCATATTTAATTTACTTCAATCATCCATAGAGTTGAGAACTGAAAAAACTCATTGGCTGCTCCAATGACCTGACTATGATAAAAAGGTCATCAATATTTCACTACATAAGCATCGAACAGAGGATGTAGGTACAAGGGAGGACAAAATGGGTTATAAGAATAAAATCAACATATTGTGCCATTGACTGAAAGATTGAACCAATCACAGACACAATCGGGCTAAAAGGAGGATTCTATCGGCCTTGTGGAATTTTGGATGATCATACAGAACAGGTCGCCTTGGATGATCCTCAATAATAAAAATCACACATTTGTGATCAATCCAATTGCATGATAATGCCATATTGGCCAGCGATTTAACTTAGCCATAATTTCAAAAGTAGGATCCTTGCTCAAGGGACGTAGGTTCCAGACTCATTGATATGTAGTTCATACTGCACTGTAAAAGCCATAGTCTAAAAGGACAATTGTGCCACCTTTATCAGCCGGCTTCAGAATTAACGAGTATCCTGCACCAATGATTTTAGCACAGATTTTTCTGCTTGTGCAGATTGTCCTGAACCTTCTTGGCATGCACAGTGCTGGTATCGGACCTCATTAAATCGCAAAAATGGTCAATCCTACAATAGATGTCTGGGGGGGATTAACTTTAAAAACTCTTTTAGCTTCAGAGAATGTTCCAACTTGAACAGTTCAACCTCAAAACTGTCACAAGCTGAAATGACAATCCCTATGTAATAGTGAGGTTTCTTCTTCAGTCAGAATATGAGAGGAAGTTAAAAATGACTTTTCCGAGACTTCTAAGTATCAGACGACCTTATTCCGCCGCTTCCTTAAAAAAGAGAGTAGCTTTTTGGGCAGCCAAATGTTTAACCCCTTGGTTAGAATCCACCACCTGGTGCTGGATGAGTCCTCAGTGATGCAGCCTGATCCAGAGATTGTGTCCCAGTCGCATCCTGCTTTAAATGGCAGAGGTAGCCTTGACTTTCTTTATGCAGGCAAAATGGAGCCACAACCTCCTCCCCTCCCTTCTGAATAGTAGAATGTCCTCTCTAAACCCTCCCCTCCTTTCTGTATTCATGACATACATTGCTTTCAGTTTCCTTTAAAGTCCTGATCAGGCTACAGTTTATTACTCTGTCTGACAGTGGGAAGCTGAAAGCAATGTATGGGGTCTCAGAAATAATAATAATTATAACCATGTTACCAGCACTGACAAGTGTTAAAACAAACCCTCAGTTCACTGATTATCCAGTGCCCTCCAGTTCATTAGTCAGCCCTCAGTTTATTACTCAGCCCTCCAGTTCATTAGTCAGCCCTCCAGTTCATTAGATAAAACTCTAAAACTCCAGTTTTAGTCCCCCAGTTCATAAGTTAGTCCTCCAGTTCATTAGCCAGTGTTTATCAGCCCCCTAGTTTACAAACCAGTGTCAGACGCCCTCCAGTTTAAAAACGTGTCAGACAGCCCCAGTTTAAAAACCAGTGTCAGACAGCCCCCCAGTTCCCAAACCAGTGTCAGACAGCCCTGCAGTTTACAAACCAGTCAGTGAGCAGTCTAGTTAAAAACCGAGTTTTACAGACAGCTCTCAAACCATTGTTAAGTAAGCACTCTATTTGGAAAAAACTGTTTTAAGTCAGCCTTCCAGGTCACAAACCAAACTCTATAGTCAGCTCTCCAGTTTACCAGTTAGTGTAGACAGCAAAACAGAACACTGTAACCCTCTGATTTCACTGTATAGTGGATAACCTGAGGGGGTGGCGCTACCTGTCTCTACAGGGTCCTGAGCCTCGTTAATAGGAGAGCGGGGGTTCTGTATAATTTGGCGTGCCTCCACCCACCCTTGGGATATATAACCTCCCATGGTGGGACCATTAAATAACTTTAGAATAACACAAAAACAACACGATAATTATAACACAGTACGGACTTTTAGTATAACGTAGCAAAAGATAATACAAAGCTGAATATATATATAGTGAAATACGTGAAGTACAATACGATCTTAATAACGCATATGACCATATAGCATTACAGTCTCCAGTGTCCAAGTGTCCCTGGGTAGCGCTTCCCACACCAGTTGCAGGCCTGTGGTTTATGTATGTATGTAAGGTACCTGTTACTTAATGATGCACAGACAGGGAAGTGGATGGCAATTCCTTATCTTTATTCATTTGGGCACAAATGATCCTTGGGATGGTGGATGCTGGAACAATCCCTCTAGAAAACAGAGCCCCTTTTGCAGAAAGTCAGTATCCAGCCAGGTCAAGATGCAGGGACAGTGTCTCCCTTATTTACACAAATGCAGGCAGAAAAAAAGGCTCTCAAGGTCTGTGTACCCTTCAGGAATACAGCATAGGTCTCCCACCTTGTTGTGGAAGGTCCCAAGAGAGGGAGGACGCCCCATTTTCTCCAGCTTTTATAGTCTTAGAAAAATATCCCATCATTCCCTCCAATGTCTCATCTTGATGACCTGGACACAGTGAAGCCACAGCCTCATTCTGATACACAGATAGATGCCCATACAGCAGGTAGATTTCAAGTCAATCCTACATTACCATAGAAGGGTTTATAAAAAAAAAGGCACTTGGCAGTTTCTAAAGATATAGAAATAGGGGACAGATTTAGGAAGAATTATGTTTTAGTAATGGGCAATCAATAACACAATAGTTATCTGTTAGATAACCCTCTAATAGTCGGTTTTCTCCAGGATACTCATTAAAAGGAGGAGTGCAAAAATAAAGAAAAGGAAGGATATTTGGATGGAATTTATCTTATTTCAAAATATTATTTTTTTTAAATCAAAAATAGTAAGATTAGTAAACCTAAAACTGCCTAACCATGCCCCCCACCCCAGATGGTATAACCCCACACTGTGTGCTCAGTAAGTCAAGTATTTCCCAGCCCTGTCATTTTTTTTCAGTCTGGTCGTCACTCAAAAGTCCATGCACGGAACAAGCAATATTGCTTGAGTATCAAGGCTGAATATCAGGAGCCCAACACACATAGTGGAGGTAGGGGGCGGGCAGACACCCCAAACGTGTTTCACTCTATTGACTTTGTCAATGGCGCTGAGGCCATTAAAAAGGTTAATTCATTTAAGAGCCTTACTGCCAATCCAGCCAGACGTGATGATTCAGCACGGCTATGCCTATTGTAGTCCCGTGAAAGGCGTCTCGCGATACTCAGCGTTAGCGTTACTTAGTCAATTTTGATTATACGTTACCTAGTAACATTAGAACATAAAGCCCAAATACCAACGCTCACTTAACTTTAGCATTCTGAGCAAGTTAATGCCAAAGAACGGCCAATTGGTATTTCCAGTAATATTATATCTAATATATATATATATACAGTATACAAACAGGTTTATAATGTCCCGTTAAATACACTCCATAATCCTAACCATGCTGGCCGTGAAAGCCGGTCCCCTTTGATCCATGTAAAGAATACAATAACCAATCCAGAGGCAAATAAGTATCCATCATGATTGCAACAGGGAATCCAGAATAGTCAATCATAAAGGTAAGTTTTTGTAAATATCCATCTCCTCCTTTGGATACCCAGAGATTGGTGCACTCCAGAAAAGTCTGTTTGCTATCCTATTTCCATGCTTATGTGGTCCAATTAATTCAATCCATGTACATATTTGGTAAGTCCCACGATCCAACAGGAATAAAGCTCCATCAGGTTAGTGTTCTGTGAAAAGACATATTAGATATAAGGTGCAAAATCCAGCTCCTATGTAGACCATTCGGGGTAAGTGTATTCAGATTGAAAATGAATCTTGTTCTCAGAGTGTAGGAGCGCATGTCAATATCTCCCCCTCTAAGCAATACTCTGGTTAACCCCATGCATCTAAGTCCATCAGTTTTACCATTATGTATTTAATAAAATTTTCTGCCACACTAGTAAGTGTGGTGTCATCTGTCCTCGGTCTACAGGCCGTCGTATGTTAGAAAGATAACTCAACAACCTTTGTTTCAAGTGTTGTCGGGTTTTCCCCACATATATGCGATTACAAGGGAGATGAGCGCATAAATAACATTTTGCGATTTACAGTTAAAATACTGTGCATTGTGTAATAAAACCTAACTGTGTTATTATCAGTTGGTACTCCAGATTTTGAAAATTATTTAATTTCCAGACTAATGCATCAGATGATGGGTTGGGTGCAGTGTTGTCCCAAAACGAGACACAAAAAGTTAAATGAAACACAAAAGGAATTATGCCACTGTCGAAAAAGAATGTTTTGCAGTCAAATGGGCTTGGAAGCCCTAAGCTACTATTTGCTAGGTAGACCCTTTAAAGGGCATGTCCACCCTTTTAAAAAAAAATTGACACCATGCAGGTTATACGCTCCCACCCCCCAACCGCTATATTCACACGTATTTGTAAAAGCGCTTTCAATCTGTACTTACAGCTCCTCATTCCTGCGTGTTCTGGTCCAGCTCCCTGCCTGCCGGAACTGCAAACAGGGGGCCAGATCAGCATTCGCGCCTGTGATTGTGAGAGGCAGCCAATCACAGCCACAGCTGCCTCCACTGTAGAACAGCAAGGAACGGGAGGTGTAAGTACAGATTGAAAGTGTTTTTAAAGGGCATGTCCACCCCCAAAACTATAATCCCCCAACTACTGGCCCCACCATGTAGTGTAGTTTAATCCTTACCTCACATCCCAACTCATCTGGTTCTCCTGTAGTCCCCCCCCAAAGTTCCAAAAAATGCCCACCAGGAGGCTAGCAGGTCCATATAGGACACTGCCTGCTACCTGGCCTCCCGGAGATTCCTGCCATGAGTGCTGAGCCCTTCTCCCCCCTCCCTCCCACTCCTCTCCCTCCCTCCCTCCCGTTCTACTATCCCTCCCCCTAGCGAAAATCCCCCTTAATATTGTGTCCCCATGTCCCCCAGCCCCAACCGCATGCTTGTTTTTTAAAAAGCTCCCCAAATCTTACTTACCTCTCCGCTTTCCTCCGCTGCACTGAATGACCGGAGCCGCGTCCGTGATTGGCTGCCGCTCAGCCAATCACAGACGCGACTGCCGGTCCCGCCCCTCGCTTGCATTCTCGCAAGCAGAGGGCCGCAGTGGCGGCGGAGGATCGAGGGAGGTAAGGAAGAGTTTGGGGGCTTTTAAAAAACTAAGCATGCGGTTGGGGCTGGGGGACATGGGGGAGCATGATATAAATTTTTTATTTTAGGGGTGGACATAGCCTTTAAGGGCTCTAAGAGCATGCCTCAAACCTTGCTGAGGTTAGCAAGGAAACAGGCACCGGATGGGCACTGACCCAGCAGTTTCCTGATCTTTGCACAGGCCTAAAAGAGAAACACAAGGAGCAGGGATGTAAGGTAAGGATTTTTTTTTTTTTGCACTTTTTGGGGGGGGGCAGTAGTTGGTAAAATTTTAGTTTGGGGCATGGACATGCCTTTTAAACTGGTCCATGCCCCAAACTAAAATTTTACCACTACGGACCATACGCCACTTACAGTAAGTGGATGTGTGAAAATAAGGAAAGGAATAGGCAGGGTTACAAGGTGGTTCCTGTCCTTACAAACAATATTCAAAAAGAAATCATGCCAAAACCATGTAGTGTAAAAAAAGTTACCAAATATCAATTTCCCATATGTCCTGAATCAAACAGTATGCCATATGTGTAGTTACACACACTAACATTGAAACGACTAGCCACGAAGGAGACAATGCACGATGGCTCAAAAACAGCAAAAATATTCAGCCAACTCGAATTTGAACAGTCTGAGTGTTTACCACAAACACCCCCTAACTCGGAAATACCCCCACAACAAATATATTTTGGGAATCTACAAAACTTTATCTACGTAATGCTGTAGTTTGTTATCATACCATCATTGGTGTGGGAGCAGTTCAAAGGTAGAAATCATGCCAATGTTACCAAATATCTTACTCCCAAATGTTCTGAATCAAAGGTATGCCATATGCATAGCTCCCAACAGTCCCGTTTTCAGCGGACTGTCCCCTTTTTGGGGTCCTTTCCCGTTGTCCCGGCCACCCCTCCTGTTCCGCCATTGCCCCGTTTTTTTCCGGGTGTTATGGTCCATTTTCAGGGTAAAAACGTCTAACCGGAAGTGCACTAGCAGGATTAGGACCCTGCAGTTGGAGACTCCCAGTCCTGCCTGCTGGGGGGGGCTTGACCAGAATGGAGCTGCTGGGTGAGGTTGAGGCTGCGAGAGATACGAGAGAGTTGAACAGATCTGGGGCGCGAAACGAGGCGGTCTGTGTGAGACTCTGTGCAGTCACTTTACTAAACACTCCAGATGAACTTGCAGTGTGACAGAGTTAGATACTAGTACAGCACAGACAGTAAATACAGGCACCAACATTATTTCTCCTTACAGGGCCAGTGTTAGCTTCTAGTAAGGGGCAGTTAGGTACACAGATAGTTATGCTCATTTCTAGTCAGTAGAGTTGCCCTGGGGGGACAAGACTTTGTGTTTCAGTTCATATCGTATGTGTGTGTAGTGTGTATCAGTGCATGAGTGGTGTCATGTGTGTAGTGTGTCAGTATATCAGTGCATGTGTAGTGGGGTCAGTATACGTGCATGAGTGTCCAAATAATATCAGTGTACATGTGTCATGTTTGTAGTGTGTGTCAGCATATCTCCATTGTGTGTGGGTGGGTGGTCCGTATATCAGTGTATGTGTGTCATGTATGTAGTGGTGTGTGTCAGTGTCAGTATATCTGTGTGGGTGTTCAGTATATCAGTGCATGTGTGAGTCTTGGTGTGTCAGTGAATGCTGGTATGAATGCATCAATATGAATGCATGTGTGTGTCAGTATGCTGGTGGTGGTCTCAGTATGTCAGTCAGTGTATGTGTGTCAGTTGTTGTCCATATTTGTGTGTCTGATGTCAGTGCATGTTGTTCATATGTGTGGTTAAGCGTATGTATGTGGCCAAAGATAGATATAGGTTGACACAGACAGACAGATAGATAGATAAACAGGTAGATAGAAAGATACAGATAGACAGGTAGGTAGACAGACAGACAGAGATAAATGAATATACAGGTAGATAAAAAGATGCAGATAGACAAATAGAATACAGGTAGACAGACAGAAAGAGATAAATACATCAGATAGACATGTAGGTAGATGGACAGAAAGAGATAAATAGATAAGATGAACAGAAAGATAGATAGATGATAGATAGATAGACAGACAGAAAAGATAGATTACAGACCAGACTATTAAAACAGATACAGACAAACACAAATAAACACTGATATTAGCATACTGGGTAGTGGCGGGTAGCGGTCTTCTTTTTCATGGGATTATCTTTAAATTGGGGGCGTAACCTATGAAAGATGGGGGTGTTTAAGAAAATGGGTGTGGCCTAATAAAGTGGGTGTGGCCAAAATTTGCCGCGGGCCGCAACTCGCTCTAATTTTGCTGTCTGTCCTCTTTTGTGTTTTTAAATGTTGGGAGGTATGCCATATGCATGGTTACACAAGCACAGTGAGCTAATGCACAGTGGCCCAATTACAGCAACTTTTCAGATTTTTCAGACTAAACATCCCCTATAATAGAAATACCCACCAAAACTGTATGTTGGAATCTACACAAAATAAGCTACTCAACGGTGCCATTATTTTATGCATATCCTAATGGCGTGGGCACAGTTCTGTGTAGAATTTTGCACTTCTAGCAGATTACCTAACTAAAATAAATGTCAAAGTTAAAAATCATGTACTAAGTAATATAAAAAAAAACTTGTCAAGTATCAGTCTCCCAATGCCCTGAATCAAATGGTGTGCCATCTGCATGTTACATACACGGACATGGAAGCTACTAGTCACAAACTGAGCCAATGCACAGTGGCCCAATAACAGCAACTTTCCAGATTTTTCAATCTAACCATCCCTCTAACTCAAAAACACCCCCAAATATTATTCTCCGAATCAACACACACTTCAGCTATGTAACTCTGTAATTGTCATTCATACCATCAATGGTGTATAGTTTTTCACACTTTTAGCACATTACATAGTAACATAGTAATTAAGGTTGAATAAAGACATACGTCCATCAAGTCCAACCTATTCACCCTCTTATATTTTTTTTTTTATTTTTTTTATCCTACCTAACAGTTGATCCAGAGGAAGGCAAAAAACCCCAGCTAAAAAAGGGGAGAAAAAATTCCTTCCTGACTCCAAACGGCAATCGGAATGTATCCTGGATCAACCAGATCTATATGCATTAATACCAGTAATTCTCAATATTATAGTTTTAGAAACTTATCCAGCCTTTTTAAAGCTATTCAATGAACTTGCCTTACCACATCTGCCGGAAGACAGTTCCACAGTTTCAGATTTTTGAATAAATAATGTAAAAAAATGTTTCAAAGTTAAAAATCATTCCAAAACACGCTTTTGCACACTTCCAATTTAATTTGGTCTCTTTTTGGTACCTCTGCAAATTTTACTAATATAGGTTTAGTTTCCCTTGAAATTGGTGGAATAAAATCTGCATTACTTTGCCTATATCACCAGGGACATTGGGCAGGTTGGAGAAGACACATTTTTTTTTGTATGTGCATTTCATTTTTTTTTATCATTCCCAAAGATATTCATCAGATCGTCTTAGGGAATGATAACAAACTTACGGGCATAAATGCCTGTTTTCAAGTCAAAATCCAATTGAGGAAAAATCACTTCCCAGAATTTTTCCCAGGAAGTGATTTTTCATCATTCATTGACAGAGATAAATAATTAGGTGATCCGAACTTATCCCCTAAATTGATCACTGTCCCCATTTTGTCTAAGTATTTGTAACTAGAACTCTGAGCTCCATCCACAAATAGTATAGTAAGCTGTCACACAGTGATCAAAACACTGTGATCCAAAGTGGATTGCAGTTCAGTAACTTCACCGGACCATCAATGAATGTTGGGGGAAGAATTAGCGGAGACTCCAGAGGAAGAGGAAGTCCTTGACGTCCCCAGGGTCTCCCTTACCGCGCAACTCTATTGATCTTCGTTGGACCGGCACTCCTATACAATCCGGCAAGTAATTAGTTAATTTCTTTGGATCCCCAGGCAAAACCAATGGGGGATCGGGGGAGTAGTGGGGCACTTGTAATGTGCCCTCCGATCCTCACTATTAGCAGTACATTTTTTTAGGCAGAGATAGCCAGCATGTATGCTTTACATGCTTGGCCAGATAGACCACTCAGCCAGGCACATACAGCATTCATGTTTAGCACTGAAGGGGGTAATGACTCTATACAAGTAACAAACATGGAAAAAATCTACAAATACAGAATTCATAGTATATACAGGAATGAAGATTATTCTCACCGTGTTGTTTATCTTCCATATAATTAACTCGTACTGATATTTACAGTCATATCCAATGAACTGTGTGATGGTATTTTACCAATTGGATGGAACTTGTCCACTATCGGTCATAATGATATTAATGACATTATATCCAGAGAAATAATCCCCTTTACCCTGGAACAGAAACAGCGACCACTGTATATTCACAATGAGGCATTTCCAAATAATGGTGCAACTGGCCAACAGAACAGCAACATGTAAAGGAAAAATATTTAAGTGACATTATATTAAAGGGCATATTCAGTAAAAATAACATTAGCTAGATATATAGAGGACCCCCCAAACCTAGGATTCACATTATTTATAGTTGCCAAATATTCCTGAAGGGACTTACCTGCCCTGGTCCCTCACTGCTAGGTGCCACCCCTAGCTGCTGTTTTTAGCTTGTTTAGAGCAAAAACAGGAGCCGAAGGCTTTACGCTGATGGTCACTCTACTTCTTGGTCACGGCTGTGAGGCCAGATTCGGAATGCTGGTCTGAACACCAATGATAAATATATAATTATAGTCTAGAAGTGGATGGCTACCCCTACTCTGGAGGTCACTAGTTAATGGTCTATATGGGACAAGATAATATGTAACAGTGTATATATAGATGATAAAAGTAAATATCTTATATTGGGGGTAGTGTGCTGTTTAAGCAACAATACCCCTGACTGAAGGGAGAGGACTCACCTCCGCGGCGTTCCTGCATTGCGCGCCGTTCCCAGTAATGCATTGCGAATGGGGGACAGGCGCGAGCCTATGACGTCACGCGCCCGTGACGGGATATATAGAATGGGGGCGGACGTCGGACGGGCTCCATTTAGTTAAGAATATTTCCCAGAGCGTGCTTTCCCACCCACCCAGCCCTTCTCTTTTTGTTGTTGTTATTTAATGTTATGGTATTAATTGTTATATTAAAAAAAAAAAATTATAATATATATATATATATATTTGTAAGTTTATTGGTGGTTGTCAAAGCAGGGTGGTGGGGTCCTGGCAAACGGAATTGGTGGCGGTTTACATGCCCTCCCTAACAGCAGGAAGGAACTGATTGGTATCAGCAGGTTTATGGGGTTGCCATGGCCACCACGGTTATTCAAGTTTGCAGGACCATAGGGATTATGAAAATTATGCTAATTATGTAAATTTATGCAAATTAGAAATAAAAGCCGGGGCTATTGATTCACCCAACACTTGGAGTTTGGTCTCTTTCTCAAAACAGTTTTGAATTTACAAAACATATTAAATTAGTTGACGATTATGGTATTTAATGGTGAGGATATATACAAACAATAGAAGCCTAGCGCACAATACAACTAATTTGCTTACATTTAACATTATCAGTGAATTGCGACCTAACCAGCCTGCCAGTGAATTAAAGCAATTAGTTCAATAATATTTAAAGCCCAGCAACCACGTCACAGTTTGCTTTATTCTGCTGGGTCCTAACCTTTAATCTCCGTAAATTTTACCTAAGTAAGAGACGTAATTCTCAAACTTTCTTAGTAACAGTACCTGCTTAATGAGATGAAAATCCCTGTCGCAATTCACTGATAACGTTAAATGTAAGCAAATTAGTTGGATGTGCACTAGGCTTCTATTGTTTGTATAATTTGAAAGTTTTGGTCTCTAGTTGCACTCTGTGTGGATGTATACTATCCCATTTTTGTATGTTATTAATGGTGAGGACATTGCCTTACAATCAGTCATCGTGAACACTTTTTTTCCTAACTTGTTGTTTATATCCCCAGTTCTATTTTCCCTTGTTTCTAAGATACTTGATGTAAGAACACTAAACAAATGTTATTCTGTATAAATTGTTTTTATATTATATGCTTATATAAATAATTGATAGCCAAATTAAAACAAGTTTTAAAAAAATGCAATATGGAATTGTTGACAGCACTCTCCACTCTCTATATAATGTCAATACTCTCTACACTCTCTGTATAATGTCAACACTCTCTGTATAATGTCAATACTCTCTACTCTCTGTATAATGTCAACACTCTCTATATAATGTCAATACTCTCTACACTCTCTGTATAATGTCAACACTCTCTGTATAATGTCAATACTCTCTCTCTCTCTGTATAATGTCAATACTCTCTACTCTCTCTCTCCCTCTGTAAAATGTCAATACTCTCTACTCTCTCTGTATAATGTCAATACTCTCTACTCTCTTTCTCTCTGTAAAATGACAATACTCTCTACTCTCTCTGTATAATGTCAATACTCTCTACTCTCTCTGTATAAAGTTAATACCCTCTACTCTCACTGTATAATGTCAATACTCTCTATCTCTCTCTCTCTCTTGTAAAATGTCAATACTCTCTATCTCTCTGTATAATGTCATACTCTCTACTCTCTCTCTGTAAAATGTCAATACTCTCTACTCTCTCTGTATAATGTCAATACTCTTACTCTCTCGATAAAGTTAATACCCTCTACTCTCACTGTATAATGTCAATACTCTCTACTCTCTTCTCTCTCTGTAAAATGTCAATACTCTACTTCTCTGTATAATGTCAATACTCTCTAATCTCTCTCTCTGTAAAATGTCAATACTCTCTACTCTCTCTGTATAATGTCAATACTCTACTCTTCTGTTAAAGTTATAACCTCTCTCTCACGTATAATACCAATATCTTACTCTCCCGTATAATGTCAATACCTCTCTCTCTCTGTATAATGTCAATACTCTCTATCTCTCTGTATAATGTCAATAGCCTCTAATCTCCCTGTATAATGTCAATACTCTCTATATCTACTCTTCTGTATAATGTCAATACCTTCTACTCTCAATGTATAATGTCAATACTCTTCAGTCACTGTATAATGTCAATACTCTCTACTCTCACTGTATAATGTCAATAATCTCTACTCTCACTGTATAATGTCAAACATCTTCACACTCGTTGTATATGTTCAATACTCTTACTTCTCTGTATAATGTCAATAATCTCTACTCTCACTGCATAATGGCAATACTCTTCACTCTCTGTAAATGTCAATACTCTCTACTCTCCTGTATAATGTCAATACTCTCTACTCTCTCTCTCTCTCTGTAAAATGTCAATACTCTCTACTCTCTGTATAATGCAATATCTCTACTCTCTCTGTATAAAGTTAATACCCTCTACTCTCACTGTATAATACCAATACTCTCTACTCTCACTGTAAATGTCAATACTCTTCTACTTTACTGTATAATGTCAATACTCTCTACTCTCTCTGTATAATGTCAATACCTCTACTCTCACGTATAAGTCAATACTCTCTACTCTCACTGTATAATGTCAATACCTCTACTCTCAATGTATAATGTAAATCTCTTCCGTCACTGTATAATGTCAATCTTCTACTCTCACTGTATAATGTCAATACTCTTCACTCTCTGTATAATGTCAACACTCTCTACTCTCTCTGTATAATGCCAATACTCTCTACTCTCACTGTATAGTGTTAATACTCTCTACTCTCACTGTATAATGTCAATACTCTCTACTTTCACATGCATAATGTCAATACTCTTCACTCTCTGTATAATGTCAATACTCTCTACTCTCTCTGTATAATGTCCATACTCTCTACTCTACGTGTAATGTCAATAATCTCTGCTCTCACTGTATAATGTCATTACTCTGCTCTCACTCTATAATATTAATACTCTCTGTTCTCAATGTATATATAGTTTTATAAATCTATGCTCTCACTGTATAGTGTCAATATTTTTTGCTCTTAATGTAGTGTCAATACCCTCAGCTCTCAATGTACAGTATTGTGCCAATACTCTCTGCTCTCTGTATGTGTTTAGTACTCTGCTCCTACTGTTATGTAGCCTACTTTCTGCCTCTCTGTATAGTGTCAATATTCGTTCTCATTTATAGGGTAATACTCTCTGCCCTCACTGTATAGTGTCAATATTCTCTTCTCACTTTACATTGTCAATACTCTCTGCTCTCACTGTAAAATGTCAATACTCTGCTTTCACTGTATAATGTCAATACTCTGCTCTCACTGTATAATGTCAATACTCTGCTCTCACTGTATAATGTCAATACTCTTCACTCTCACTGTATAATGTCAATACTCTGCTCTCACTGTATAGTTTTATGACTCTCTGCTCTCATTGTATAGTAAAAGTGGATTCCAAATGTTGTTCTATGGTGTTCAAGTTCATTCCTGGTACTTTGTTTGAACAGTTCAAAGTGCAAAAAGTGTAACCTTGCAATAAAATATTCAGCAAAATGATATGTTCCTTTAGGGAACCTTACATACTGCTGCTTAAAGTGACTCAAGTGCTAAACATATAAATAATAATAGTAAAATCTTCCAATAACTATTACCACATGTGAATGATGACTATTCCCCCCACTACTGGCCCCAATCTGTAGTGTAATAAAATCCTTACCTCACATCCCAGATCCAAATGGTTCTCCTGTAATCCCTCCCTAAAGTCCCAAAAACTGGCCACCAGGAGTACTGCATAGTCCATATAGGACTCTGCCTCCAGTCTCCCCTCCGGGAGAATTTTGCCATGCACAGAAGAGCCCTTCCCCCCTCCCTCTCCCACCCGATTTTGTCTCCCTCCCCCTAGCATTAAACCCATTTACCATAATATAGTTATTGGTCCCCCAGCCCCAACCGCATTACTATTATAGCAAGAAAGTCACCCGATCTTTACATACCTTACATCTCTCCTTCGCTGTTCTACACTACTGGCTGCCTCTCAGCCAATTAAAGATGCGGCTGCTAGTCCTGCCCCCTGCTTGCAGTTCTATGCAAGCAGAGGGACGGAATTTTGCAGCAAAGGAGAGAGGTAAGGTGAGTAAAGATCGGGGCACTTTCTTGCTATAATAGTAATGCGGTTGGGGCTGGGGGACCAATAACTATAATATGGCACAAAGTTAGTTTAAAGGGTGGACATACCCTTTAAAGGGATGGTTGCCCTGATTGTATCAATGTATGATTACTATTTCCTGTAACTTACCTGATGATGATTTCCTGGGTAAAAAGTACAAATAACTAAATGTTTGTGTTTACAAGCCATTTTCAACCCAAGCCTGATGAAGGAGTTAGGATGAACTCTGAAATGTCGCATCTTTGGGTTTGATTGTACGCCGATATGTATTACCTGTAATACAAATTGTATTTGCATCGAAGTGCTGTGTCTAGTCTTTTCTTACTATTGATCGGGATCTAGATATGGGTGAGATTCTGGGGACATGTGCACTCAACATTAACCAAGGAACTGGTAAACTTTAGAAAAGTGTGTGCTGTACAAATAACACTTTGTATATATATGTATATTTCCTTTGAAGTATCAATTATTTGGGGGTTCTATGTGCTTTTTATCTGCTGATTATTTGTTACTATTGTTATTTTGTTATGGTAATAAGTAGAATATTGGGGTGAAACATAAAACCAATTCACTTGGTTAAGACATTCCCTTTTATTTATGTATATGTTTATTTATATAGTACCACTTGGGGATGCAGCGCTGTACAATATAGAATACAGTCATACAAGGGGGACACTAAAGGGATACATAAACATATATGTGCATCATGAAATATGCAAGTGCTTGAAACATGTAACAGGAGGAAAAAGGTCCCTGCCCCGTTGAGCTTATAATCTACTTACAGTAGGTGGGTAACAAACATACATAGGAAAGGGTGGAAGTGCCATAGTAATAACTGGTGCAGTATTAACATTCCTAGCCTGTGCTCAGAGAGATAGGATGAGAGGTTAGATTTAAACTTGTTTATTGAGGTTTCTTGACGTAGAGAGAGGGGAATAGAATTCCAGAGGATGGGAGCCAAAAGAGAAAAAGATGAGAGGAGGCAGTGTGAGTGGGGGGTCTGTATAAGAGATGGTTCTGTGATGAGCAGAGGGTACGGGCAGGGACATATGGGGACACAAGGAAAGAAATATAAGAAGGAGTAGCAGTGAAGGGATTTAAATGTTAAGTGAAGGAATTTGTTACTAATACATTGTTTAGAGAGTGAGACAATGCATGCGGCATAGTTATGTATGGACTGAAGGGGAAAAAGATGAGAATCAGGAAGACCAGAAAGATGAAGAGTCAGGAAGGAATTTTTTTCCCTTCATACATGTAAATTTGGTGGGTTTTTTGTTTTCCTCTGGAATGGATGTCGGACTGGATGGATGTATGTCTTTATTCAACCTCAAATACTAGAAGGTTACAATAGTCCAGATGTGATAGGATGAGAGCATGGATATGCATAGCAGTAGTTGGAAGAGAAAGGAATCTATAGATTTTCACAATGTTATGGGGAAAAACGACAGGTTTTAGCAACATACTTAATAGTTAATGGAATTGTAGAGTCCTATGTTAAACTCCTCTTTTCACTTAGCCCACAATCAGGTTTGCACATAAACTTCCTAGTAGAGGTAGGAGCAGGCAGCATGCGGGATACTTAAAACATCAACTTTCTACATGTCATAAAAATGTCAATACTCTCTACTCCTCTCTGTATAATGTCAATACTCTCTAACTCTATTCTGTATAAAGTTACTAACCTCTCTCTCACTGTATAATACCAATACTCTTACTCTCCCGTATAATGTCAATACTCTCTCTCTCTCTGTATAATGTCAATACTCTCTATCTCTCTGTATAATGTCAATACCTCTAATCTCCCTGTATAATGTCAATACTCTCTATATCTACTCTTCTGTATAATGTCAATACCTTCTACTCTCAAGTATAATGTCAATACTCTTCAGTCACTGTATAATGTCAATACTCTCTACTCTCACTGTATAGTCAATAATCTCTACTCTCACTGTATAATGTCAAATCTTCACACTCTTAATGTTCAATACTCTTACTTCTCTGTATAATGTCAATAATCTCTACTCTCACTGCATAATGGCAATACTCTTCACTCTCTGTATAATGTCAATACTCTCTACTCTCCTGTATAATGTCAATACTCTCTACTCTCTCTCTCTCTCTGTAAAATGTCAATACTCCTCTACTCCTCTGTATAATCAATATCTCTACTCTCTCTGTATAAAGTTAATACCCTCTACTCTCACTGTATAATACCAATACTCTCTACTCTCACTGTAAATGTTCAATACTCTCTACTTTACTGTATAATGTCAATACTCTCTACTCTCTCTGTATAATGTCAATACCTCTACTCTCACTGTATAAGTCAATACTCTCTACTCTCACTGTATAATGTCAATACCTCTACTCTCAATGTATAATGTAAATCTCTTCACGTCACTGTATAATGTCAATCTTCTACTCTCACTGTATAATGTCAATACTCTTCATCTCTGTATAATGTCAACACTCTCTACTCTCTCTGTATAATGCCAATACTCTCTACTCTCACTGTATAGTGTTAATACTCTCTACTCTCACTGTATAATGTCAATAATCTCTACTTTCACTGCATAATGTCAATACTCTTCACTCTCTGTATAATGTCAATACTCTCTACTCTCTCTGTATAATGTCCATACTCTCTACTCTTACTGTGTAATGTCAATAATCTCTGCTCTCACTGTATAATGTCATTACTCTCTGCTCTCACTCTATAATATTAATACTCTCTGTTCTCACTGTATATATAGTTTTATAAATCTATGCTCTCACTGTATAGTGTCAATATTTTTTGCTCTTAATGTAGTGTCAATACCCTCAGCTCTCAATGTACAGTATTGTGCCAATACTCTCTGCTCTCTCTGTATGTGTTTAGTAACTCTGCTCCTACTGTATAGTAGCTACTTTCTGCCCTCTCTGTATAGTGTCAATATTCTGTTCTCAATTTATAGTGTCAATACTCTCTGCCCTCACTGTATAGTGTCAATATTCTCTTCTCACTTTACATTGTCAATACTCTCTGCTCTCACTGTAAAATGTCAATACTCTGCTTTCACTGTATAATGTCAATACTCTGCTCTCACTGTATAATGTCAATACTCTGCTCTCACTGTATAATGTCAATACTCTTCACTCTCACTGTATAATGTCAATACTCTGCTCTCACTGTATAGTTTTATGACTCTCTGCTCTCATGTATAGTAAAAGTGGATTCCAAATGTTGTTCTATGGTGTTCAGTTCATTCCTGGTACTTTTGTTGAACAGTTCAAAGTGCAAAAGTGTAACCTTGCAATAAAATATTCAGCAAAATGATATGTTCCTTTAGGGAACCTTACATACTGTGCTAAAGTGGACTCAAGTGCAAACATATAAATAATAATAGTAAAAATCTTCAATAACTATTACCACATGTGAATGATGACTATTCCCCCACTTACTGGCCCCAATCTGTAGTGTAATAAAATCCTTACCTCACATCCCAGATCCAAATGGTTCTCCTGTAATCCCTCCCTAAAGTCCCAAAAACTGGCCACCAGGAGTAATGCATAGTCCATATAGGACTCTGCCTCCAGTCTCCCTCCGGGAGAATTTTGCCATGCACAGAAGAGCCCTTCCCCCTCCCTCTCCCACCCGATTTTGTTCCCTCCCCTAGCATTAAACCCATTTACCATAATATAGTTATTGGTCCCCCAGCCCCAACGCATTACTATTATAGCAAGAAAGTCACCCGATCTTTACATACCTACATCTCTCCTCGCTGTTCTACACTACTGGCTGGCCTCTCAGCCAATTAAAGATGCGGCTGCTAGTCTGCCCCCTGCTTGCAGTTCTATGCAAGCAGAGGGACGGAATTTTGCAGCAAAGGAGAGAGGTAAGGTGAGTAAAGATCGGGCACTTTCTTGCTATAATAGTAATGCGGTTGGGGCTGGGGGACCAATAACTATAATATGGCACAAAGTTAGTTTAAAGGGTGGACATACCTTTAAAGGGATGGTTGCCCTGATTGTATCAATGTATGATTACTATTTCCTGTAACTTACCTGATGATGATTTCCTGGGTAAAAAGTACAAATAAATAAAGTTTGTGTTTACAAGCCATTTTCAACCCAAGCTGATGAAGGAGTTAGGATGAACTCTGAAATGTCGCATCTTTGGGTTTGATTGTACGCCGATATGTATTACCTGTAATACAAATTGTATTTGCATCGAAGTCGTGTGTCTAGTCTTTTCTTTACTATTGATCGGGATCTAGATATGGGTGAGATTCTGGGGACATGTGCACTCAACATTAACCAAGGAACTGGTAAACTTTAGAAAAGTGTGTGCTGTACAAATAACACTTTGTATATATATGTATTTCCTTTGAAGTATCAATTATTTGGGGGGTTCTATGTGCTTTTATCTGCTGATATTTGTTACTATTGTTATTTTGTTATGGTAATAAGTAGAATATTGGGGTGGATGAACATAAAACCAATTCACTTGGTTAAGACATTCCCTTTTATTTATGTATATGTTTATTTATATAGTACCACTTGGGGATGCAGCGCTGTACAATTAGAATACAGTCATAAAAGGGGACACTAAAGGGATACATAAACATATATGTGCATCATGAAATATGCAAGTGCTGTTGAAACATGTAACAGGAGGAAAAAGGTCCCTGCCCCGTTGAGCTTATAATCTACTTACAGTAGGTGGGTAACAAACATACATAGGAAAGGGTGGAAGTGCCATAGTAATAACTGGTGCAGTGTTAAGTCCTAAGCTGTGCTCAGAGAGATAGGATGAGAGGTTAGATTTAAACATGTTTATTGAGGTTTCTTGACGTAGAGAGAGGGAATAGAATTCCAGAGGATGGGAACCAAAGAGAAAAGATGAGAGGAGGCAGTGTGAGTGGGGGGTCTGTATAAGAGATGGTTCTTGAGTGATGAGCAGAGGGTACGGGCAGGGAACATATGGGGACACAAGGAAAGAAATATAAGAAGGAGTAGCAGTGAAGGGATTTAAATGTTAAGTGAAGGAATTTGTTACTAATACATTGTTTAGAGAGTGAGACAATGCATGCGGCATAGTTATGTATGGACTGAAGGGGAAAAAGATGAGAATCAGGAAGACCAGAAAGATGAAGAGTCAGGAAGGAATTTTTTTCCCTTCATACATGTAAATTTGGTGGGTTTTTTGTTTCCTCTGGAATGGATGTCGGACTGGATGGATGTATGTCTTATTCACCTCAAATACTAGAAGGTTACAATAGTCCAGATGTGATAGGATGAGAGCATGGATATGCATAGCAGTAGTTGGAAGAGAAAGGAATCTATAGATTTTCACAATGTTATGGGGAAAAAACGACAGGTTTTAGCAACATACTTAATAGTTAATGGAATTGTAGAGTCCTATGTTAAACTCCTCTTTTCACTTAGCCCACAATACAAGTTTGCACATAGAATAAGTTGCACATAAACTTCCTAGTAGAGGTAGGAGCAGGCAGCATGCGGGATAATAAAACATCAACTTTATTTAGTCGGCTAAAAACTGTTCAGCAGAGAAGGCAGAGGAACGTCTGATGCGTTTCGTGAGAGCAGTCACTTCATCAGGCTGTCTCTGATGAAGTGACAGCTGATGAACACGTCTCTGATGAAGTGAATACTATCATGAAACGCATCAGGCATTCCTCCACCTCTCTGCACCCAATATGGTGGATGGCCATGTTTGCAATGGTTTGCTGAACTGTTTTTAGCCGGACAAAATAAAGTTGATGTTTTAAGTATCCCGCATGCTGCCTGCTCCTACCTCTAATAGGAAGTTTATGTGCAAACTGAATCTATGTGCAAACTGAATTTTATCTTTCCTGCAAGCCGAAGCGGTTTCCCTGGAGAATGTGAGCGCCGTGATGTACACATGAGTGAGCTCCCGTAAAGCAAGTGTTTGGGATTTTTCTTTGAACTTTCAGTTTGCACATATGGTGAGATTCACTTTGACATAGATTCACTTTGCCATAGATTCACTTTGCACATAGATTCACTTTGCACTGCCTCTAACCCCCAGCAATGCTCTTCCCCTTACAAAGATCTAAATCTTAAAGCAAAAAGTTCAGACACAGGACTGGGAAATTACCTAATTAGCCAACTAACATGCTGATAAATAAGTGGTCTGTGTCTTGTGCCCCCATAGTGACTTAGGGGATTACAGGAGCTTATTTAGGTAGTAAGAACACCCCCAGGTCCCTTCAAACTATGCAGTGCAGATAGAGACATCAATACATTAATCTGAGTAACAGAGAGAGACACTGTGGTTCTCTTGTTACAGACAGCCGCCCAAACTGCTTAAGCTCTGATCGCAGGGGTGAGCAGCCTGGCCCATGTCTGTCTTTTTCGTGAACTCTGTTGTGTGTGTGCCTACAGTGAGGGCTCTGGGTGCCACCTCTGGCACCCCATGCCAATAGGCTTGCCACCACTGGTATATACTGGTATATACTGCACATCAGATATTTTATTATAGCCTCATTCATATTTCATTCTTTCCTCGTGTGATGCTTTAACCATTGCAAATTGATTACAGGAAACAAAAGACAAGGGGGTGATTTTATAAGAGGTGCAAACGTTTGCCTGGGCTATTGATTTACGCAACCAATGAGATGCTGGCTTTTTACAATGCTATGGCAATAAGATAAAGTCTGATTAGTTGCTGCAAATTAATAGCATGGGCAAACGTTTGCACCTTTTATTGCCAGGTTTCTGAAAGGGAGCAATGTAATATTGACCCAACTGAGTGAATACCCATGGCACATGATGTAATACAATGAAGCACCAAACCATCTCCATAGCAATACAGACATTAACAGGAAGATGCAATATCTTGTTTTAAGAGCGAAAAATAAGTGCAAACCCCATGCTTTTTGATTTACTGTTGGGCTAGAATGGGTTTTGTAGTCATTTTGTATTGACTGAGCCATCTCTAAAGAATTTTGGAATTAGTGCGAACAAGCGGCTTTAAAATGTGTCTCTGACGCCATGTAAAAATCGTAACTTACTTCTGCTGAACTCTCAGATGGGAGGATATGCATGTTAGGCCTCACCCAGGGATTGGCAGATAGGAGGGGGTTGTTTAACCCTTATATTCTCAGGTATCTTCCTACAATTAACAAGGTCAGTGATAGACAATCACACGTTCTATTAGTAGTAAATCATTACCTGGTGTATATAACTGTTATGTTCGTGATTAGTTTCATGAGCATCACCAAGGTTCCAGTCAGTTTACAATTGCCAGAACCATCAATATCCATGGCCAGAAGCACACGGGAAGCATCCGCCTCTGAATATAAATATTGTCTTAAAATGTCAAACTTCCTTTTCCCTGCAGTAAAGGTCATTGTATATATTCTGGAATATCCCTTTCATGCTTTTCAATTAAAAATTTATATATTATTAACCATACGTGTAACATATTCATCGTCTGCATATCGTGAAAGAAGGAGATTCTTTGTAAAGTTTCCAGAAAATTCCATTCCAAAAGGATAAATCGGTAGAAATGTCAAACTGAAATTAAATATGTCATAGACTTCTTTAATGAAATCCTTGTTATATCCCGTTAGGGAAAGGATAAAGGTCTTGTCTTTTAGCTGAGGGAATTTTTCTAAGCCGTACAAAACATTGAAATTGACTTTTCCACAGATTATAACAAATTGCCATTAGATTTTTGAAGGGCTTTTTTATAGTTCTCAAATTCTTGATGCTTCATACCCTTTAAACTCGCTATACGAAATGATTGAACTCAGTACAGATGCCCTCACTGTAGAGATGCTTTTCAATGAGTTGCTGTTCCTCCCATCCAACATATCATTACTTGAATAATTCCAACCCAGGTCCAACAAATGTTTCAGTAATTCCCTAAAGCAAATAAATATCCTTCATCACTTGGTACAGTCCGATAGAAGTACGGGAAGGTGGATCTGTCACTGAGTGAAGGGTCTGTAGCTCATAACTGATCTGTAAATAGTATTCAAAGTTAAAGGGCATGTCCACCCCCAAAACTATAATTTCACCCACTACTGGCCCACTGTGTAGTGGTATATAAATCCTTACCTCACATTCCAGCTCCAAATGGCTGCCCTGTGATGCCCTCCAAAGTCCCCAAAACAGGCCACCAGGAGCCTGGCAGAGTCCATATAGTCCCTACAGGAGAAATTTGTCAAGCGCACTGCAGGCCTCCCCCCTCCCCTCCCTCTCCCACCCATTTTGCTCTCCCTCCCCCTAGTGTGTAACCCTTTTGGGGTATAGTAGGTCCCTCCCCCGCCCCTACTGCTATAATAGTTTTTACAGAAACTCCTCTGATCATTACTTACCTTACCTCTCTCCCCTGGCATTCTCCACTGCCGTCAGCCACATCCGTGATTGGCTGCCTCTCAGCCAGTCATGGACGCGGTGGGTCCGGCCCCCAGCTTGCAGTTTCATGCAAGCAGAGGGCCAGGACAGTGCGTGGAGGAGAAAGGTAAGGTAAGTAATGATAGGGGGAGTTTCGTTAAAACTATTATAGCGGTTATGCCATATGCATGGTTACACACACGGACTTGGAATCGAATAGCCACAAAGGGAGCCAATTCCACAGTGACTCAATTACAGCAACTTTTCATATTTGTCAGACTAAACACCCCTCTATATTAGAAATACCCCCCAAAACTATATATTCTTGGAATTACACACCCTTTAGCTACACAATGGTGTGATTTTTATGCATACCACCAATGGGTGGGCGCAGGTCTGTGTAGAAATAGGGAGCATGCAAGTGCTTACAAAGTGCTCTGTAATTTGAACAGCCTACACTTTTTCAAACAAAACAGTTCCAAAACTTGGAAATACCCCACAAAGAAGATTCAAAGGTTGAAATCCTACCTAAACCCATTGACAAGCAAAAAAACCACTAAATTGTAATCTCCCCACATGTTCTGAATTAAACGGTATGCCATAAGGCGTGGGTTTGCAAACAGAGACGAGGCCACAAACTAGCTCAAATGTGACGCATGTAGAAGTGCGAGTTACAAGAAAAAAATCAAAATCCGCCACGCCCCACGCGCCACACACTCCCCCTTTTCCCCTTTTAGTGGTATTTTAGTGAAAAACGGTTGGTACTGAGAGTCTCACAAGTTTTTGCACAACTTTACTGATCCTAAAAATTAATTCTGTCTTTTTTGGTACTCTGCAAAATTTCCTACTAAAAATAGGGTTAGTTCCCTTGAAATCAGACAAATAATTATCTACGTTTACTTTACGGATACCACTTGGAACATTGGGAAGCTTGGAGAAAAGTTTTTTGCTAATTTTTAGCTTTAGTGTAAAAAAAAAAGGTGTGTATCACTTTAAGAATTTTTTCTATGCGAATTTCCCCACTTTTTTGAGGATCATTCCCAAAGATGATTCTAAACTTTTCTTTTGGCAGCATAACACGATTGGCTTCTCTGAGACGAAAGAAGCAGCCAATCAGGGTCCACACCATGGCTACACAGTGTGGCCGTGGCGTGGACCCTGATTGGCAGCATCTTTTCCCTTCAGAGCAGAGCAGCCAATGGGATCACAGTGTGCATTAAGGGTGGGAGCAGACTGGAAACAGGACCTGAGAACTGCATAGAAAGAGAATGTGCCTGCAGCTTCCCTTTTCAGATTGATTTATGACGGAGCCGCCTCACGTACTCCACTGGTGTGAGTGACTGGTTGTGACTGGGGATGAATGAATGCAAGGAAGGAATGAGCTGTCTGGGTTTGTTTCTTAAGTTAACTCTACACAGTGTGAAACTGGAAAAGATAATTAAAAGTGAACCAGAGCAGCTGCACTCCTGGCCATGCTGCCTAACTCAGTGTCTGATGGATAGATTTAATAGCCTATTTTTGGGGTGTATTTGCACGTTAACAACTGATAGGTACCAGTTATGTCTGTCTAGGCTGGTGGGGGACAGTGAGGCAGGGGGGTGGTAGCTGGCGGGTGGATGGTTGTCCTCGGCACCAGTTATTGTAATGGTTGTCTGGGGGGTTGTAAATGGGGAGGGTTCACTAGATATAGATGTGTCTGCATGGTGAGCATGGGGGAGGAGTAACACTGACACCAAAGCCCTGTTAAATTAACCACCTGTTAACCAAAGGTGTCAGGGCTGGCTGGCAGAGTGCAGAGTGCACAGGACTGCTGTGACTGGTTAATATGAGGTTAATGATTGTTAACCAAACTGTGACTGGGTAATATGGGTAACCACATAGTAAACAGTCACAGTCCTGTAGTCAATGATGTCTGTCAGCCTTAGGGCTCTGATCCAATTGCGCCAGTGCAAGCGCATGACAATTCATCCATGCACTATGGGAGCACATGTGATCACCATTATTGGTGCATATCGCATGTGCTCTCTGACTCTGATAGAGTTAAATTGCTCCATGCGGGTAGTGGGGCCACAGCTTTACACCCAGGGGGACTGACCCAGTAGGCTGAGGGGCAAATTCCCTCCAATAAAATATTTTGGGTTGGTCCAAAGATTTTAGTGAGTTATGCACATAAACAGCACATCGCACACATCTAGCTCTAACAGGGCATGAACAGAAGACTCCTCTGCTGCTGAACTTCTTTCCTTTACTGACACGGGAGCTGACATGCACCACAGCCTAAAAAATGATTTATAAGAATGGGAGGTCAGTAATAAGGTTTTGGAAACCTCAGTTTTAAAGCTAATCTATGTGCTGCGGCCTGTTGTTGACATGCTAAAAGATGATGGGGGTATTATACTACATACATTGTTCTGCTCTCGGCTCCCTTCAAACTCTACCCAGGATGTCAGATTAATAGATGCAGCACAGCAGTTCTAAAGTTTAGCAGATTACTACTGACAGTCTGGCAGCACATTGAAGGAAAATGAGAGCAGAGAAATACATGGAGTCCCAGGTATATTAATTACATATATTATTAGTCAGCCCTCCAGTTCATTAGCCAGTGTTAGTCAGCTCAGCCCTCCAGTTCATTATCCAGTGTTTGTAAGCCCTCCAGATCATTAGCCAGTGTTAGTGAGCCCTTCCAGTTAATAAGCCAGGTTACATACAGCCCTCCAGAACCTTAAGAGTGTTGTCATCCCTCCAGATTCATTTACCAGTTTTATTAGCCCTTCAGATCATTATCTAGTTGTAAGCCCTCAGGTCATTATCCAGTGTTGTCAGCCTCTAGATCATTATCCAAGGTGTAAAAGCGCTCTAGATTCATTACCCAGTGTTGTAAGCCCCAGATCATTATGCAGTGTTATCAGCCCCATTACCCAGCATTCTCAGCTCCAGTCATTAGAATACCAAATAAGTAGCCTTCCAGTTTATTAGTCTGCTAGTTATGTTAACCACATCATACACTTAACAAAATGTTGCAGGCACCCATATAAATTGAGAATAATAGTTTAATAATGGGTATAAATTAAACAATGTGTGTGTGACCTTAGCAAAGTTGGCATGGTCAAACAGTTTGCAATTACCGTGAAAGGGCGACTTGGTTGATCTGTGCCCCAGGCCAAAAATCCCAGGCCTCCCTGTTACACCAACGCCTGACACCTTTGGTTAATATGTAACAGTGGTGTCAATGTGCAGTTGTATGACTCTGCACACCCCCACTAACTTCACCCCCAGACATTGGTGTCAGTGTGCAGTAGTGTAGCCCCCTCAAAAGAAACCCCAAATTTCCTTCCACACATCCAGCGCACCATATCTATCATCTATCTTTTGATGAATATAAAATTGGGAATGGTGTCTTTAATAGGGTGTAAAATACACAAAGTGGGCAGGTCCTTTGAAAAGCATGCCTTAGCCCCCAAAAAAGTGCGCATAGCAGCCTTTGTTAGCCAGTGTTAGTCAGCCCTCCAGTTCATTACCTAGTTGTAGGCAGCCCTTCAGTTATTACTAGTCTTAGTCAGCCCTCCAGTTTATACCCAGTGTTAGTCAGCCCTCCAGTTCATTAACCTAGTATAGGTAGCCCTCCAGTTAATAGACTAGTGTAGTCAGCCCTCCAGTTCATTACCTCAGGATACTCTCTACTCTCTCTGTATAATGTCAATACTCTCTACTCTCTCTGTATAAAGTTAATACCCTCTACTCTCACTGTATAATGTCAATACTCTCTACTCTCTCTCTCTCTCTGTAAAATGTCAATACTCTCTACTCTCTCTGTAAAGTTGATGTTTTAAGTATCCCGCATGCTGCCTGCTCCTACCTCTAATAGGAAGTTTATGTGCAAACTGAATCTATGTGCAAACTGAATTTTATCTTTTCCTGCAAGCCGAAGCGGTTTCCCCTGGAGAATGTGAGCGCCGTGATGTACACATGAGTGAGCTCCCGTAAAGCAAGTGTTTGGGATTTTTCTTTGAACTTTCAGTTTGCACATATGGTAGATTCACTTTGCACATAGATTCACTTTGCACATAGATTCACTTTGCACATAGATTCACTTTGCACTGCTCTAACCCCCAGCAATGCTCTTCCCCTTACAAAGATCTAAATCTTAAAGCAAAAAGTTCAGACACAGGACTGGGAAATTACCTAATTAGCCAACTAACATGCTGATAAATAAGTGTCTGTGTCTTGTGCCCCCATATGTGACTTAGTGGATTACAGTAGCTTATTTAGGTAGTAAGAACACCCCCCAGGTCCCTTCAAACTATGCAGTGCAGATAGAGACATCAATACATTAATCTGAGTAACAGAGAGAGACACTGTGGCTTCTCTTTGTTACAGACAGCCGCCAAACTTGCTTAAGCTCTGGATCGCAGGGGTGAGCAGCCTGGCCCATGTCTGTCTTTTTCGTGAACTCTGTTGTGTGTGTGCCTACAGTGAGGGCTCTGGGTGCCACCTCTGGCACCCATGCCATAGGCTTGCCACCACTGGTATATACTGGTATATACTGCACATCAGATATTTTATTATAGCCTCATTCATATTTCATTCTTTCCTCGTGTGATGCTTTAACCATTGCAAATTGATTACAGGAAACAAAAGACAAGGGGGTGATTTTATAAGAGGTGCAAACGTTTGCCTGGGCTATTGATTTACAGCAACCAATGAGATGCTGGCTTTTTACAATGCTATGGCAATAAGATAAAGTCTGATTAGTTGCTGCAAATTAATAGCATGGGCAAACGTTTGCACCTTTTATTGCCAGTTTTCTGAAAGGGAGCAATGTAATATTGACCCAACTGAGTGAATACCCATGGCACATGATGTAATACAATGAAGCACCAAACCATCTCCATAGCAATACAGACATTAACAGGAAGATGCAATATCTTGTTTTAAGCAGAAAAATAAGTGCAAACCCCATGCTTTTTGATTTACTGTTGGGCTAGAATGGGTTTTGTAGTCATTTTGTATTGACTGAGCCATCTCTAAAGAATTTTGGAATTAGTGCAGAACAAGCGGCTTTAAAATGTGTCTCTGACGCCATGTAAAAATCGTAACTTACTTCTGCTGAACTCTCAGATGGGAGGATATGCATGTTAGGCCCTCACCCAGGGATTGGCAGATAGGAGGGGGTTTGTTTAACCCTTTATATTCTCAGGTTATCTTCCTACAATTAACAAGGTCAGTGATAGACAATCACAACGTTCTATTAGTAGTAAATCATTACCTGGTGTATATAACTGTTTATGTCGTGATTAGTTTCATGAGCATCACCAAGGTTCTCAGTCAGTTTACTAATTGCCAGAACCATCATATCCATGGCCAGAAGCACACGGGAAGCATCCGCCTCTGAATATAAATATTGTCTTAAAATGTCAAACTTCCTTTTCCCTGCAGTAAAGGTCATTGTATATATTCTGGAATATCCCTTTTCATGCTTTTCAATTAAAAATTTATATATTATATTAACCATACGTGTAACATATTCATCGTCTGCATATCGTGAAAGAAGGAGATTCTTTGTAAAGTTTCCAGAAAATTCCATTCCAAAAGGATAAATCGGTAGAAATGTCAAACTGAAATTAAATATGTCATAGACTTCTTTAATGAAATCCTTGTTATATCCCCAGTTAGGGGAAAGGATAAAGGTCTTGTCTTTAAGCTGAGGGAATTTTTCTAAGCCGTACAAAACATTGAAATTGACTTTTCCACAGATTATAACAATATTGCCATTAGATTTTTGAAGGGCTTTTTTATAGTTCTCAAATTCTTGATGCTTCATACCCTTTAAACTCGCTATACGAATGATGAACTCAGTACAGATGCCCTCACTGTAGAGATGTCTTTCAATGAGTTGCTGTTCCTCCCATCCAATCATATCATTACTTGTAATAATTCCAACCCAGGTCCAACCAAAATGTTTCAGTAATTTCCCTAAAGCAAATAAATATCCTTCATCACTTGGTACAGTCCGATAGAAGTACGGGAAGGTGGATCTGTCACTGAGTGAAGGGTCTGTAGCTCCATAACTGATCTGTAAATAGTAATTCAAGATTAAAGGGCATGTCCACCCCCAAAACTATAATTTCACCCACTACTGGCCCCACTGTGTAGTGTAATAAAATCCTTACCTCACATTCCAGCTCCAAATGGCTGCCCTGTGATGCCCCTCCAAAGTCCCCAAAACAGGCCACCAGGAGCCTGGCAGAGTCCATATAGTCCCTACAGGAGAAATTTGTCAAGCGCACTGCAGGCCTCCCCCCCTCCCTCCCTCTCCCACCCATTTTGCTCTCCCTCCCCCTAGTGTGTAACCCTTTTGGGGTATAGTAGGTCTCCCTCCCCCAGCCCCTACTGCTATAATAGTTTTTACAGAAACTCCTCTGATCATTACTTACCTTACCTCTCTCCCCTGGCATTCTCCACTGCCGTCAGCCACATCCGTGATTGGCTGCCTCTCAGCCAGTCATGGACGCGGCTGCTGGTCCGGCCCCCAGCTTGCAGTTTCATGCAAGCAGAGGGCCAGGACAGTGCGTTGGAGGAGAAAGGTAAGGTAAGTAATGATAGGGGGAGTTTCTGTTAAAACTATTATAGCGGTTATGCCATATGCATGGTTACACACACGGACTTGGAATCGACTAGCCACAAAGGGAGCCAATTCACAGTGACTCAATTACAGCAACTTTTCATATTTGTCAGACTAAACACCCCTCTATATTAGAAATACCCCCCAAAACTATATATTCTTGGAATCTACACACCTTTAGCTACACAATGGTGTGATTCTTTTATGCATACCACCAATGGTGTGGGCGCAGGTCTGTGTAGAAATAGGGAGCATGCAAGTGCTTACAAGTGCTCTGTAATTTGAACAGCCTACACTTTTTCAAACAAAACAGTTCCAAAACTTGGAAATACCCCACAAAGAAGATTCAAAGGTTGAAATCCTACCTAAACCCACTTGACAAGCAAAAAAACCACTAAATTGTAATCTCCCACATGTTCTGAATTAAACGGTATGCCATAAGCGTGGGTGCAAACAGAGACGAGGCCACCAACTAGCTCAAATGTGACGCATGTAGAAGTGCAGTTACAAGAAAAAAATCAAAATCCGCCACGCCCCACGCGCACACACTCCCCCTTTTCCCCTTTTAGTGGTATTTTAGTGAAAACCGGTTGGTACTGAGAGTCTCACAAGTTTTTTGCACAACTTTACTGATCCTAAAAATTAAATTCTGTCTTTTTTTGGTACCTCTGCAAAATTTCCTACTAAAATAGGCTTAGTTTCCCTTGAAATCAGACAAATAATTATCTACGTTTACTTTACGGATACCACTTGGAACATTGGGAAGCTTGGAGAAAAAGTTTTTTGCTAATTTTTAGCTTTAGTGTAAAAAAAAAAAGGTGTGTATCACTTTAAGAATTTTTTTCTATGCGAATTTCCCCACTTTTTTGAGGATCATTCCCAAAGATGATCTAAACTTTTCTTTTGGCAGCATAACACGATTGGCTTCTCTGGAGCGAAAGAAGCAGCCAATCAGGGTCCACACCATGGCTACACAGTGTGGCCGTGGCGTGGACCCTGATTGGCAGCATCTTTTCCCTTCAGAGCAGAGCAGCCAATGGGATCACAGTGTGCATTAAGGGGTGGGAGCAGACTGGAACAGGACCTGAGAACTGCATAGAAAGAGAATGTGCCTGCAGCTTCCCTTTTCAGATTGATTTATGACGGAGCCGCCTCACGTACTCACTGGTGTGAGTGACTGGTGTGACTGGGGATGAATGAATGGCAAGGAATGAGCTGCTCTGGGTTTGTTTTCTTAAGTTAACTCTACACAGTGTGAAACTGGAAAAAGATAATTAAAAGTGAACCCAGAGCAGCTGCACTCCTGGCCATGCTGCCTAACTCAGTGTCTGATGGATAGATTTAATTAGCCTATTTTTGGGGTGTATTTGCACTGTACACACTGATAGGTACCAGTTATGTCTGTCTAGGCTCTGGTGGGGGACAGTGAGGCAGGGGGGTAGCTGGCGGGTGGATGTGGTTGTCCTCGGCACCAGTTATTGTAATGGTGTCTGTGGGGGGTTGTAAATGGGGAGGGTCTCACTAGATATAGATGTGTCTGCATGGTGAGCATGGGGGAGTAACACTGACACCAAAGCCCTGTTAAATTAACCACCTGTTAACCAAAGGTGTCAGGGCTGGCTGGCAGAGTGCAGAGTGCACAGGACTGCTGTGACTGGTTAATATGAGGTTAATGATTGTTAACCAAACTGTGACTGGGTAATATGGGTAACCACATAGTAAACAGTCACAGTCCTGTAGTCAATGATGTCTGTCAGCCTTAGGGCTCTGATCCAATTGCGCCAGTGCAAGCGCATGACAATTCATCCATGCACTATGGGAGCACATGTGATCACCATTATTGGTGCATATCGCATGTGCTCTCTGACTCTGATAGAGTTAAATTGCTTCCATATGCGGGTAGTGGGGCCACAGCTTTACACCCAGGGGAGGACTGACCCAGTAGGCTGAGGGGCAAATTCCCTCCAATAAAATATTTTGGGTTGGCTCCAAAGATTTTAGTGAGTTATGCACATAAACAGCACATCGCACACATCTAGCTCTAACATGGGCATGAACAGAAGACTCCTCTGCTGCTGAACTTCTTTCCTTTACTGACACTGGGAGCTGACATGCACCACAGCCTAAACTAAAATGATTTATAAGAATGGGAGGTCAGTAATAAGGTTTTGGAAACCTCAGTTTAAAGCTAATCTATGTGCTGCCTGCCTTGTCTGACATGCTAAAAGATGATGGGGGGTATTATACTACATACATTGTTCTGCTCTCGGCTCCCTTCAAACTCCTACCCAGACTGTCAGATTAATAGATGCAGCACAGCAGTTTCTAAAGTTTAGCAGATTACTTACTGACAGTCTGGGCAGCACATTGAAGGAAACTGAGAGCAGAGAAATACATGGGAGTCCCAGGTATATAATTACATATATTATTAGTCAGCCCTCCAGTTCATTAGCCAGTGTTAGTCAGCTCAGCCCTCCAGTTCATTATCCAGTGTTTGTAAGCCCTCCAGATCATTAGCCAGTGTTAGTGAGCCCTCCAGTTAATAAGCCAGTGTTACATCAGCCCTCCAGAACCTTAGCCAGTGTTGTCATCCCTCCAGATCATTTACCAGTTTTATTAGCCCTTCAGATCATTATCTAGTATTGTAAGCCCTCCAGGTCATTATCCAGTGTTGTCAGCCCTCTAGATCATTATCCAGTGTTAAAAGCGCTCTAGATCATTACCCAGTGTTGTAAGCCCTCCAGATCATTATGCAGTGTTATCAGCCCCATTACCCAGCATTCTCAGCTCTCCAGATCATTAGAACTACAATAAGTAGCCTTCCAGTTTATTAGTCTGCTAGTTATGTTAACCACATCATACACTTAACAAAATGTTGCAGGCACCCATATAAATTGAGAATAATAGTCTTAATAATGGGTATAAATTAAACAATGTGTGTGTGACCTTAGCAAAGTTGGCATGGTCAAACAGTTTGCAATCTACCGTGAAAGGGCGACTTGGTTGTATCTGTGCCCCAGGCCAAAAAATCCCAGGCCTCCCCTGTTACACCAAGCCCTGACACCTTTGGTTAATATGTAACAGTGGTGTCAATGTGCAGTTGTATGACTCTGCACACCCCTCACTAACTTCCACCCCCAGACATTGGTGTCAGTGTGCAGTAGTGTAGCCCCCTCAAAAGAAACCCCAAATTTCCTTCCACATCCCAGCCATCTATCTATCATCTATCTTTTGATGAATATAAAATTTGGGAATGGTGGTCTTTAATATGGGTGTAACATACACAAAGTGGGCAGGTCCTTTGAAAAGCATGCCTAGCCCCCAAAAAAGTGCGCATAGCAGCCTTTCGTTAGCCAGTGTTAGTCAGCCCTCCAGTTCATTACCTAGTGTAGGCAGCCCTTCAGTTCATTACCTAGTATTAGTCAGCCCTCCAGTTTATTACCCAGTGTTAGTCAGCCCTCCAGTTCATTACCTAGTATAGGTAGCCCTCCAGTTCAATACCTAGTGTAGTCAGCCCTCCAGTTCATTACCTCCAGGTTATTGCCTAGGGTTAGTCAGCCCTCCAGCTCATGAGCCAGTGTTAGTCTGCCCTCCAGTTCATTGCCTAATGTTAGTCTGCCCTCCAGCTCATGAGCCAGTGTTAGTCAGCCCTCTAGTTTATTATCCAGTGTTAGTCAGCCCTCCAGTTCATTACCTAGTGTAGTCAGCCCTCCAGTTCATTGCCTAGTGTTAGTCAGTCCTCCAGTTCATTACCTAGTGTAGTCAGCCCTCTAGTTCATTACCTATTGTCAGTCAGCCCTCCAGTTCATTACCTAATGTTAGTCAGCCCTCCAGTTCATTATGTAGTGTTAGTCAGCCCTCCAGTTCATTAGCCAGTGTTAGTCAGCCCTCCAGTTCATTGCCTAGTGTAAGTCCGCCCTCCAGCTCATGAGCCAGTTTTAGTCAGCCCTCCAGTTTATTACCCAGTTAGTCAGCCCCTCAGTTCATTACCTAGTGTAGTCAGCCCTGCAATTCATTACCTAGTGTTAGTCAGCCCTCCAGTTCATTACCTAGTGTAGTCAGCCCTCCAGTTCATTACATAGTGTTAGTCAGCCCTCCAGTTCATTACCTAGTGTTAGTCAGCCCTCCAGTTCATTACCTAGTGTGGTCAGCCCTACAGTTCATTACCAAGGGGCATATTTATAAAAAATAAAAATTAGCGAAAATAGCGCTATCGCCGTATTTATAACGGCGAGCGCTATTGCCCCGATATGTATCACGGCCGCGATGTGTTGCGGTAATTTTAAGTCCCTTTGCGGCGATACTGTACAGTATCGCCACAAAGGGACTTAAAATCCCTTCCCGACGCCTCTGCTAAGAGGCCGGGGCATACGCCCACCCCGCCCACAACCCACCCGCCGCCGCTTCCCAGCAGCCCCTCCCAACCCCTCCCCCGCTCGCGGCAATCTCGGAACGGGAGGCTAGGAGGGGCTGCCGGGAAGGGGCCGCAGCAGAAGTAATGTAAAGTATGCAAATCAAGCATTAAAAAATTGACCAATCAGAAATGAATTAGGGTTTTCTGCAAACCTATATAAAGAGGTGCACTCTGCTGCGATCGCAGTAGATGGCTGAAGAAAGAAGAAAGAAGCGGTTGGCAACATCGGCTCCGCTGAGGCCGGCATTGCCAGCGGGCTCACTGGCGGCCGCAGTGAGTCTGCCTGGCATCGGCGACCTGAGTGGTGTTGGTGTCGCCAGCCCGAAGACGTTGCGTCTTGATCCGACGGCAACATCGGCCTTGTTGAGGTCGCCGGCGCCTGCCGGGGGTACCCCTGGCGGCCGCAGGGGTACCTCTCGGGGTCGGCGGCCTCGGCGAAGCTGGTGTCGCCGGGACTGGAAGAAAGAAGACGCCGCCTAAGGGCTCTTTTAAGAGCCGCACACTGGGGGTGACCCCGCCAAAGGCACTTGTAAGTGCCGCCAAAGGCCCTGATAAGGCCGGGGAGGGGGGTCCCGGTTCGCGCTGCGGGACCCCTTAAGCCCCAAAAGGCCCTTCTCAGGGCCCCGCTGGAGGGTGCCTCCACCCCTCCCAGCAGCTCCCTCCCTCCCCCTCCCCGGGAGCGGCCGGGGCGGGGGGCTTGGAGGGGTTGCTGGGGAGGGGGTGCGCGGCGGGTAGTCGCGACCACCTGCTGCGGCCCCTTCCCGGCAGCCCCTCCTAGCCTCCCGTTCTGAGATTGCCACGAGCGGGGAAGGGGTTGGGAGGGGCTGCTGAGAAGCGGCGGCGGGTGGTCTCCGTGCCTCCCGGGCGGGGTGGGCGTGCCTCCCGGGTCGGGTGCGACCACTCGCCGTGGGTAGCCTGCCCATCCCAGCCGCGGGGAGGCTAGTATCGGCTGTTTTCGCCACCTTCAAGGTGGCGAAGTAAAACAGCTGATACTAGCACTGCGATACACATACCGCCGCTTTATAAATAGAAGCGGCGGTAACAGGTAAGTATCGCCGCGAAGGGTTAACGCTTCGTTAACTTTTCGCTGCCGTTTTCGGACATTTATAAATCGCGTTACACGCGATTTATGCGTTAATGTCAGTGAAAACGGCCGCGAAAACTTAACGAAGCTTTATAAATATGCCCCCTAGTGTAGTCACTAGGTAATGTTTTACCATAAAGTGGATGTTACCTCAAAAAGTGGGTGTGGCTTTGGGAAGGTGGGTATGGCTAAAAATGTTGCTGCACGCTGACACACATGCACACACCTTGCTTTTGTCCTCTATTTTGTATTTCAAAATCTGGAAACCCTAATCTGAGAGATCCATTCACAAATACCAATCACCAATGTATTGATCTGTGCCAATAGAGAAAAATCACTTCCTGTAAAGAGATTTTCTAATCAGGTTTCTGATGATCACCTTTAAAAAAGGTAAAAAAAATATATTAAATAAATCATAGGGGACATCTGGGTTATGTCCAATCATACAATGTGTTTTGGGTCATGTGATTTATATTAAAACTATGGAGCAAAAATCTGTGAGTACCTGGGTATAACCATAGAGATTCAGTATCTGGGCTATGGGGATTGTTGTCTCTGAGGTGAGATCCCCAATAAATCCAGCAATGTTTCTATTTCCCATACAGGAGTAATTAGGAACTGACTCCCTGGTACCAGATAATATCTGGAACAGGCCCCTCACTGCTATTCTGGTGCTTCCACAGGAGTCATATACATGGTATCCCAGGGTCAGGTTCAGTAACAGTTCTGGATTTTTGTTGGTTTCTTCAATAGCAAATTTCAGAATCCAATGGTGGTTCAAATCTGGTTTCCTAGGACTGAGATAATAAATAATACAGAAAATTATATTCAAATCAAACTTATAAGGATAAAGTCACAAAAATATAATTTTATAAACAATACATACTATATTGTCCCACAAGGTAAAACATTACATAGTTACACAATTAGTCTGGATAAAAAAGTAAAACATTTCCACACAACTTCCATCACCGAGCCAAATGTCAGATAACATAGTCACCCATACACAGGGGAGCAGCCTTACTAGTGATCCAAAGGAAGGCAAAAAAATAAACTAGAAAAAATTCCTTCCTGACTCCAAGTGGCAATCGGAAATTTCCCTGGATCAACTCTACTTTATGTATCAATACCAGTAACTTGTAACATTCCTTGTTTGTAGAAACTCATCCAGCTTTTTATTAAACTGACCAATGAACCTGCCATAACAACGGTCCCAACTGGAAGACAGTTCCATAGCTTTACCGTTCTCACAGTGACAAACCCTTCCCAACTCTACTTATGTATCAATACCAGTAACTTGTAACATTCCTTGTTTGTAGAAACTCATCCAGCTTTTTTATAAACGACCAATGAACCTGCCATAACAATGTCCACTGGAAGACAGTTCCATAGCTTTACCGTTCTCACAGTGACAAACCCTTTCAACTCTACTTTATGTATCAATACCAGTAACTTGTAACATTCCTTGTTTGTAGAAAACTCATCCAGCTTTTTATTAAAACTGACCAAAAAACCTGCCATAACAACGTCCACTGGAAGACAGTTCCATAGCTTTACCGTTCTCACAGTGAAAAACCCTTTCCCAACTCTACTTTATGTATCAATACCAGTAACTTGCAACATTCCTTGTTTGCAGAAACTCATCCAGCTTTTTATTAACTGACCAATGAACCTGCCATAACAACGTCCACTGGAAGACAGTTCCATAGCTTTACCGTTCTCACAGTGACAAACCCTTTCCCAACTCTACTTTATGTATCAATACCGTAACTTGCAACATTCTTGTTTGCAGAAACTCATCAGCTTTTATTAAACTGACCAATGAACCTGCCATAACAACGTCCACTGGAAGACAGGTCCATAGCTTTACAGTTCTCACAGTGAAAAACCCTTTCCCAACTCTACTTTATGTATCAACCCAGTAACTTGTAACATTCCTTGTTTGTAGAAACCCATCCAGCTTTTATTAAACTGACCAATGAACCTGCCATAACAACGTCCACTGGAAGACAGTTCCATAGCTTTACAGTTCTCACAGTGAAAACCCTTTCCCAACTCTACTTAGTATCAATCCCAGTAACTTGTAACATTCCGTTGGTAGAAAACCATCCAGCTTTTATTAAACTGACCAATGAACCTGCCATAACAACGTCCACTGGAAGACAGTTCCATAGCTTTACCGTTCTCACAGTGAAAAACCCTTTCCAACTCTACTTTATGTATCAATACCAGTAACTTGTAACATTCCTTGTTTGCAGGAAACTCATCCAGATTTTTATTAAAAAAATGACCAATGAAACTGCCATAACAACGTCCACTGGAAGACAGTTCATAGCTTTACCTTCTCACAGTGAAAAACCCTCCAATTGAAGCCTAAACCTTTCTTCAAGTCTTAGGGATGTCCTGTGTCCTTTGAAATGTTCTATTGGTGAACAATGCCCCAGATAGTTTATTGCATGGACTGTTAATGTATTTATACACAGTAATCATATCCCACGCAAGCGCCTTTTCTCCAGCGTACATAATTGTAACTTTTCCAGGCTCTCTTCATATTCAAGCTCCCCAATCCCTTATTAATTTAATTAACCTTAACGGTGTCAATGTTGGTTGGTGATGTGTGGTTAGGATCTGTTGTGATTTTTTTAAACTATTAAAGGTTTAGAATAAATATACTGAGCTAAAGTAGTAGCCTCCCATATAATAAATAACACCAAGCTCACAACAAAATGACAAAAGGAAAGTTGAATTATTAGATCTACTCAAGGAGGTTGGAACGCGGCAGAATAGAAAGCGAGACATTCACTAAACCAACAGCAGTGAATTGTGTCCTACATACTGAAAGCCACCATCCCTCTCCACATAAAGGCCATACCAGGCGGCCAATTTATAGAATAAGGAAAAATTGCTTTAAAAAATGAAATGGAAAAGAACTTCGTACAAAATGGGTACAAAGCACCACAGGTAGAAGAGCTAAGATAAAGGCACAGAGGTTAGACAGAGAGAAGCTTATTCAATCAAAGCAAAAGGTAATAAGAGACAAGGAACAAAATGTAAAACATTAGAATGATTACTAAATTCATGAGAATTAGGATAATATAAAAAGATGCTTTCAAAAGTTTTGGTACCTTTTAGCAGAACCTGACCTAAATGGAGGTAGGTACTGGCTAGAGGAGCCCCCGCTTAATAGATTTCCACTGTAATAGTCACTATAAAGGCAAAAAGGAAGAGAATGTGATGCAGAAATGGCTGGGGGCACCAAGGGTTCCCCCTTGTAGGTATGCAGATTCACTCACTGTGTAGTCCATCTCTCAGCCCGATGCTGAGTGATCTCTCCCAGGATATCTGTGGGAAGCAGAGGGGGCGGAGAGCGAAGTGAATATTAATTAGTGCAGGGATGTAACTGTTCCTGACAGGGGGGGGCACTGTGTTGTCTGTTTAACATAGAGTGGTTGTGGCGTTACAGGCAGGGAATATCTGACAAAAAAAAACCTTTGAAAGGGGTGAATTATAATGGATAATGATTCCCTACTGTAAACTATAAAGATATTAGAAGACATCTTGGAGTTCCATGTCCTATATAAAAGGCACTCGGCCTGCGGCCTTGTGCTTTTATATGGTCACGGAACTCCTCAGTAACTTTAATATCCTTATAATTTACAGCAGGGGGTACATTATCCACTATATAACTCCCGGAGTAAGAAGTTCCTAATTGGAAAGTGAAGACTTCCATAGTAAGACAGTTAATAACATGCCAACTAAAAATATCGTATATGTATTATAACATGCCAGTGCAGGATGAGATTGTGGGTAAGACCGAATCCACTTTATCAATGAGGATTCAGGAATATCTAAGAGCTATGATTAAGAAAGAACCCCAAAGAAGTAGAGTGGCGAAATGTGTTGGCGAAACATCAGGGCAATCCTTATGCGATACATTTTGGTGGTATAGTGGCTGTGTCCCTGGGTATTAGAGGGGGAGATGTAGAAACTACCCTGCTCTAGCAAGAACTAAGATGGATTTACATTTTAGGCACAAGATGCCCAGGAGGTTTAATGAAGACTATAACTTTAAATGCTTTTTATGAGTCTAATCTAAAAACAGTAAATATACTGTACTGGACTTCTGCCCATGAGAACCCCCCACGCACTCAGTGATGTCATTGCGCAATGACATCACTGAGCATGCGGGGGCGGTCACGGGCTCTCACGAGCCAAACGCAACAAACGGCAGCTAGATCCTTGGAACTACCTGTTAGGAAGGCCAAGCCAGATCTTGTGGGGCGGCCTAGGAGCAACCTTACCATGGAGGAGGAAGCCAGGCAGAAAAGAACACTGAGGTACAAGGATCTTTAAGTCCAAAATGCATCACCTTACATTTATCAACATTGAATTTCATCTGCCACTTAGCAGCCCAATGTGATAATCTATCTAGATCCCCCTGCAGCAATTGCACATCCTCTGAAGTTTTTAATGGTCGATAAAGTTGTGTGCCATCAGCAAACACAGAAAACCTTGCTGACAATACCCACTTCAAATCATTAATAAACAGATTAAATAGAAGCGGCCCCAACATTGAACCCTGTGCACCCCACCTAGCACTTTAGTCCATAATGATGAAGCTCCATTAACAACTACTCTCTGATCTATTCATTAACCAATTTTCTATTCATACAAAGTGGACTCCCTAGACCAACAGACCTTAGCTATACATAGTCACCTATGGGGGACTGTATTAAAGCTATTCCCCTAAATCCATGCTGGTTTACATTATAATGTCAGTCCTTGAAACCTACTCTAGAATTAAAGTGTTTTTTTGCCACAACAACCTCAAGGTTTCGGTTAGACTTCTAACCGAGAGACCCTGTTGCTGTATTGATTCATCATCACAGCGCTTCTATTAACGATATTGCTTCTGGTTAATGAGCCTTTCCTTTAATGGGGGCATAAAGCCTCCATGTCAGATTGCAACTTACTACACACATTACCACAAGGAAATGAACTGTTGCAAAGTGGCACCATAACTTTACTTTACTGCCATAACACATTATAGCAAGAAGAGGAGGTCACATTTAGCTGATACACCCAGCAGTATTATTGTAGAACATCTACTGTATGGCTAGAAGTCACCACAGACACAGGGTGAATGCTGTGGAAATAGTAACGTGATGTAATTGATACAATTGGTATTGAATAGTATGAAACGTCTTTATATTTAATGGGCATCCACCCTTAAAAGAACAAATATGGTGAATCGTCATTATCTGGCTGCAAAATGAAATGCTATTTTTATCAATGTATTATAGCATTTGTAATGAGATATTTACAGATAATATTTGCCCCATTCTGGCAGATTAAGGTGTCATCTCCTTCATTGTCAATCAAGGCTGTGACTTCTAATATCACAACCAATGATTGACTGCTGTTACACCTGCTGCCTCCCTGCACAGCTGAAGCATATAAAAAGCTCATTGAGCAGAGAGAGGAGGCAGATGTTTTTGTCAGAATGGAATAGAACTTATCATTAAATATCTGGTTACAAATCCATGAATAACTGGTATAAACAATAAACAAGTCACCAGTGTTTTGTTTAAATAGGTGGACATGCCCTACACAGAATACGCAAATATTGTACTATAGAGTAGATATATATTATATGACCGGTTTATATTTGGGTCATTTATAGTCGAGTTATACGGTAGTTTCCTATCACCAGCCATATCCATGAACATGACACTGTCACTACCATATCATAATGGCACCTACTGGGGTTTACAGAAACTATTTAGATTTATATTGTGCTGGGAGTTAAGCAGGGAAATTAATCAAAGGCAAACATTGCCCCAATGCATATGGCCCAACTGCCTCATGTCACCTGGACAGGAGCACTGGGGAAAAGGGTCATAACTCTGAATCCAAAAGTTTGTGTGAGTCCCTTTAAAAAGCAGCATAAGCAAATCCAAGGTCCAAAGCTCAATCAAAGCAAAGAAAAAATAATTGCTCCATCCTCTTAATAGTGAGGTTTAATTTACTTTTTACATTTCTTACACCAATTCCTTTGAAGTAAAAACCACAGGGGAACATAACAGGTAATGTGACTAGTTATGATGCAAATACAATGTCAGTATTTTATTCACATGTCAAAACCCCACATATTGCTGGACAAAACTAGGCAGTCTAAGGACCCTGGGTGAGGCTGAATCCAGATATCTTACCTGAACTCTGGTCCCTATCCAGTCTCTGCAGCACTCCCACATTGCAGCCATCGGTCAGTGACTTACAGGGGCTGCACTGATTGTCTGCTTTTTGGTTGTGTGAGTTCTCTTATAGCCTGGGCAGCTCGGGGGCTCAGTGGTTAATGGAATCCACCCTTGGACACATATACAAGGAGTTTGTATGTTCTCACCATGCTTGGGTGGGTTTCCTCCGGGCACTTTCCCCAAAATCATTAAGACATACTGATAGGTTGTGTCAAATAAACGTGCTTAGATTGTAAGCTCTTCGTGACAGGGCTGATGTGAATGTATACATGTAATGGAAAGCGCTACAGAAGATGTTGGAGCGGTAGAAATCCATCAATATAAAGGAGGCACAGAGAGCAGTAAGGGACCAGAGTAGATTAAGGTAATTTACCAGGAGAGGGAAGGTAAGTATTATAAAAACTGGATATGAGGGGCGATTACATAAATACAGATGTGTGGGCTCAGAGTCTACAATTTGCAGGTAAGGTGGATGTTAAAAATAATAAACACCTCAAAGTAATGATATAAAGTGTAAATAAAAACAATCAAAAAATTGAAAAATGACTCTGTGTTAGTCCAAAACAAATTGCAATTGTGTTGCAGTAAATATACTGTGTGGCATCCTTTTCTTATAATATTTAGATAGAATTATCTCGGTCACTGCTGGGTGTGGAGCAGTCAGAAGGCGAGGACCCTCAAATATTCTTGTACATCAGGTGGCACTCTACTGTGTGTTTACTGGAGATTCACCCACTGAGATCTGCCGATGCTCCTCCATATCTAATCTTCCTAGAAACACTCTGTACACCTCCTACTACGTTCCTACTGTACCTGTTAACCCTGGATCGTATTGGCCAATATTTCACCGTGTAACAGTGATACACTTATCACTGTGTTGGAGCGAAAAATCATGTGAAAACTGTGTCTGCACTAATAAAATGGGGTTACCCCTTAAAGGAAAATAAAGGACTGGAAAGGCCTATTTTCGCTGTTTAAGATAATATATATTTAAGGGCACTATTCCGTACTTATTCTGCTTGACCTGTCGTCAGCCTTTGATACAGTGGTCACCCTTTACTGCTTCACATCTTATCTCCCAGGTATCCAGGGTTCTTCACTCTCTTGGCTGTCCTCCTATCTCTCAGGTAGGACATTCAGCATTTCCCACTCTGGCTCCAAATCCACCACTCTCACACCTCCTGTGGGGGTACCACAAGGCTCAGTACTCGGCCCCTCTTCTCTTCTCCATTTACATCTTTGGGCTAGGCCAGCTCATTCGTTCCTTTGGATTCCAATACCACCGTATGCTGATGATACCCAATTTACATCTCCGCCCCTGACCTCGTTACTCTGAAATCCGGGTCCCTGACTGCCTAAATGCCATCTCTGTTTATGTCCTCTGCTCCTCAAACTCAACATGGATAAGATCTACCCAACAACTTACATGTGATGCCTGGGAGTAAGCCTTGACTCCACATTAATACCCTGTCCAACTCCTGTCGGTTACAGCTCAAAACATCTCACACATTGTCCCTTCCTTTCACAGAATGCTACCAAATTTTAGTTCACGCCCTTATCATCTCTCGGCTAGACTACTGTAACACCCTCCTATGTGGTTACCAAGCAACCGACTGGCGCCCCTTAAAACAGTCCTTAACTCTGCTGCCAGGCTCATTCACCCTTCTCCCGCTTCTCACACGCTGCCCCATTCTGTCAATTTCTCCACTGGCTTCCCATTACCCAAAGGATACAATTTAAGCTGCACACCTTATCCTACAAGGCTCTCTCCAATACAGCCCCCCATACATCTCTGATCTGATTAACAGAATAATACCCAAGGCGTAACCTCCGATCTGCTAATGATCTTCTCCTCTCATCCGCTCTAATCACCTCCTCCCACGCCCGTATACAGGACTTTCCTCGTGCTGCCCCACTGCTCTGGAACTCTTTCCTCTCTTTATACGTCACTTACCATCACTTCATTCTTCAAACACAACTCAAAACTCACCTCTTCAGGCCAGGTTACAATCGGACCTGGACACTTCTACCTCCTTTACTGACCCATCACGACGACGACTAGTTATAATCCACTGACAACTTAGTTACAGTACTGATCTGTCACCTCATGTCTCATCCCCATCTCCTCTAGACTGTAAGGTTACAATTGGACCTGGACACTTCTACCTCTCTTACTGACCCATCACAGACCGACTAGTTATAATCCACTGACAACTTAGTTACAGATACTGATCTGTCATCTTATGTCTCATGCCCATCTCCTCTAGACTGTGAGGTTACAATCTGGACCTGGACAACTTCTACCACTCTTACGACCCATCACAGACCAACTAGTTATAATCCACTGACAACTTAGTACAGATACTGATCTGTCACCTTATGTCTCATGCCCATCTCCTCTAGACGTAAGGTACAATCTGGATCTGGACACTTCTACCCCTCTTACTGACCCATCACAGGCCGACTAGTATTAATCCACTGACAACCTAGTTACAGCTACTGATCTGTCACCTCATGTCTCATCCCCATCTCCTCTAGACTGTAAGGTTATAATCTAGACTGGGCAGTTACCCCTTTACTGACCCATCACAGACCGACTAGTTATAATCCACTGACAACTTAGTTACAGATACCGATCTGTACCTTATGTTCATCCCCATCTCCTTAGACTGTAAGGTTACATTCTGGACCTGGACACTTCTACCCTCTTACTGACCCATCACAGCCGACTAGTTATAATCCACTGACAACTTAGTTACAGATACTGATCTGCTTTACCTTATGTCTCATCCCACCTCCTCTGGACTGTAAGGTTTGCAATCTGGACCTGGACACTTCTACCCCTCTTACAGACCCATCACAGACCAACTAGTTATAATCCACTGACAACTTAGTTACAGATACCGATCTGTCACCTTATGTCTCATCCCCATCTCCTCTAGACTGGAAGGTACATTCTGGACCTGGACACTTCTACTCCTCTTACGACCCATCACATCGAACTAGTTATAATCCACTGACAATAGTTACAGATACTGATCTGTCACTTATATCTATCCATCTTCTCTAGACTGTAAGGTTACGATCTGGGCCTGGACACCCTACCCCTCTTACTGACCCATCACACACTGACTAGTTATAATCCATGACAAACTTAGTTACAGATAATGATCTGTCACCTTATGTCTCATCCCATCTCCTTAGACTATTAGGTTACAATCTGGACTGGACACTTCTACCCTCTTAACTGACCCATCACAGACCTGCTAGTTATACTCTACTGACAACTTAGTTACAGCTAATGATCTACTTCACCTTATGTCTCATCCCCATCTCCTCTAGACTGTAAGGTTACAATCTGGACCTGGACACTTCTATCCCTCTTACTGACCCATCACAGACCGCTGTTATAATCCACTGACAACTTAGTTACAGATACTGATCTGCCACCTTATGTCTTATCCCATCTCCTCTAGACTGTAAGGTTACAATCTGGACCTGGACACTTCTACCCCTCTTACTGACCCATCACAGACCAACTAGTTATAATCCACTGACAACTTAGTTACAGATACTGATCTGCTTCACCTATGTCTCATCCCCATCTCCTCTAGACTGTAAGGTTACAATCTGGACTGGACACTTCAAACCCTCTTACTGACCCATCACAGACCCGCTAGTTATAACCACTGACAAATTAGTTATAGCTATGATCTGTCACCTTATGTCTCATCCCCCCATCATCATCGAGACTGTAAGTTACAATTGGACCTGGACACTTCTACCCCTCTTTCTGACCCATCACAGACTGACTAGTTATAATCCACTGAACAACTTAGTTACAGATACTGATCTGTCACCTTATGTCTCATCCCCATCTCTCTAGACTGTAAGGTTACAATCTGGACCTGGACACTTCTACCCCTCTTACTGACCCATCACAGACCGACTAGTTATAATCCACTGACAACTTAGTTACAGATACTGATCTGTCACCTTATGTCTCATCCCCATCTCCTCAGACTGTAAGGTTACAATCTGGATCTGGACACTTCTACCCCTCTTACTGACCTATCACAGAACGCTAGTTATACTCCACTGACAATTAGTTCTATCATTACTGATCTGCTTCACCTTATGTCTATCCCCATCTCCTCTAGACTGTAAGGTTAAATCTGGACCGGACACTTCTACCCCTCTTACTGACCCATCACAGACCAACTAGTTATAATCCACTGACAACTTAGTTACAGCTACTGATCTGCTTCACCTTATGTCTTATCCCCATCTCCTCTAGACTGTAGGTTACAATCTGGATCTGGACACTTCTACCCCTCTTACTGACCATCACAGACTGACTAGTTATAATCCACTGACAACTTAGTACATCTACTGATTGCTTCACCTTATGTCTCATCCCCATCTCCTCTAGACTGTAAGGTTACAATCTGGACCTGGACACTTCTACCCCTCTTACTGACCCATCACAGCCCGCTAGTTATAATCCACTGACAAACTTAGTTATAGCTACTGATCTGTCACCTTATGTCTCATCCCCATCTCCTCTAGACTGTAAGGTTACAATCTGGACCTGGACACTTCTACCCCTCTTTCTGACCCATCACAGACTGACTAGTTATAATCCACTGACAACTTAGTTACAGATACTGATCTGTCACCTTATGTCTCATGCCCATCTCCTTAGACTGTAAGGTTACAATCTGGACCTGGACACTCCTACCCCTCTTACTGACCCCATCACCGACCGACTAGTTATAATCCACTGACAACTAGTTACAGCTACTGATCTGTCACCTTATGTTCATCCCATCTCTCTAGACTAAGGTTACAATCTGGACCTGGACACTTCTACCCCTCTTACTGACCCATCACAGACCGACTAGTTATACTCCACTGACAACTTAGTTACAGATACTGATCTGTCACCTTATGTCTCATCCCCATCTCCTCTAGACTGTAAGGTTACAATCTGGACCTGGACACTTCTACCCCTCTTACTGACCCATCACAGACCGACTAGTTATAATCCACTGACAACTTAGTTACAGCTACTGATCTGCTTCACCTTATGTCTCATCCCCATCTCCTCTAGACTGAAAGGTTACAATCTGGACCTGGACACTTCTACCCCTCTTACTGACCCATCACAGACCGACTATAGTATAATCTAATGACAACTTAGTTACAGATACTGATCTGCTTCACCTTATGTTTTATCCCCATCTCCTCTAGACTGTAAGGTTACAATCTGGACCTGGACACTTCTACCCCTCTTACTGACCCATCACAGACCGACTAGTTATAATCCACTGACAACATAGTTACAGATACTGATCTGCTTCACCTTATGTTCATCCCATCTCCTCTAGACTGTAAGCTCCCGGGCAGGGCCCTCCATCTTGTACCACAGTAATGCTGTAACTTACCACACTGAATGCTGCTGGACCGCCACTTGTATTACTTGCACTACTTGTATGTAACATGCATGTTTTTCCTCATGTATATTAATGCAACTGTAAAGCGCCATGGAAGCGCTATATAAATCCACAATAATAATATAATAATTTGGTGGGGAGTGGCCAGAAGGGAATTATCAATTGGTATGTCAATCAGTCCGGGCATTGGATAGGAAATCTCTCCATACTTTGAGCAATAGCATTCAATAGCAGTAATATTAGGTGACCACACGTATGTGTCTTCATCAAGACCCCTGAAATGGCAGCAACAGACAGGAATTCCAAAACAGGCTCCTGGGTCAAGGCAATCTGTCAGTATTAGCAAAATTGCATTCTGGGAAACTGCATTCAGTATTGTTCATATGGAAGACAAGGTGGGAAAAACAGATTATTAACATAAAAGGAAGAAATGACCCCATCCTGAATGTTGCTGACTGCTGTTTAGTCTGGTGTTTCCCAAAAATCTCTACACTATTGTAAGCTTGGGAAGGGAGATTAGTTAAGGACATGTCTGTAATGATCATTGATGTCATTTTTGTGATTAGTGATGACCCCTCATTTCCTGCCTAACTGTTGATCCAGAGGAAGGCAAAAAAATACAAAACACCAAATTTATGAAGGGGGATATAATTCCTTCCTGACTCCAAGTGGCAATGGGAAATTTCCCTGGATCAACTCTACTTTATGTATCAATACCAGTAACTTGTAACATTCCTTGTTTGTAGAAACTCATCCAGCTTTTTATTAAACTGACCAATGAACCTGCCATAACAACGTCCACTGGAAGACAGTTCCATAGCTTTACAGTTCTCACAGTGAAAAACCCTTTCCCAACTCTACTTTATGTATCAATCCCAGTAACTTGTAACATTCCTTGTTTGTAGAAACCCATCCAGCTTTTTATTAAACTGACCAATGAACCTGCCATAACAACGTCCACTGGAAGACAGTTCCATAGCTTTACCGTTCTCACAGTGAAAAACCCTTTCCCAACTCTACTTTATGTATCAATACCAGTAACTTGTAACATTCCTTGTTTGCAGAAACTCATCCAGATTTTTATTAAACTGACCAATGAACCTGCCATAACAACGTCCACTGGAAGACAGTTCCATAGCTTTACCGTTCTCACAGTGAAAAACCCTTTCCGAACTTGAAGCCTAAACCTTTCTTCAAGTCTTAAGGGATGTCCTCGTGTCCTTTGACATGTTCTATTGGTGAACAATGCCCCAGATAGTTTATTGCATGGACTGTTAATGTATTTATACACAGTAATCATATCCCCACGCAAGCGCCTTTTCTCCAGCGTACATAATTGTAACTTTTCCAGTCTCTCTTCATATTCAAGCTCCCCCAATCCCCTTATTAATTTAATTACCCTTAACGGTGTCAATGTTGGTTGGTGATGTGGTTAGGATCTGTTGTGATTTTTTATAACTATTAAAGGTTTAGAATAAATATACTGAGCTAAAGTAGTAGCCTCCCCATATAAATATAACACCAAGCTCACAACAAACCATGACAAAAGGAAAGTTGAATTATTAGATCTACTCAAGGAGGTTGAGAACGGCAGAATAGAAAGCGAGACATTCACTAAACCAACAGCAGTGAATTGTGTCCTACATACTGAAAGCCACCATCCCTTCTCCACCATAAAGGCCATACCAGGCGGCCAATTTATTAGAATAAGGAAAAATTGCTTTAAAAAATGAAATGGAAAAGAACTTCGTACAAAATGGGTACAAAGCACCACAGCTTAGAAGAGCTAAGATAAAGGCACAGAGGTTAGACAGAGAGAAGCTTATTCAATCAAAGCAAAAGGTAATAAGAGACAAGGAACAAAATGTAAAACATTAGAATGATTACTAAATTCAATGAGAATTAGGATAATATAAAAGAATGCTTTCAAAAGTTTTGGTACCTTTTAGCAGAACCTGACCTAAATGGAGGTAGGTACTGGCTAGAGGAGCCCCGTCCTTAATAGATTTCCACTGTAATAGTCACTATAAAGGCAAAAAGGAAGAGAATGTGATGCAGAAATGGCTGGGGGCACCAAGGGTTCCCCCTTGTAGGTATGCAGATTCACTCACTGTGTAGTCCATCTCTCAGCCCGATGCTGAGTGATCCTCTCCCAGGATATTCTGTGCGGAAGCAGAGGGGGCGGAGAGCGAAGTGAATATTAATTAGTGCAGGGATGTAACTGTTCCTGACAGGGGGGGGCACTGTGTTGTCTGTTTAACATAGAGGGTTGTGGCGTTACAGGCAGGGAATATCTGACAAAAAAAAACCTTTGAAAGGGGTGAATTATAATGGATAATGTATTCCCTACTGTAAACTATAAAGATATTAGAAGACATCTTGGAGTTCCATGTCCTATATAAAAGGCACTCGGCCTGCGGCCTTGTGCTTTTATATGGTCACGGAACTCCTCAGTAACTTATAATATCCTTATAATTTACAGCAGGGGGTACATTATCCACTATATAACTCCCGGAGTAAGAAGTTCCCTAATTGGAAAGTGAAGACTTCCATAGTAAGACAGTTAATAACATGCCAATCTAAAAATATCGTATATGTTATAACATGCCAGTGCAGGATGAGATATGTGGGTAAGACCGAATCCACTTTATCAATGAGGATTCAGGAATATCTAAGAGCTATGATTAAGAAAGAACCCCAAAGAAGTAGAGTGGCGAAATGTGTTGGCGAAACATCAGGGCAATCCTTATGCGATACATTTTGGTGGTATAGTGGCTGTGTCCCTGGGTATTAGAGGGGGAGATGTAGAAACTACCCTGCTCTAGCAAGAACTAAGATGGATTTTACTTTTAGGCACAAGATGCCCAGGAGGTTTAAATGAAGACTATAACTTTAAATGCTTTTTATGAGTCTAATCTAAAAACAGTAAATATACTGTACTGGACTTCTGCCCATGAGAACCCCCCACGCACTCAGTGATGTCATTGCGCAATGACATCACTGAGCATGCGGGGGCGTGCACGGGCTCTCACGAGCCAAACGCAACAAACGGCAGCTAGATCCTTGGAACTACCTGTTAGGAAGGCCAAGCCAGATCTTGTGGGGGCGGCCTAGGAGCAACCTTACCATGGAGGAGGAAGCCAGGCAGAAAAGAACACTGAGGTACAAGGATCTTTAAGTCCAAAATGCATCACCTTACATTTATCAACATTGAATTTCATCTGCCACTTAGCAGCCCAATGTGATAATCTATCTAGATCCCCCTGCAGCAATTGCACATCCTCTGAAGTTTTTAATGGTCGATAAAGTTGTGTGCCATCAGCAAACACAGAAACCTTGCTGACAATACCCACTTCCAAATCATTAATAAACAGATTAAATAGAAGCGGCCCCAACATTGAACCCTGTGGCACCCCACCTAGCACTTTAGTCCATAATGATGAAGCTCCATTAACAACTACTCTCTGCATCCTATTCATTAACCAATTTTCTATTCATGTACAAATGTGACTCCCTAGACCAACAGACCTTAGCTTATACATTAGTCACCTATGGGGGACTGTATTAAAAGCTATTCCTCCTAAATCCATGCTGGTTACTACTTATAATGTCAGTCCTTGAAACATACTCTAGAATTAAAGTGTTTTTTTTGCCACATCCAACCTCAAGGTTTCGGTTAGACTTTTGCTAACCGAGAGACCCTGTTGCTGTATTGATTCATCATACACAGCGCTTCTATTAACGATATTGCTTCTTGGTTAATGAGACCTTTCCTTTAATGGGGGCATAAAGCCTCCATGTCAGATTGCAACTTACTACACACATTACCACAAGGAAATGAACTGTTGCAAAGTGGCACCATAACTTTACTTTACTGCCACTAACACATTATAGCAAAGAAGAGGAGGTCACAATTTCAGCTGATACACCCAGCAGTATTATTGTAGACATCTACTGTATGGCTAGAAAGTCACCCACAGACACAGGGTGAATGCTGTGGAAATAGTAACGTGATGTAATTGATACAATTGGTATTGAATAGTATGAAAGCTCTTTATATTTAATGGGCATCCACCCTTAAAAGAACAAATATGGTGAATCGTCATTTATCTGCCTGCAAAATGAAATGCTATTTTTATCAATGTATTATATGCATTTGTAATGAGATATTTACAGATAATATTTGCCCCCATTCTGGCAGATTAAGGTGTCATCTCCTTCATGTTGTCAATCAAGGCTGTGACTTCTAATATCACAACCAATGATTGACTGCTGTTACACCTGCTGCCTCCTCTGCACACGCTGAAGCATATAAAAAGCTCATTGAGCAGAGAGAGGAGGCAGATGTTTTTGTCAGAATGGAATAGAACTTATCATTAAATATCTGGTTACAAATCCATGTAATAAACTGGTATAAACAATAAACAAGTCACCAGTGTTTTGTTTAAAGGGTGGACATGCCCTTACACTAGAATACGCAAATATTGTACTATAGAGTAGATATATATTATATGACCGGTTTATATTTGGGTCATTTTATAGTCGAGTATATACGGTAGTTTCCTATCACCAGCCATATCCATGAACATGACACTGTCACCTACCATATCAATGGCACCTACTGGGGTTTACAGAAACTATTTAGATTTATGATTGTGCTGGGAGTTAAGCAGGGAATTAATCAAAGGCAAACATTGCCCCAATGCATATGGCCCAACTGCCTCAGGTTCACCTGGACAGGAGCACTGGGGAAAAGGGTCATAACTCTGAATCCAAAAGTTTGTGTGAGTCCCTTTAAAAAGCAGCATAAAGCAAATCCAAGGTCCAAAGACTCAATCAAAGCAAAAGAAAAATATAATCTGCTCCATCCTCTTAATAGTGAGGTTTTAATTTACTTTTTACATTTCTTACACCAATTCCTTTGAATGTAAAAACCACAGGGGAACATAACAGGTAATGTGACTAGTTATGATGCAAATACAATGTCAGTATTTTTATTCACATGTCAAACCCCACATATTGCTGGACAAAACTAGGCAGTCTAAGGACACTGGGTGAGGCTGAATCCAGATATCTTACCTTGAACTCTGGTCCCTATCCAGTCTCTGCAGCACTCCCACATTGCAGCCATCGGTCAGTGACTTACAGGGGCTGCACTGATTGTCTGCTTTTTGGTTGTGTGAGTTCTCTTATAGCCTGGGCAGCTCGGGGGCTCAGTGGTTAATGGAATCCACCCTTGGACACATATACAAGGAGTTTGTATGTTCTCACCATGCTTGGGTGGGTTTCCTCCGGGCACTTTCCCCAAAATCATTAAGACATACTGATAGGTTGTGTCAAATAAACGTGCTTAGATTGTAAGCTCTTCGTGACAGGGCCTGATGTGAATGTATACATGTAATTGGAAAGCGCTACAGAAGATGTTGGAGCGATAGAAATCCATCATAATAATAAAGGAGGCACAAGAGAGCAGTAAGGGACCAGAGTAGATTAAGGTAATTTACCAGGGAGAAAGGTAAGTATTATAAAAACTGGATATGAGGGGCGATTACTATAAATACAGATTGTGTGGGCTCAGAGTCTACAATTTGCAGGTAAGGTGGATGTTAAAAATAATAAACACCTCAAAGTAATGATATAAAGTGTAAATAAAAACAATCAAAAAATTGAAAAATGACTCTGTGTTAGTCCAAAACAAATTGCAATTGTGTTGCAGTAAATATACTGTGTGGCATCCTTTTCTTTATAATATTTAGATAGAATTATCTCGGTCACTGCTGGGTGTGGAGCAGTCAGAAGGCGAGGACCCTCAAAATATTCTTGGTACATCAGGTGGCACTCTACTGTGTGTTTACTGGAGATTCACCCACTGAGATCTGCCGATGCTCCTCCATATCTAATCTTCCTAGATAACACTCTGTACACCTCCTACTACGTTCCTACTGTACCTGTTAACCCTGGATCGTATTGGCCAATATTTCACCGTGTAACAGTGATACACTTATCACTGTGTTAGGAGCCGAAAAATCATGTGAAACTGTGTCTGCACTAATAAAATGGGGTTACCCCTTAAAGGAAACTAAAGGACTGGACAGGCCTATTTTCGCTGTTTAAGATAATTATATATTTAAGGGCCACTATTCCGTACTTATTCTGCTTGACCTGTCGTCAGCCTTTGATACAGTGGATCACCCTTTACTGCTTCACATCTTATCCTCCCTAGGTATCCAGGGTTCTTCACTCTCTTGGCTGTCCTCCTACTTCTCAGGTAGGACATTCAGCATTTCCCACTCTGGCTCCAACTCCACCACTCTCACCCTCCCTGTGGGGGTACCACAAGGCTCAGTACTCGGCCCTCTTCTCTTCTCCATTTACATCTTTGGGCTAGGCCAGCTCATTCGTTCCTTTGGATTCCAATACCACCTGTATGCTGATGATACCCAAATTTACATCTCCGCCCCTGACCTCGTTACTCTGACATCCCGGGTCCCTGACTGCCTAAATGCCATCTCTGCTTTTATGTCCTCCTGCTTCCTCAAACTCAACATGGATAAGATCTACCCAACAACTTACATGTGATGCCTGGGAGTAAGCCTTGACTCCACATTAATACCCTGTCCAACTCCTGTCGGTTACAGCTCTAAAACATCTCACACATTTGTCCCTTCCTTTCACAGAATGCTACCAAAATTCTAGTTCACGCCCTTATCATCTCTCGGCTAGACTACTGTAACACCCTCCTATGTGGTTTACCAAGCAACCGACTGGCGCCCCTTAAATCAGTCCTTAACTCTGCTGCCAGGCTCATTCACCTCTCTTCCCGCTTCTCACACGCTGCCCCATTCTGTCAATTTCTCCACTGGCTTCCCATTACCCAAAGGATACAATTTAAGCTGCTAACCTTATCCTACAAGGCTCTCTCCAATACAGCCCCCCCATACATCTCTGATCTGATTAACAGATACTACCCAAGGCGTAACCTCCGATCTGCTAATGATCTTCTCCTCTCATCCGCTCTAATCACCTCCTCCCACGCCCGTATACAGGACTTTCCTCGTGCTGCCCCACTGCTCTGGAACTCTCTTCCTCTCTTTATACGTCACTTACCATCACTTCATATCTTCAAACACAACCTCAAAACTCACCTCTTCAGGCAAGGTTACAATCTGGACCTGGACACTTCTACCTATCTACTGACATCACAGACCGACTAGTTATATACCACTGACAACTTAGTTACAGCTACTGATCTGTCACCTATGTCTCATCCCCATCTCCTCTAGACTGTAAGGTTACAATCTGGACCTGGACACTTCTACCCTCTTACTGACCCATCACAGACCGACTAGTTATAATCCACTGACAACTTAGTTACAGATACTGATCTGTCACTTATGTCTCATCCCATCTCCTCTAGACTGTGAGGTTACAATCTGGACCTGGACACTTCTACCACTCTTACTGACCCATCACAGACCAACTAGTTATAATCCACTGACAACTTAGTTACAGATACTGATCTGTCACCTTATGTCTATCCCATCTCCTCTAGACTGTAAGTTACAATCTGGACTGGACTTCTACCCCTCTTACTGACCATCACAGGCCGACTAGTTTAATCCCACTGACAACTAGTTACAGATACTGATCTGTCACTCATGTCTCATCCCCATCTCCTCTAGACTGTAAGGTTAATCTGACCTGGACACTCTACCCTCTTACTGACCCATCACAGACCGACTAGTTAAACCATGACAATTAGTTACAGATACCGATCTGTACCTTATGTCTCATCCCCATCTCCTCTAGACTGTAAGGTTACATATCTGGACCTGGACACTTCTTACCCCTCTTACTGACCCATCACAGACCGACTAGTTATAATCCACTGACAACTTAGTTACAGATACTGATTGCTTCACCTTATGTCTATCCCCACCCTCTGACTGTAAGGTTCAATCTGGACCTGGACACTTCTACCCCTCTTACGACCCATCACAGACCACTAGTTATAATCCACTGACAACTTAGTTACAGATACGATCTGTCACCTTATGTCTCATCCCATCTCCTCTAGACTGTAAGGTTACATCTGGACCTGGACACTTCTACCCTCTTACTGACCCATCACAACGACTAGTTATAATCCACTGACAACTTAGTTACAGATACTGATCTGTCACCTATATCTCATCCCCATCTTCTCTAGACTGTAAGGTTTCATCTGGCCTGGACACTCCTACCCCTCTTACTGACCATCACAGACACGACTAGTTATAATCCACTGACAACTTAGTTACAGATACTGATCTGTCACCTTATGTCTCATCCCCATCTCCTCTAGACATTAGGTTACAATCTGGACCTGGACACTTCTACCCCTCTTACTGACCCATCACAGACCTGACTAGTTATACTCTACTGACAACACTTAGTTACAGCTACTGATCTATTCACCTTATGTCTCATCCCCATCTCCTCTAGACTGTAAGGTTACAATCTGGACCTGGACACTTCTATCCCTCTTACTGACCCATCACAGACCGACTAGTTATAATCCACTGACAACTTAGTTACAGATCTGATCTGCCACCTTATGTCTCATCCCCATCTCCTCTAGACTGTAAGGTTACAATCTGGACCTGGACACTTCTCACCCCTCTTTACTGACCCATCACAGACCAACTAGTTATAATCCACTGACAACTTAGTTACAGATACTGTATGCTTCACCTTATGTCTCATCCCCATCTCCTCTAGACTGTAAGTGTTTACAACTTCGTTAACCTGGACACTTCTACCTCTCTTACTGACCCATCACAGACCGACTAGTTATAATCCACTGACAACTTAGTTACAGCTACTGATCTGTCACCTCATGTCTCATCCCCATCTCCTCTAGACTGTAAGGTTACAATCTGGACCTGGACACTTCTACCTCTCTTACTGACCCATCACAGACCGACTAGTTATAATCCACTGACAACTTAGTTACAGATACTGATCTGTCATTATGTCTCATCCCATTCCTCTAGACTGTAGGTTACAATCTGGACCTGGACACTTCTACCCTCTTACTGACCCATCACAGACCGACTAGTTATAATCCACTGACAACTTAGTTACAGATACTGATCTGTCACCTTATGTCTATCCCATCTCCTCTAGACTGTAAGTTACAATCTGGACTGGAAACTTCTACCCTCTTACTGACCCATCACAGGCCGACTAGTTTAATCCCACTGACAACAGTTACAGATACTGATCTGTCACTCATGTCTCATCCCCATCTCCTCTAGACTGTAAGGTTAATCTGACCTGGACACTCTACCCCTCTTACTGACCCATCACAGACCGACTAGTTAAACCATGACAATAGTTACAGATACTGATCTGTACCTTATGTCTCATCCCCATCTCCTCTAGACTGTAAGGTTACATATCGGACCTGGACACTTCTATACCCCTCTTACTGACCCATCACAGACGACTAGTTATAATCCACTGACAACTTAGTTACAGATACTGATTGCTTCACCTTATGTCTATCCCCATCTCCTCTGACTGTAAGGTTCACATCTGGACCTGGACACTTCTACCCCTCTTACGACCCATCACAGACCACTAGTTATAATCCACTGACAACTTAGTTACAGATACCGATCTGTCACCTTATGTCTCATCCCATCTCCTCTAGACTGTAAGGTTACATCTGGACCTGGACAACTTCTACCCTCTTACTGACCCATCACAACGACTAGTTATAATCCACTGACAACTTAGTTACAGATACTGATCTGTCACCTTATCTCATCCCCATCTCTCTAGACTGTAAGGTATTCATCTGGACCTGGACACTCTACCCCTCTTACTGACCCATCACAGACACGACTAGTTATAATCCACTGACAACTTAGTACAGATACTGATCTGTCACCTTATGTCTCATCCCCATCTCCTCTAGACATGTAGGTTACAATCTGACCTGGACACTTCTACCCCTCTTACTGACCCATCACAGACCGACTAGTTATACTCACTGACAACACTTAGTTACAGTAATGATCTTTCACCTTATGTTCATCCCCATCTCCTCTAGACTGTAAGGTACAATTGGACTGGACACTTCTACCCTCTTACTGACCCATCACAGACCGACTAGTTATAATCCACTGACAACTCTTGTTACAGATTGATCTGCACCTATGTCTCATCCCCATCTCTCTAGACTGTAAGGTTACAATCTGGACCTGGAACACTTCTACCCTCTTACTGACCCATCACAGACCACTAGTTATAATCCACTGACAACTTAGTTACAGATACGATATGCTTCACCTTATGTCTCATCCCCATCCCTCTAGACTGTAAGGTTACAATCTACCTGGACACTTCACCCCTCTTACTGACCCATCACAGACCGACTAGTTAAATCCACTGACAACTTAGTTAAGTACTGATCTGTCACCTTATGTTCTCATCCCCATCTCTAGACTGTAAGGTTACAATCTGGACCTGGACACTTTACCCCTCTTTCGGACCCATCACAGACCGACTAGTTATAATCCACTGACAACTTAGTTACAGATACTGATCTGTCATCTTATGTCTCATGCCCATCTCCTCTAGACTGTGAGGTTACAATCTGGACCTGGACACTTCTACCACTCTTACTGACCCATCACAGACCAACTAGTTATAATCCACTGACAACTTAGTTACAGATACTGATCTGTCACCTTATGTCTCATGCCCATCTCCTCTAGACTGTAAGGTTACAATCTGGATCTGGACACTTCTACCCCTCTTACTGACCCATCACAGGCCGACTAGTTATAATCCACTGACAACCTAGTTACAGCTACTGATCTGTCACCTCATGTCTCATCCCCATCTCCTCTAGACTGTAAGGTTATAATCTAGACCTGGACACGTCTACCCCTCTTACTGACCCATCACAGACCGACTAGTTATAATCCACTGACAACTTAGTTACAGATACCGATCTGTCACCTTATGTCTCATCCCCATCTCCTCTAGACTGTAAGGTTACATTCTGGACCTGGACACTTCTACCCCTCTTACTGACCCATCACAGACCGACTAGTTATAATCCACTGACAACTTAGTTACAGATACTGATCTGCTTCACCTTATGTCTCATCCCCACCTCCTCTGGACTGTAAGGTTGCAATCTGGACCTGGACACTTCTACCCCTCTTACAGACCCATCACAGACCAACTAGTTATAATCCACTGACAACTTAGTTACAGATACCGATCTGTCACCTTATGTCTCATCCCCATCTCCTCTAGACTGTAAGGTTACATTCTGGACCTGGACACTTCTACTCCTCTTACTGACCCATCACATATCGACTAGTTATAATCCACTGACAACTTAGTTACAGATACTGATCTGTCACCTTATATCTCATCCCCATCTTCTCTAGACTGTAAGGTTACGATCTGGGCCTGGACACTCCTACCCCTCTTACTGACCCATCACACACTGACTAGTTATAATCCACTGACAACTTAGTTACAGATAATGATCTGTCACCTTATGTCTCATCCCCATCTCCTCTAGACTATTAGGTTACAATCTGGACCTGGACACTTCTACCCCTCTTACTGACCCATCACAGACCTGCTAGTTATACTCTACTGACAACTTAGTTACAGCTACTGATCTACTTCACCTTATGTCTCATCCCCATCTCCTCTAGACTGTAAGGTTACAATCTGGACCTGGACACTTCTATCCCTCTTACTGACCCATCACAGACCCGCTAGTTATAATCCACTGACAACTTAGTTACAGATACTGATCTGCCACCTTATGTCTCATCCCCATCTCCTCTAGACTGTAAGGTTACAATCTGGACCTGGACACTTCGTAAGGTTAAAATCTGGACCTGGACACTTCTACCCCTCTTACTGACCATCACAGACCGACTAGTTATAATCACTGACAACTTAGTTACAGATGATCTGTCACTTATGTCTCATCCCCATCTCCTCTAGACCGTAGGTTACAATCTGGACCTGGACAATTCTACCCCTCTTACTGACCCATCACAGACCGACTGTTAAACCACTGACAACTTAGTTACAGATACTGATCTGTCACCTTATGTCCCATCCCCATCCCTCTAGACTGTAAGGTTCCCCATCTCCTCTAGACTGTAAGGTTACAATCTGGACCTGGACACTTCTACCCCTCTTACTGACCCATCACAGACCGACTAGTTATAATCTACTGACAACTTAGTTACAGATACTGATCTGCTTCACCTTATGTCTCATCCCCATCTCCTCTAGACGTAGGTCTACAATCTGGACCTGGACACTTCTACCCCTCTTACTGACCCATCACAGACCGACTAGTTATAATCCACTGACAACTTAGTTACAGATACTGATCTGTCACTTATGTCTCATCCCATCTCTCTAGACTGTAAGGTTACAATCTGGACCTGGACACTTCTACCTCCTTACTGACCCATCAAGACCGACTAGTTATAATCCACTGACAACTTAGTTACAGATACTGATCTGTCACTTATGTCTCATCCCCATCTCCTCTAGACTGTAAGGTTACAATCTGGACCTGGACACTTCTACCCCTCTTACTGACCCATCACAGACCGACTAGTTATAATCCACTGACAACTTAGTTACAGATACTGATGTCACCTATGTCTCATCCCTCTCCTCTAGACTGTAAGGTTACAATCTGGACCTGGACAACTTCTACCCCTCTTACTGACCACACAGACCGACTAGTTATAATCCACTGACAACTTAGTTACAGATACTGATCTGTCACCTTATGTCTCATCCCCATCTCCTCTAGACTGTAAGGTTACAATCTGGACCTGGACACTTCTACCCCTCTTACTGACCCATCACAGACCGACTAGTTATAATCCACTGACAACTTAGTTACAATACTGATCTGTCACCTTATGTCTCATCCCCATCTCCTCTAGACTGTAAGGTTACAATCTGGACCTGGACACTTCTACCCTCTTACTGACCCATCACCGACCGACTAGTTATAATCCACTGACAACTTAGTTACAGATACTGATCTGTCACCTTATGTCTCATCCCCATCTCCTCTAGACTGTAAGGTCAATCTGGACCTGGACACTTCTACCCCTCTTAGCCCTCACAGACCGACTAGTTATAATCCACTGACAACTTAGTTACAGATACTGATCTGTCACCTTATGTCTCATCCCACTCCTCTAGACTGTAAGGTTACAATCTGGACCTGGACACTTCTACCCCTCTTACTGACCATCACAGACGACTAGTATAATCCACTGACAACTTAGTTACAGATACTGATCTGTCACCTTATGTCTCATCCCATCTCTCTAGACTGTAAGGTTACAATCTGGACCTGGACACTTCTACCCTCTTACTGACCCATCACAGACCGACTAGTTATAATCACTCACAACTTAGTTACAGATACTGATCTGTCACCTTATGTCTCATCCCCATCTCCTCTAGACTGTAAGGTTACAATCTGGACCTGGACACTTCTACCCCTCTTACTGACCCATCACAGACCGACTAGTTATAATCCACTGACAACTTAGTTACAGATACTGATCTGTCACCTTATGTCTCATCCCCATCTCTCTAGACTGTAAGGTTACAATCTGGACCTACACTTCTACCCTCTTACTGACCCATCACAGACCGACTAGTTATAATCCACTGACAACTTAGTTACAGATACTGATCTCACCTTATGTCTCATCCCCATCTCCTCTAGACTGTAAGGTTACAATCTGGACCTGGACACTTCACCCCTCTTACTGACCCATCACAGACCGACTAGTTATAATCCACTGACAACTTAGTTACAGATACTGATCTGTCACCTTATGTCTCATCCCCATCTCCTCTAGACTGTAAGGTTACAATCTGGACCTGGACACTTCTACCCCTCCTTACTGACCCATCACAGACCGACACTAGTTATAATCCACTGACAACTTAGTTACAGATACTGATCTGTCACCTTATGTCTCATCCCCATTCCTCTAGACTGTAAGGTTACAATCTGGACCTGGACACTTCTACCCTCTTACTGACCCATCACAGACCGACTAGTTATAATCCACTGACAACTTAGTTACAGATACTGATCTGTCACCTTATGTCTCATCCCCATCTCCTCTAGACTGTAAGGTTACAATCTGGACCTGGACACTTCTACCCCTCTTACTGACATCACAGACCGACTAGTTATAAACCACTGACAACTTAGTTACAGATACTGATCTGTCACCTATGTCTCATCCCCATCTCCTCTAGACTGTAAGGTTACAATCTGGACCGGACACTTCTACCCCTCTTACTGACCCATCCACGACCGACTAGTTATAATCCACTGACAACTTAGTTACAGATACTGATCTGTCACCTTATGTCTCATCCCCATCTCCTCTAGACTGTAAGGTTACAATCTGGACCTGGAAACTTCTACCCCCTTTACTGACCCCATCACAGACCGACTAGTTATAATCCCTGACAACTTAGTTACAGATACTGATCTGTCACCTTATGTCTCATCCCATCTCCTCTAGAAGTAAGGTTACAATCTGGACCTGGACACTTCTACCCCTCTTACTGACCCATCAAAGACCGACTAGTTATAATCCACTGACAACTTAGTTACAGATACTGATCTGTCACCTTATGTCTATCCCCATCTCTTAGACTGTAAGTTACAATCTGGACCTGGACACTTCTACCCTCTTACTGACCCATCACAGACCGACTAGTTATAATCCACTGACAACTTAGTTACAGATACTGATCTGTCACCTTATGTCTCATCCCCATCTCCTCTAGACTGTAAGGTTACAATCTGGACCTGGACACTTCTACCCCTCTTACTGACCCATCACAGACCGACTAGTTATAATCCACTGACAACTTAGTTACAGATACTGATCTGTCACCTTATGTTCATCCCATCTCCTCTAGACTGTAGGTTACAATCTGGACCTGGACACTTCTACCCCTCTTACTGACCATCACAGACCGACTAGTTATAATCCACTGACAACTTAGTTACAGATACTGATCTGTCACCCTTATGTCTCATCCCCATCTCCTCTAGACTGTAAGGTTACAATCTGGACCTGGAAAATTCTACCCCTCTTACTGACCCATCACAGAAGACTAGTTATAATCCACTGACAACTTAGTTACAGATACTGATCTGTCACCTTATGTCTCATCCCCATCTCCTCTAGACTGTAGGTACATCTGGACCTGGACACTTCTACCCCTCTTACTACCCATCACAGACCGACTAGTTATAATCCACTGACAACTTAGTTACAGATACTGATCTGTCACCTTATGTCTCATCCCCATCTCCTCTAGACTGTAAGGTTACAATCTGGACCGGACATCTACCCCTCTATGACCCATCACAGACCGACTAGTTATAATCCATGACAACTTAGTTACAAGATAGATCTGTCACCTTATGTCTCTCCCCATCTCTCTAGACTGTAAGGTTACAATCTGGACCTGGACACTTCTACCCTCTTAACTGACCCATCACAACCGACTAGTTATAATCCACTGACAACTTAGTTACAGATACTGATCTGTCACCCTTATGTCTCATCCCCATCTCTCTAGACTGTAAGGTTACAATCTGGACTGGACACTTTTACCCCTTAATGACCCATCACAGACCGACTATTATAATCCACTGACAACTAGTTACAGATACTGATCTGTCACCTTATGTCTCATCCCCATCTCCTCTAGACTGTAAGGTTACAATCTGGACCTGGACACTTCTACCCCTCTTACTGACCCATCACGACCACTAGTTATAATCCACTGACAACTTAGTTACAGATACTGTCTGTCACCTTATGTCTCATCCCCATCTCCTCTAGACTGTAAGGTTACAATCTGGACCTGGACACTTCTACCCCTCTTACTGACCACACACGACCGACTAGTTATAATCCACTGACAACTTAGTTACAGATACTGATCTGTCACCTTTGTCTCATCCCCATCTCCTCTAGACTGTAAGGTTACAATCTGGACTGACACTTCTACCCTCTTACTGACCCATCACAGACCGACTAGTTATAATCCACTGACAACTTAGTTACAGATACTGATCTGTCACCTTATGTCTCATCCCCATCTCCTCTAGACTGTAAGGTTACAATCTGGACCTGGACACTTCTACCCCTTACTGACCCATCACAAGACCGACTAGTTATAATCCACTGACAACTTAGTTACAGATACTGATCTGTCACCTTATGTCTCATCCCCATCTCCTCTAGACTGTAAGGTTACAATCTGGCCTGGACAATTCTACCCCTCTACTGACCCATCACAGCCGACTAGTTAAATCCACTGACAACTTAGTTACAGATACTGATCTGCACCTTATGTCTCATCCCATCTCCTTAGACTGTAAGGTTACAATCTGGACCTGGACACTTCTACCCCTCTTACTGACCATCACAGACGACTAGTTTAAATCCACTGACAATAGTTACAGATACTGATCTGTCACCTTATGTCTCATCCCCATCTCCTCTAGACTGTAAGGTTACAATCTGGACCTGGACACTTCTACCCCTCTTACTGACCCAACAGACCGACTAGTTATAATCCACTGACAATAGTTACAGATACTGATCTGTCACCTTATGTCTCATCCCCATCTCCCTGACTGTAAGGTTACAATCTGGACCTGGACACTTCTACCCCTCTTACTGACCCATCACAGACCGACTAGTTATAAATCCACTGACAACTTAGTTACAGATACTGATCTGTCACCTTATGTCTCGTCCCCATCCTCTCTAGACTGTAAGGTTACAATCTGGACCTGGACACTTCTACCCCTCTTACTGACCCATCACAGACCGACTAGTTATAACCCACTGACAACTTAGTTACAGATACTGATCTGTCACCTTATGTCTCATCCCCACTCTCAGACTAGATAAGGTTACAATCTGGACCTGGACACTCTACCCCTCTTACTGACCCATCACGACCACTAGTTATAATCCACTGACAACTTAGTTACAGATACTGATCTGTCACCTTATGTCTCATCCCCATCTCCTCTAGACTGTAAGGTTACAATCTGGACCTGGACACTTCTACCCCTCTTACTGACCCATCACAGACCGACTAGTTATAATCACTGACAACTTAGTTACAGATACTGATCTGTCACCTTATGTCTCATCCCCCTCTCCTCTAGACTGTAAGGTTACAATCTGGACTGGACACTTTACCCCTCTTACTGACCCATCACAGACCGACTAGTTATAAATCCACTGACAACTTAGTTACAGATACTGATCTGTCACCTTATGTCTCATCCCATCTCCTCTAGACTGTAAGGTTACAATCTGGACCTGGACACTTCTACCCCTCTTACTGACCCATCACAGACCGACTAGTATAATCCACTGACAACTTAGTTACAGATACTGATCTGTCACCTTATGTCTTCATCCCCATCTCTCTAGACTGTAAGTTACAATCTGGACCGGACACTTCTACCCTCTTATGACCCATCACAGCCGACTAGTTATAATCCACTGACAACTTAGTTACAGATACTGATCTGTCACCTTATGTCTCATCCCCATCTCTCTTAGACTGTAAGGTTACAATCTGGACTGGACACTTCTACCCCTCTTACTGACCCACACGACCCGACTAGTTATAATCCACTGACAACTTAGTTACAGATACTGATCTGTCACCTTATGTCTCATCCCATCTTCCTTAGACTGTAAGGTTACAATCTGGACTACTTCTACCCCTCTTACTGACCCATCACAGACCGACTAGTTAAATCACTGACAACTTAGTTACAGATACTGATCTGTCACCTTATGTCTCATCCACTCCTCTAGACTGTAAGGTTCAATCTGGACTGGACACTTCTACCCCTCTTACTGACCCATCACAGACCGACTAGTTATAATCCACTGACAACTTAGTTACAGATACTGATCTGTCACCTTATGTTCATCCCATCTCCTCTAGACTGTAAGGTTACAATTGGACCTGGACACTTCTACCCCTCTTACTGACCCATCACAGACCGACTAGTTATAATCCACATGACAACTTAGTTACAGATACTGATCTGTCACCTTATGTCTCATCCCCATCTCTCTAGACTGTAAGGTTACAATCTGGACCTGGACACCTTCTACCCCTCTTACTGACCCATCACAGACCGACTAGTTATAATCACTGACAACTTAGTTACAGATATGATCTGTCACCTTATGTCTCATCCCCATCTCCTCTAGACGTGAAGGTTACAATCTGGACCTGGACACTTCTACCCCTCTTACTGACCCATCACAGACCGACTAGTTATAATCCATGACAACTTAGTTACAGATACTGATCTGTCACTTATGTCTCATCCCCATCTCCTCTAGACTGTAAGGTTACAATCTGGACCTGGACACTCTACCCCTCTTACTGACCCATCACAGACCGACTAGTTATAATCCACTGACAACTTAGTTACAGATACTGACATTGCTTCACCTTATGTCTCATCCCCATCTCCTCTAGACTGTAGGTTACAATTGGATATTCTTACCCCTCTTACTGACCCATCACAGACCGACTAGTTATAATCTACTGACAACTTAGTTACAGATACTGATCTGCTTCACCTTATGTCTCATCCCCATCTCCTCTAGACTGTAAGGTTACAATCTGGACCTTGATGCCCTTCAGAAAGTTCAAAAAGATGCTTAGTTGAAGGAGAGTTTTCACTTGAAACAAAGACCTTATGTTTTGCAAACTTAATGACTTCCTAATGTAACCACATTCCTGTCAGTAGCACAAGGCGAACTTCAAAGGAGATTCCATCATAAAGTCTTTCATGTACTTACTAGATTTGGAGCTGCGGCATTTTCTTTCGAACCAAAGAACTTGATAGTCGCTAAACCTTTAAGAGATCTTGTAATGTACCATTGATTTTGTGTTATGTTACAGAAAACCACCAGTGTTACATACAATTAGCCTTCCATCCACCTCCAGTGTTACATACATTGCCTTCCACCCCGCCAGTGTTACGAATACAATTAGCCTTCCACCAGCCAGTGTTTACATACAATTAGCCTTCCCCCCCGTGTTCTACAATAGCCTTCCCAGCCAGTGTTTACAATACAATTAGCCTTCCCATCCAGTTTTACGTACATTAGCCTTCACCCAAGCCAGTGTTATGTACAATAGCCTTCCACCAGCCAGTGTTCTGGTACAATTAGCCTTCCACGCAGCCAGTGTTCAACATACAATTAGAAGTGCCCAAACCGGAAAGTGTTAGCATACAATTAAGGCCTTCCACCCGCCAGTGTTATCTACAATTAGCCTTCCACCAGCCAGGTGTTTCCAACATGTGGACCAGATTGTATATCACGTCCGCAGCACGAAAAACAGTTGGAGATTTTACATTACGGCACAATGTGTAACGGCCACAATAAGAAAAGAAGAACATCAGAATACACAGTGGGTCAAAAAGGGGCGCGAGAGAAAGCTATAGCCTCCCCACCATCACAAGGTGGTGTGGCAAGACTTTTAGCAATGAAGCCCACACCCCCATTGACAAGTGGGTAACCAGCAACATGTAAAAAAAACGTACGCACCAGCTACCACCACACAGAAAAAGGGGACATACAAGGAAGCCTTGGGGGGGGGGCCCACACACTAGGTACACTAGATTGGGGACCAGCCCCAGCCATGTCAGACATTAGCCTTCCCCATCCGTTTATACAATTAGCCTTCCACCAGCCATTGGTTATGTACAATAGGCCTTTACACACCCCACAAGCCCACCAAGTTAAATCCAAGATGAAACAAGAGGCTGAGGAAATCAGCAATGAGTTTCACACAAATTATTATGAGCCGGCCACCACCAGGTGTGTCAGGAACAATTACCTGCGCCAACCCAAGGTATTACGAGAGGGGGGCAGTGTTAGCCTGGACCAGCCAACACCAAAATAGTATGTAACAATAAGACCCACCACCATCGGGGGTTTTTGTTAAACACAATTCCTCCAACACTCCGAGTTTACATATATACGGGAGGGGCCAACAGTGTGTCTCTCTCGCGGAAGCCTGCCAGCTGCCACATGTGATAGGCAATTCCCGGCCCAAGTTTTGAAAACGTACAATTATCCTTCTACCACCAGTGTTGCTACAATTCGCATTCCCACCAGATTACAGATAATTAGCCTTCCCCAGCCAGTGTTACTCATACAATAGCCTTCTACCACCACCGCGTAATTACATATATATTCGCCTTCACCATCCAGAGTTACATATAATTAGCCTTCCACCAGCATATTACATGACAATTAGCCTTCACCAGCACTAGTTACATATAATGTAGCCATTCCACCAGCCAGTGATTAGCGCAATTAGCCTGATTCCAGACCATATTACAATATAGCCTTCAACCCAGCCAGGTACATGCCACCCCTACAATTAGCTTCCACCAGTCCGTAGTATACTGACTCACAGCAGAGTAACTATTCACCACCAGCCAGTTCTAATGCACAGACTAATATAATAAAAGCCTTCCACCAGCCAGGTTATTCGCTTCAACCAGCAGTATATTCAATTAGGCCTTCCACCAAGACCAGATCTTAAAAGATCCCAACAGCGTTATGTCATAAGCCTATCACCAGCCAGTGTGTAAATCTCCAGCCATGTTTATGTACAATAGCCTTCCACACCAGTCTTACTTTACATTAGCCTTCCACCAGCCCAGGTTTACATTTACAATAAGCTTCCAAACCGACAATATGTACATACAATAAGCCTGTCCACCAGCCAGTGTTATAATGATCTCACCAGCCGTTCTTACATTGACAAGCTTCACCAGACAATTAACAGAAATAAGGCTTCACCAGAGTGTATACAATAGCCTTCCACCCCAAGCAGTGGTTTACATCAATTACCCTTCCACCACCAGGTTAACATACAATTAAGCCTTCCACCAACAATATAGCAGACAGCCAGAGTGTTGATTGACAATTAGACTTCACCAGGCTCAGTCTTGCACATACAATTACGGTCTTCCACCAGAGCAATATACAACAATAGCCTTCCACCAGCCAGGTGCTATTGTACAATTAAGCCTTTCCACCAGCCAAGTGTAATACATTAGGCTTCCACCAGACATATTACATTACTATAAGCCTTCTAAACCAGCCAGTGTTAACTTTACAATTAGCCTTCCAATCCCCCGGTACAGTGTTAAACATTAGGCTTCACCAGACAATATTAACATACAATAGCCTTCCACACCAGTATGTTACTTACAGTAGCTCCACCAGCCATGTGTTACGTACATTAAGCTTCCACCAGCCAGTGTTTATGTTACATTAGCCTTCACCAGCCATTCTAATACAATTAGGCTTCCCTAACATGGAATTCATACAATAAGCCTTCCCCAGCCAGAGTTACATATAATTAGCCTCACCACGCCATTTACATACCAATTATATCCTTCCACCAGACAATATTACATACATAAGCCTTCCACCAGCCAGTGTTATGTTACAATTAGCCTTCCACCACCATGTGTAAATACAATTAGGCGTCCACCAGAACAAATATTACATTACAATAGCCTTCCACGCAGCCAGTGTTATGTCAATTAGCCTTCCAAGCCAGTGTTACATACAATTAGGCGTCCACCAGAATATTACATTTACAATAAGCCTTTCAACCAGCCCAGTGTTACATACAATTAGCCTTCCACCAGCCAGTGTTACATACAATTAGCCTTCCACCAGACAATATTACATACAATAAGCCTTCCACCAGCCAGTGTTACTTACAATTAGCCTTCCACCAGCCAGTGTTTGTACATAGCCTCCACCGCCATGTTATTACAATTAGCCTTCCCATCCAGTCTACACAATTAGGCTTCACCAGACAATATTACATACAAAATAGCCTTCCACCAGCCAGGTTACATATAATTACCTTCCATCCACCAGCCAGTGTTACATCATTAGCCTTCCACCAAGACAATTTGCATTCAATAGCCTTCCACCCCCAGTGTATGTACAATTTGCCTTCCACCCGTTTACTAACATAGCCAAAACCCTTCCCCCAACAATATTACATACAATTAAGCCTTCCACCAGCCAGTGTTATGTACAATTAGCCTTCCACCCGCCAGTGTTCATACATTACTGCCTTCCCAGCCAGTCTTACTACAATTAGGCTTCCACCAGCACATAGTACATACAATAAGCCTTCCACCAGCCAGTGTTTGTACAATAACCTTTCCACCACCAGTGTTTATGTATAACAATTAGCCTTCCACCACCATTGTTACATCAAATTAGCCTTCCACCAGACAATATTTACATACAATAAGCCTTCCCCGCCATCCAGTGTTATGTACAATAGGCCTTCCACCAGCCAGTTTTACATACAATTAGCCTTCCACCCCAGCCATCTTTACATACAATTAGGCTTCCCCCCACAATTTACATACAAAGCCTTTCCAACCAGCCAGTGTTATGTACAATAGAGCCTTCCCCACCCACCAGTGTTATGTACAATAGCCTTCCACCAGCCAGTGTTACATCAATTAGCCTTCCCACCAGACAATATTAACCATACAATAAGCCTGTCCACCAGGCCAGTGATATGTACAATAAGCCTTCCACCAGCCGCAGTGTTATGTACAATTAGCCTTCCACCAGCCATTCTTACATCACTTAGGCTTCCACCAGACATATTACATACAATTAGCCTTCCACCAGACAATTACATACAATATAAGCCTTCCGCCAGCCAGTGTTATGTACAATTAGCCTTCCACCAGCCAGTTGTTACATACAATTAGGCTTCCACCAAGACATATTACATACATCAGCCTTCCCCAGCCAGTGTTATGTACAATTAGCCTTTCCACCAGCCAGTGTTACATACAATTAGGCTTCCACCAGAAATATTACATCCATAAGCCTTCTACCAGCCAGTGTTACTACTTACAATTAGCCTTCCACCAGCCAGTGTTACTAACATTAGGCTTCCACCAGACAATATTACATACAATAAGCCTTCCACCACCAGTGTTTCTACAATTAGCCTTCCACCAGCCAGTGTTATGTACAATTAGCCTCACCACCAGTGTTTTTGTACAATTAGCCTTCCACCAGCCAGTCTTACATACAATTAGGCTTCCACCGACATGATTACTACATAAGCCTTCCCACCAGAAGCCAAGTTACATATAATTAGCCTTCCACCAGCCAGTGTTACATACAATTAGCCTTCACCACCAACAATTTAACAACATAACCTCACCACAGTGTTTTGTACAATTAGCCTTCCACCACCAGCAGTGTTACATACAATTAGCCTCCACCAGACAATATTACATACAATAAGCCTTCCACCAGCCAGTGTTATGTACAATAGCCTTCCACCAGCCAGTGGTTACATACAATTAGCCTTCCACCCACCAGTCTTACATACAATTTATAGCTGCACCAGACCAGTGTTATGTACAATTAGCCTTCCACCAGCCATGTTATTACAATTAGCCGTCACCAGCCATGTTACATACAATTAAGCCTTCCACCAGACATTTACATCAATAAGCCTTCCACAGCCAGTGTTACATACAATTAGCCCTTCCACCAGACAATATTACATACAATAGCCTTCCACCAGCCATGTATTACATAGCCTTCACCAGCCAGTTGTTACATACAATTAGCGCTTCCACCAGACAATATACATACAATAAGCCTTCCACCAGCCAGTGTTATGTACGTTAGCCTTCCACCAGCCAGTTTTACATACAATTAGCTTCCACCAACAATATTACATACAATAACTTCCACCGCCAGTGTTATGTACAATTAGCCTTCCACCCCACCAGTGTTACATACAATTAGCCTTCCACCAGACATATTACATACAATAAGCCTTCCACCTCCAGTGTTATGTACAATAGCCTTCTACACCAGCCAGTGTTAATGACAATTAGCCTTCCACCATCAGATTTACATACAATAAGCCTTCCACTACCAGTGTTATGTACATTAGCCTTCCACCTAGCCTAGTCTTACATCAATTAGGCTTCACCCGACAATATTACATACAATAAGCTTCCACCACCCGTGTTATGTACATTAGCCTTCCACCAGCCAGTGTTACATACAATTTAGGGGCTTCCACCAGACCATATTACATAAATAAGCCTTTTCTACTTGCCATTGTTCCTTACAAACTCCTCAGCAGTGTCACAGTAGCTGCCACCATAGTATTACTACCATTAGGCTCTCCCACCAGACAAAGTTTACTACAATTAAGCCTTCCAACCGCCGTGTTACTACAATTAGGCTTCCCACCATGTACATCTAGCATTCCACAAAATATATCAATTAGCCTTCCACCAGCCAGTGTAGTGTTATACATACAATTATTAGCCTTCCACCAGACAGTGGTGTTTACTGACTGGAACACTTCTACCCCTCTTACTGACCCATCACAGACCGACTAGTTATAATCCACTGACAACTTAGTTACAGATACTGATCGTCACCTTATGTCTCATCCCCATCTCCTCTAGACTGTAAGGTACAATCTGGATCTGGACATTCTACCCCTCTTACTGACCATCACAGACCCGCTAGTTATACTCCACTGACAACTTAGTTATCTATGATCTGTCACTCTTCACTATGTCTCATCCCCACTCCTCTAGACTGTAAGGTTACAATCTGGACCTGGACACTTCTACCCCTCTTACTGACCCATCACAGACCGACTAGTTATAATCCACTGACAACTTAGTTACAGATACTGATCTGCTTCACCCTTATGTCTATCCCCATCTCCTCTAGACTGTAGGTTACAATCTGGACTGGACACTTCTACCCCTCTTACTGACCCATCACAGACTGACTAGTTATAATCCACTGACAACTTAGTTACATTACTGATCTGCTTCACCTTATGCTCATCCCCATCTCCTCTAGACTGTAAGGTTACAATCTGGACCTGGACACTTCTACCCCTCTTACTGACCCATCACAGACCGCTAGTTATAATCCACTGACAACTAGTTATAGCTACTGATCTGTCACCTTATGTCTCATCCCCATCTCCTCTAGACTGTAAGGTTACAATCTGGACCTGGACTTCTACCCCTCTTCTGACCCATCACAGACGACTAGTTATAATCCACTGACAACTTAGTTACAGATACTGATCTGTCACCACTTATGTCTCATCCCATCTCCTCTAGACTGTAAGGTTACAATCTGACCTGGACACTCCTACCCCTCTTACTGACCCATCACAGACCGACTAGTTATAATCCACTGACAACTTAGTTCAGCACTGATCTGTCACCTTATGTCTCATCCCCATCTCCTCTAGACTGTAAGGTTACAATCTGGACCTGGACACTTCTACCCCTCTACTGACCCATCACAGACCGACTAGTTATACTCCACTGACAACTTAGTTACAGATACTGATCTGTCACCTTATGTCTCATCCCACATCTCTCTAGACTGTAAGGTTACAATCTGGACTGGACACTTCTACCCCTCACTGACCCATCACAGACCGACTAGTTATAATCCACTGACAACTTAGTTACAGCTACTGATCTGCTCACCTTATGTCTCATCCCCATCTCCTCTAGACTGAAGGTTACAATCTGGACCTGGACACTTCTACCCCTCTACTGACCCATCACAACCGACTAGTTATAATCTACTGACAACTTAGTTACAGATACTGATCTGTCACCTTATGTTTATCCCCATCTCCTCTAGACTGTAAGGTTACAATCTGGACCTGACACTTCTACCCCTCTTACTGACCCACACACACCGACTAGTTATAATCCACTGACAACATAGTTACAGATACTGATCTGCTTCACCTTATGTTCCATCCCCATCTCCTCTAGACTGTAAGCTCCCGGGCAGGGCCCTCCATCCTATTGTACCACAGTAATGCTGTAACTTACCACACTGAATGCTGCTGGACCGCCACTTTGTATTACTTGCACTACCCTTGTATGTAACATGCATGTTTTCCTCATGTATATTAATGCAACTGTAAAGCGCCATGGAAGCGCTATATAAATCCACAATAATAATAATAATAATTTGGTGGGGAGCTGGCCAGAAGGGAATTATCAATTGGTATGTCAATCAGTCCGGGCATTGGATAGGAAATCTCTCCATACCTTCTGAGCAATAGCATTCCAATAGCAGTAATATTAGGTGACAACCCCTGTATGTGTCTTCATCAGAGCCCCCCTGAAATGGCAGCAACAGACAGGAATTCCAAACAGGCTCCTGGTCAAAGGCAATCTGTCAGTCTTAGCAAAATTGCATTCTGGGAAACGCATTCAGTCATTGTTCATATGGAAGACAAGGTGAAAAACAGATTATTAACATAAAAGGAAGAAATGACCCCATCCTGAATGTTGCTGACTGCTGTTTAGTCTGGTGTTTCCCAAAAATCTCTACACTATTGTAAGCTTGGGAGGGAGATTAGTTTGGGACTGTCTGTAAGGATCATTGATGTCATTTTTGTGATTAGTGATGACCTCACACACCTTAAAGGGTGGAAACTCGGGGAAACATAACAAAAATAAACCTAATAAATGACCCTCCAATTTCATTATCTGAATGTTAAACTGATCACAATAATGTTATTCTGTAGGAGATTAACTTACCTACTACAAATCACAAAGTCTGAGTATGCAAATACATCCTGATGTGCTTCCATCACTGCTCACTGCTATTATAATGTCCTCCATCCTTAAACAATCATATCTTTTTGCCTGGTCATATGAATATCAGATGACAAGCAGATAACCATCTGAACCCCAGATATACTAACCCACACACAGGATTGTCACCCATGTCAGCAATTTCAAGTGATAAAAATCTCACAATTTCCAGCATTACATGACAGAGAATATAACAAATTTCAGCCTAAGGTAAAGGATCAGAGCATTTCCCCTGCAGTCAGTAACACAGAGAGTCACAGGGGAGAGAGGATTCGGCATCTGTAGATCAGTGTAAGGGATCTGGATAACACCCAACGTCATTATATAGCGAACAGAGAATGAATATAGACACATATACGCTGGGGAACTGAGATCAGAGTTTATTCTGGAAATAAATAATATACAGGTAACAGCAAATTAAGTCCAGAAATCACCTTAAAATAACAATGCAAGTTACTATTTCTATTACCACGAGGAAAAAACAAAGTAACTTCATAGAAATGACTTAAGAGTAGAGATGACCGAGCTTCCTAAACTCCGGTCCGAATTCAGGTTTTCGAACTTCTGAAAAAGTTAAAAAATTCTTATTCGGACCCATTAAATTCAACGGGACAAATAGTTCGAAAGTTTGGATAATTAAGGTTAAAATAGTGATGGTAAACTCACTGTACACGGATCTCGGACCTGGGAAATGGTCTGGGGAACACGTACAAATCCGAATATATATAATAGCTTCCACATTCAACATTGGATATTATCCTGAAATTTGATGTTTTTTTTTATATATAATCATTCAATTTTTTGAGATATTATGGTATGGTTTACATTTTACATGTATATAGATTGGTAATATTAACATCATTGAAAAATAGCTTTGTCATTTATATTACAATTAAAAATTAACAATAATATTATAATAATGAAAATTATAGTAATAAAGATAAAGAAAAATAAGAGAAATTAAATAGTAATAAATGTTAACAATTAAATCTGTGTCACATATTCTGGTTCTCTCTTTGCGTAATTTTCGTAATTGGCTGTTCCCTTTGAATTGAAGTTTTATTGTTATCATGGAGTGTTGAAGGATCTCTGGTCACATACCAATATTCCCATTGCTTGTAGAATGGGGAAATTTAGTCTGTGATATTGTATATTGTTTTTCATAACATATTTAAATTTACATTTTTAAGGGTATAAACTAGATTAGGGCATTTAGTGGCATGCCAGTTTTTGGTTATGAATAGAGATGTCTGAACTTCGCAAATCCGTCTGCTCGAGGATCCGTGAATTTTCGAAACAATTCGAAAATCCGCGAGCGACGCATTAAAAACCCATTACAATGAAAAATCCTCGAAAATATGTGAAATTCCCGTAATTTCGAAAATTTTAAAAACTGCGGTTCGGAAAAGTTCGGAAGGCGGAAATCTGCGATATCCGCCGTTCGTGACAAGGTAAATCCGCTGTGGATTCGGGTTCGGATTTGCGAACTGGGCCATCACTAGTTATGAACTGAAGAATTATGATTATAGTGTGGAGATGAATATTCTTTGGTTTTTGGGTATAGTTGTAGAGCTATGAATGAAGGACCAGTTCTGGTGTTGCTTGATTGTTTTTTAGAATAAAGCAGATAGAAACGTATAGTTTTTAACCATGTCTTTTTGATTTTGTTACAGACCAGAATAGATGTAAAATAGTTCCCTCGGACTTTCCACATCTCCAACTAAATTTGAGTATGGAGGTTTCCATTTGCCATCAATTACGTGTTCTAATATGCGTAGAGATAATTGTTTTGCTACTTCCCATTGTTGGGAGCATTTAGTTGCTTTAAATGGAATTAACAGCTTCTGCCCATGTTCCAATGAGAATGTTTTCTCCAGCTCTTATCCCACTTCATATAAGTTTCAATTTGATCAAAGTGTCTTTACTGTTTATCATAGTGTAGAAGGTAGAGATTCCTTTATGTGGGATGTTTGAGATTACGTATGTATTCTGTGGCTCGTTTGATGTTTTCCATGTAGATTTGGACTTTGATATGAAGAGATTTGCTTGTAATGTTTATAAAATGTCTTTCTTGTTTAAGTGATATTTCTTTGAAGTTCATTGAAGGGAATTGTTCCATGTTTGTATAATTTTCTATTATCATAAGTAAGTTTTCACTCCAGTTAGTTTTGTAGTTTGGGATTAGGAGTTCTAGGCTTTCAATTGGGATATAGTCTTATAGAGGAAATAATAACGTTTGGTTTTTCTGAAGTTTCTCCAGTTGATTATTGTAGCTTTTGGAGTAGTAAAAGGATATTCTGTGGATTTTATCTCCTAGTAAGATGCTCCCATAATTTTCTGAAGTTTGGTATTTACACATATATTTTTCATATGTCGCCCCATAGTTTTGGAGATGTTTCGTTGTTCCCACCAATACCTACTTTGATCTAAGAGAGTTGCCTGTAGTAATCTTTCAAAATGGTTATGCCATGTCTCACATTTTGTTAATTCTGGTTCTTTTTGCCGCATATGAATTAGTAATATTTTTCTGTGCTATTAGGCATTAGTATTGGGAGTGATCTGAATAGGTACAATACTGTGGTAGATCATCATCTTTGAGGCATTGATTCTGTCTGTAACATCAGTATTTTCCATTTTTTTGTTTGTTGTTCGTTTTTTTTCTATTAATGGTATAAAGTTTATTTGGTATGATCTTCCAGGTGAGTGGATATTTTGATCCCTAGGTAGGTTATCTCTTTTGTTTCCCATGAGAATTTTCTATTGCTTGATAGAAATATTTTGAGTGCTCCAGAGTGCTTCGGCATCTAGGGTTATAAATATGGAGGTGATTCTGTGGGTTGGACCAGTCTATCAAGTCAATTATTCTTCTTGTGTTATCTATAGACTGTCTGTTTTTAATAAATCCTACTTGATCTTGTGATGATAGCTGTGGAAGAATACTTTAAGTCTTTCTGCAAGAATTTGGATATATTTTTAAATCGTAGTTCAGTAATGAGATTGGCCTGTGTTTCCTATTATGATACTCTTTCCCTTGTTTTGGGAGTGGAACTACTATTGCTTTCAGCATTTCTTGTGGAAAGGATTGTTTCTGTATTGCTAGATAAAATACATTTTGTAAATATGGTTGAGAAATTGGGAAAATGTTTTATAATATCATTGTGAACCGCTTCTCCTGGGATTTGTTAGGTTTAGAGATTTTATTTTTAGTATTTTCGTCTTGTGAAATTGGATTATTTAAGTATTCATTTTGTTGTTGTGTTTATGTTTGGTAATTCTATGGAGTCTAAGAATTCTTTAATTATTTCTTTGTTGGGTTGTTTTGTTTCTTTGCAGTCTTGAGATTATATTGATTGGAGTATTAGCTGCTGAAATGATCGGCTATTGTTGAGGGTTTGTGATTTTGTTGTTGTTCTCTATGATATATGGAATTTTTGTTTTGGCTGCTCTGTGATTTAATCCTCTAAGTTTTTGCTTGCTTTGTTAGCTTGAGCGTAGTAAGTAGTTTTGAGTCTTGAGCATCCTTTCATAATAGTATAAATTGAGTGTAGTCCTCTCTTAGTTTCTTTTATCTCTTTTGCCGTTTTGTGAGCTGTTTTTGTTTATTTTTCTTTTTCAGGGTTTCTAATTTTTGGAGTAGGTGTAGTTTTGTTTGGTTTCTTGTTTTGTTTAGTTGGGATGCTTGTTGTATGCATATTCCTCTTATCACAGCCTTGTGGGTGTTCCAGATTGTGAAGGAGTTAGTTTGGGGATCGTTTATGAGAAAGTATTCCTCCATAGCTGTTTGTATTTTGTTTTTGGTGTTTTCATTCCATAGTAGGTTGGCTTTAGTCTCCATAATTTATGTTGGCTAATGTTGAATTCTTCTGTTAAATGGATTATTAGTGGGGCATGATCTGACCAAGTAATTGGCAATATTTGAGTATGGGTGAGATTTTGTAAGTCCATTTATCCACTAGAAAGTAATAAAGCCCAGAATACACATGGTATGACTGGGAAAATATGTGAAATCTCTTTCTGCTGGATGGGAGTTTTGTAAGTGTACTTGTCGCATCTAGGTCGGGGTTGATTGGTTAAAATCTCTGCATATGATGTATCTGTTGTATTCAATAGATCACCTGGACTTGAAATGTAGTTCTTGAAGATGTTTCGCTAGTCATCCGACTGGCTTTCTCAATTCAGAATGACTTGTACAAAAATCTGTGGCAATTATGTACCCTGGAAAATCCCAATTAGCATATCACAGCCAGGTGTTAAGGGTGTGATTAGATGTGGCTAAGAGGTGTTATGGAACGCCCAGAGTAGGTGTGTTAAAACAGCATTGTACTGGCAGAACGTTGGTGTTGAACCCCCCCACCTCTATGCGTGAACAGAATGCGTGAACAATTAAACCCTATTTTGCTCCTATTTTGTGATTAAACCCTATTTTTGCTCTTAAATAAAACAAAACATTTTAAACAATGTAAAAAAATTAAAACAATTAAAGAACAAAGGAAGGGAAAAGTCTGAGACCCAACCTGTTAATTGATGCGTTTACTTAGCCAGCATCTACTGATAACTAGTTTGGTAGAGGGCTAATTGCCATTTAGAAAGTTTAGTAAATTGACAGGTCTAGATTGTAGTATTTATTTCTACTGGTTTTTTTTCTTGTTTTTCTTCGATTATACAATATTAATATCTTGTTCAAGCTTTCTTAGTAACATTTCTATTTTGATTTTAACATTTAACTCTATTTCAACTATAAGAGAATCTATGGATTGTAAAATGAAGTTAGTATTGTTTAAATTAAACTTTAACATCAATATATTGCTTGGAAAATTTCCTTGCTTGTATTGTAGCAGAGATAAGTCTGCAAAAAATTGTAACTGTGCATATCTTTCTGGAATATTTCTTTATTTCTGGTGGCTGTCAGGAATTGTTCCTTAGTCGGAAAAAATGGAATCTGGTAATTACATCCCTTGGTGTCGATGGTGGGACATTTCTTGGTATATAGAGTCTATCTGGGAGATTCAATAACGCAGAGGCGTTAACTGACCTTAGCCCGATCAAACGATACAATAACTGACGTAAACGAGCTGTGTGAATTTTAGTGCTTTCTCAGCGATGGTGGTGTAGGTGATTGTTTAATTTGTTTCTTAGGGTGTTTAGGGTGTCTAGTTGTTTGGGAGCGTTGGGAAGGTAAGTTTGTTCTGCTGTTCTGAGTTGTGAAGAATTTCGTGAGTGATGTGTTTGTGTTGTTTTTTTGGCTTGAGAGGATAGTTGGATGAGATTGCCTCTTATGACTGTTTTTGTGTGCCGCCCAAATGATTGTGGTTGGTGTTTCAAGGTTTTTGTTTTTCTAAAAGTATATTTTTATTGCTGTGACGATTGGCGTCTTTGTTTTAGGAATAGCGCTTCATTCATTCGCCATGGTTGTGTTGATATGGGGAGGTTGTTGTAGAGGAGATCTACTGAAACATGGGCATGGTCGAACCATGAGATGGTGCGATATCGGTGTCGTGTAGAAAAGGGATTAGTTGTGAGTTTATGAATATATAGTCTATCCTGGTGTATGTTTTTTTGGGGGGTGGAAGAAAATGTGTATTGTCTTGATTTGGGGTGTTGTAGTAGCCTCCAGGCATCCCATAGGTTGAGTGTTTTAAGCAAGAGGGCGAGGGGTTTGGACGGGGCAGCCGGCCTGGCCAGAAAGGAGACTGAGGATCTGTCTACCCTGGAGGCTAAGATCAGAATGCCTAGGTTTAAACTCAAGTTTTTCTTCTAAAGTTTTGTAAAATGGTGCTTGTTTGTGTTGGGGGCGTATATATTGCTAGTGTGTAGATTTTAGAATCTAGTAAACCTTGTATTATTAAATAGTGTCCTTCTGGGTCTCTGTCGCATCATGTCATAGTAAAGGGTATTCTTTTGTGTATGAGTATTGCAACTCCTCCTTTCTTGACCAGGGCAGAGGAGAAATAATGTGTGTTGAATTTTTGGCTGGGGAGGAAAGGTTCTGCTCCTTTCACAAAGTGTGTTTCTTGGATAAAGATTATACCGCTTTGCTCTCTCTCATAGTATTGCATTGCTATTCGCCTTTTTATGGTTCTTTTAAACCTTGGCGTTGTGGGTGAGGATCTTGAGATTTTGTTTGGTCATGGTTTGAGGGTATTTTGTATGCAAATGTAATCTCCTCTGACCCTTGCCAGTCTGTTAGGATTGCTTACCTTGTCCATATTGTGGACTGGAGAGTCTGTGTTGCCCAAAAGATGTCTGTGCATCAGTTGAGGAGTCGCGGAGGAAAGCCAGGTATTATTTCTAGATACGGAGACAAAAAATAAACACAAATCAATAACATAAAATTCGAACATATTAACAATAGATATAACATTTTGATTGTTAACTGTTGAGTAATTCCCACAATAAGACAAATATCGGTGAGGTTTCACTGCAACTTGGTGGGGTGGGAGTGTAGTTGAACTAGGGTCGTAGGGTTGGTGTGGGTTAGGATCGGGCTCCTGTTGTCCCAGTGTAATTTCTAGGGCTAGCTTAGATAATGGGAGAGATTGTTGGGCTAATCAGAATATGGTGGGGGGAAGGGGGTTTTAAGCTAGAGATTGATTTGATTGGGGGATGTCCTGTTTTATTGATTTATATATAGTCTTTCCATTGTGTTTTTATGTTGTTTTTAGAACCAGGGTTTTTGTTTGATCCCTTTTTTAGGTTCCAGTATTAGTTGTCGCATTTGAAGTGGGGGTTTCAAGTTAGTTATGAGTTGCAGATAGTAGGTCCACTTCTTTCGGCATTTGCTGAGGTCCATTGTATGATGATGGGTTTTGTTAGATTCAGCTGTTGTGTTGTTGTGGAGGTTCGTGTTCCAGGATTGACCATAGTTTTACCCTTCTAAGGTGGGGTTTCTCGGGTAGTGAGTTCTTCTGTTACATGATGTCTCGGGTTGTAGGTTGTAGAGTTTAGGGATACATTATTTTTGGATCCTTATGGTTGAATCATTTTGGTGTTTCTTGTTTTTGTAGGTCTATTATTGTAGTTATATGAATTCGTTTTTGTTGAGGGTGTATCTGATGCATTTGGAGTTTCAATTTGCAGTTTGTAGGTTAATTTCAGTCAGTTTGAGTTTGTTCCGGCGGTGAACTTGCTTCAGCTTCAGGATTCGTTGTTTTTGTGTATCCCTTTATATATAGTTATTGGTTTGAGTTTTGTAATATTTGTTTTCTGTGTTTCTTTGTTGGTCTTTTTTGGTTTTTGAGGTAGTTGTATATGTTTTTCCTGTTGCTTGGATCTTTGAGTTCTTGGTAGATTGTTGTTTTGGTTTTGTTTCAAGGATGTTTTGTTTTGGTTGTGGTTTGGAGGGTTGCATTTTTGTGGTTAGTGGTTGTGTTAGATGTTGTCCTTGCTTATTGTTTTTCCCATTTTTGGGGAAAGGGGTTGATTGTCCCGTATTTTTATGTTGTCTGAGGTTTTAGTTCTTGGGGGGGGTTGTAGTTTTAGTTGGAGGAGTTTTTTTTTGGAATTGTCCTGGTATGGATCTGTAGGGTTGTAGGTTTTGTGGGTATTGTTTTGTCTTCATCCATCTTTTTGTGATTCTTGAGGTGAGTGTCTGATGTTCCCCTATCGGTCTGGACCATGAGTCCTCCAGGGGGTTAATGCGGGCCACCTTGTTCTCGGAGCGATCCGGTGGGGGGGTTTCTAGGCCTAGTCGTCTCAGCAGAGAATATCCATCGCACAGGTCCTCTATGGAGAGTGTTTTGCCCATATGGGTTATGGTTAGCCTAAAGGGGAAACCCCAGCGATACTTGATTTTGGCTGAGTTAAGTTGGTGAAGGATGGGTTTGACGGCCCTCCTTTTTGCCAATGTTTGTGGTGCTAGGTCTTGGTAGATCTGGATCGGGTGGCCGTCTATTTTGAGGTCATTCATGTTTGGGCTGCCTGTAGTATTAGTTCTTTTGTGGCATAGTAGTGCAAACGGACAATAATGTCTCTGGGTGGGTCTTCCTGGTGGTTCCGTTATTGGAGCGCCCGATGGGCCCTATCCATGTGGAGGTGTTACTCAGGGACATTTGGCAGGAGGTTTGTGAACAATATGAGGAGTTGGAGATCAGTAATGTCCTCCGTGACTCCCCGTATTCTTATATTGTTCCTTCGGGACCGGTTTTCAGCGTCCTCCTGTTGGGATTGTAGGGCAGTCAGTTGTGCTCTGATGTCCCTTATGTCCGTCTCCACCTGGGCACCTTGCTGTGTCTCCGTGGGACGACTCCAAGGCCGTGACCCGGTCCCCCAAGGCACCCACCTCTTGCTTCACTTCATTCACCGTCCTGTGGTGTGGCTCTGCAATAAACTTCTCCAGGTTTGCGTATTGGGTGTCCAGGTCGCGCCTTGTTACGGGGTTGCCGCCATTTTGTTGGGGCCGGGTGGTGCGGTGGCCTGGGGGTCTTGTCTTTTTACAAAATTCGATAGGTCCCCTCTTTTCCCTATCTTGGTGCTATTGGGGATTGATTTTAGGGGTTAGTGCCTTTGAATGCTGGTGTTAGATGATAGTTACACCGGGGTTGTGTCGGCCATCTTGTTCAGCGGTCAGGCTCCGCCCCCTGTTATGTAAAGTTTTAATTGTACCTTTTTCTGCTTTATCTGGGGATTCCTTGTTTGCTTTCCCTTTCTTGCAGATTGGACCTTGCTTTGCCCCTTTCTGAGGAAAATGTTTCATCTTGGGTATGTAAATCTTTGGAGTCCTCGTCTGTATATGGTGATGGATAGGGGGGGGGTTGCTTTTGTAATATGTCTCCTGTTCCCCTCTTTCATCTGTGGAATGGCTCCTACTGCTTTCCCCTCCATCTGGACTGTTGCATGCTTCCTCCTCATGGGCGTCGCCATTGGGGATTTCCTTGCGTGCATCCGTGCTGCTGGGGAAAAACTGTGTCAGTTTCTTTGTTTGGGACTTCTGCGCCCCCGCTTTGTTTCTACCCAAACAAGATAATAAACTGTAGATATAAACTGATCTATTTGGTCACGTGTGGGCTACAATATGTAGGCAAGGCGACACGCAAACTAAAACAATGTTTGTATGAAATGCAAATTCATTGTAATTAGAGATAACCGTACTGCCTTCGGTAACCCCACAGCCAGTGTTACATACAATAAGCCTTTCACCCGCCAGTGTTACATACAATAAGCCTTTCACCCGCCAGTGTTACATACAATTAGCCTTCCACCCGCCAGTGTTACATACAATAAGCCTTTCATCCGCCAGTGTGTTAGTCAGCTTTGAACCAGCTAGTTTTACATTTATCCTACTTCTACCTACCCAAGGTGTGCCGCACAAAAAAGAAATTAATTACAAGCATATACAATAATTACAAATTGACAACAAGCAGAAATATCATGTAAGGCAGTAGTTCTCAAACATTTTCATTCCAGCAATCAGAACAGCTTGCTAAGGTAGTACACCCTCCATCAATAGCCAGATATGGAATCCTTAGGGTGCAAACAGAACAAATTACTTATGGTACAAATAATTATTCTGGTAATCCAAAGTTCTTATCTTGAAACCCCATAAATCCAAAATAAGGTCATGAGCGTGCAGAATCTCATTCCATCAACCAGAGCAAGGTCCTAAGGCTGTAAATGCAATCTGGCAGCCAGAACAAAATTGTAAGGCTGCAAATATCCACTGTAGCCATTAGAACAAAAACAAAGGTTTAAAAAAGTAAATTAAATTCCCGTAATCTGGAAGTTCCTCATTTCAGCATCCAGAACTGTGTCCAAAAGGTGTGGACTCAACTCTCAGAATCAGGACTAACTATATAGGTGCACATATTCATAACTTATCCATTCAACCCATGTATCTGCCATACAATCCTGCATTGTGTCGGGCACCCTGAAGTTAACCTGATGTGTGGTAAACTTTTAATGGGTCAGGTTAGAAAGCTGCAGATGCAGGTCTGTTGAATTTTGGGTGCAGGTTTGGGCTGGATCTTTAGAAAAACTGGGCAACGCTGGGTACTCTGCTAGTTAATCTGATAATCTGGTAGAAAAAGCAGTTGGAGTTGCAGGCAGACTGTTGACTTTCCGTTTTCAAATTTTCGAAATTTTCGCAAAGTTCGAAAGTTTGAAAATTCAAGCTTAGATTTTCAAAAATCGTCTACTTTCGATTTTCGATAATCGTCTACTTTCGGTTTTCGATAATCGTCTACTTTCGATTTTCGATAATCGTCTACTTTCAATTTTCGATAATCGTCTACTTTCGATTTTCGATAAAATTCAAAAAATCCAGGTTCGGTGAAATTCGGGAGTTCCGAAAGTTTCGTCGAAACTGATTCGATTCCACATTACATGTCTAGTACTGACACCATAAACTGAATATTTCTTAGCTAGATTGGTCTGTACAGAGGAATTTATAGCAGATTACATAGGTTTTAATTAGTCAGGGTGAGATATCAGCCTGGATACTTGGTTTAATGATTGGTAAATCTCAGGAAATCTCTCCATACCTTCTGGGCATAACATTCCAATAGCAGTAATATTAGGTGACAACCCCTGTATGTGTCTTCATCAGAGCCCCCCTGAAATGGCAGCAACAGACAGGAATTCCAAAACAGGCTCCTGGTCAAAGGCAATCTGTCAGTCATTAGCAAAATTGCATTCTGGGAAACTGCATTCAGTCATTGTTCATATGGAAGACAAGGTGAAAAACAGATTATTAACATAAAAGGAAGAAATGACCCCATCCTGAATGTTGCTGACTGCTGTTTAGTCTGGTGTTTCCCAAAAATCTCTACACTATTGTAAGCTTGGGAAGGGAGATTAGTTTAAGGACATGTCTGTAATGATCATTGATGTCATTTTTGTGATTAGTGATGACCTCACACACCTTAAAGGGTGGAAACTCGGGGAAACATAACAAAAAATAAACCTAATAAATGACCCTCCAAATTTCATTATCTGAATGTTAAACTGATCACAATAATGTTAATTTCTGTAGGAGATTTAACTTACCTACTACACATCACAAAGTCTGAGTATGCAAATACATCCTGATGTGCTTCCATCACTGCTCCGATTATAATGTCTCCATCCTTAAACAAATCATATTCTTTTGCCTGGTCATATGATATCAGATGACAAGCAGGATTAACCATCTGAACCCCAGATATACAATATCCCACACACAGGATTGTCACACATGTCAGCAATTTCAAGTGATAAAAATCAGTCACAATTTCCAGCATTACAGTGACAGAGAATATAACAAATTTCAGCCTAAGGTAAAGGATCAGAGCATTTCCCCTGCAGTCAGTAACACAGAGAGTCACAGGGGAGAGAGGATTCGGCTGCATCTGTAGATCAGTGTAAGGGATCTGGATAACCCAACGTCATTATATAGCGAACAGAGAATGAATATAGACACATATACGCTGGGGAACTGAGATCAGAGTTTATTCTGGAAATAAATAAATATACAGGTAACAGCAAATTAAGTCCAGAAATCACCTTAAAATAACAATGCAAGTTACTATTTCTATTACCACGAGGAAAAACAAAGTAACTTCATAGAAATGACTTAAGAGTAGAGATGACCGAGCTTCCTAAACTCCGGTCCGAATTCAGGTTTTCGAACTTCTGAAAAAGTTAAAAAATTCTTATTCGGACCCATTAAATTCAACGGGGACAAATAGTTCGAAAAGTTTGGATAAATTAAGGTTAAAATAGTGATGGTAACTCACTGTACACGGATCTCGGACCTGGGAAATGGTCTGGGGAACACGTACAAATCCAGAATATAGAATAAAGCTTCCACATTCAACATTGGATAATTATCCTGGAAATTTGATGTTTTTTTTTATATATAATCATTCAATTTTTTTGAGATATTTATGGTATGGTTATACATTTTACATGTATATAGAGTTGGTAATATTAACATCATTGAAAAGAATAGCTTTGTCATTTACATATATAACAATTAAAAATTAACATAATAATATTAATAATAATGGAAATTATAGTAATAAAAAGATAAAAAGAAAAATAAGAGAAAAATAAATAAATAAGTAAATAATGTTAACAGATTAAATCTGTGTCACATATTCTGGTCTCTCTTTTTGCGTAATTTTCGTAATTGGCTGTTCCCTTTGAATTGAAGTTTTATTGTTATCATTGAGTGTTGAAGGATCTCTGGTCTACATACCAATATTCCCATTGCTTGTAGAATTGGGGAAATTTAGTCTGTGATATTGTATATTGTTTTTCATAGTACATATTTAAATTTACATTTTTAAGGGTATAAACTAGATTAGGGCATTTAGTGGCATGCCAGTTTTTGGTTATGAATAGAGATGTCTGAACTTCGCAAAATCCGGTCTGCTCGAGGATCCGTGAATTTTCGAACAAATTCGAAAATCCGCGAGCGGACGCATTAAAAACCCATTACAATGAAAAAATCCTCGAAAATATGTGAAATCCTCGTAATTTCGAAAATTTTAAAAACTGCGGTTCGGAAAAGTTCGGAAGGCGGAAAATCTGCGATATCCGCCGTTCGTGAACAAGGTAAATCCGCTGTGGATTCGGGTTCGGATTTGCGAACTGGGCCATCACTAGTTATGAACTGAAGAATTATGATTATAGTGTGGAAGATGATATTTCTTTGGTTGTTTGGGTATAGTTGTAGAGCTATGAATAGAAGGACCAGTTCTGGTGTTGCTTGATATGTTTTTAGAATAAAGCAGATAGATAACGTATAGTTTTTAACCATGTCTTTTTGATTTTGTTACAGGACCAGAATAGATGTAGAATAGTTCCCTCGGACTTTCCACATCTCCAACATAAAGTTGAGTATTGAGGTTTCCATTTGGCCATCAAGTACGGTGTTCTATAATAGCGTAGAGATAATTGTTTTGCTACTTCCCATTGTTGGGAGCATTTAGTTGCTTTAAATGGAATTATTACAGCTTCTGCCCATTGTTCCAATGAGAATGTTTTCTCCAGCTCTTATTCCCACTTCATATAAGGTTTCAATTTGATCAAAGTGTCTTTACTGTTTATCATAGTGTAGAAGGTAGAGATTCCTTTATGTGGGATGTTTGAGATTACGTATTGTAGTTCTGTGGGCTCGTTTGATGTTTTCCATGTAGATTTGGACTTTGATATGAAGGAGATTGCTTGTAGATGTTTATAAAAGTCTTTCTTGTTTAAGTGATATTGTCTTTGAAGTTCATTGAAGGGAATTATGTTTCCATGTTTGTATAATTTATCTATTATCATAAGTAAGTTTTCACTCCAGTTAGTTTTGTAGTTTGGGATTAGGAGTTCTAGGCTTTCAATTGGGATATAGTCGTATAGAGGAAATAATAACGTTTGGTTTTTCTGAATGTTTCTCCAGTTGATTATTGTAGCTTTTGGAGTAGTAAAAGGATATTCTGTGGATTTATCTCCTAGTAAGATTGCTCCCATAATTTTCTGGAAGTTTTGGTATTTACACATATATTTTTCAATGTCGCCCCATAGTTTTGGAGATGTTTCGTTGTTCCACCAATACCTACTTTGATCTAAGAGAGTTGCCTGGTAGTAATCTTTCAAAATGGGTATTGCCATGTCTCACATTTTGTTAATTCTGGTTCTATTTTGTCCGCATATGAATTTAGTAATATTTTTCTGTGCTATTAGGCATTAGTATTGGGAGTGATCTGAATAGGTACAAATACTGTGGTAGGATCATCATCTTTGAGGCATTGATTCTGTCTGTAACATCAGTATTTTCCATTTTTTTGTTTGTTGTTCGATTTTTTTCTATTAATGGTATAAAGTTTATTTGGTATAGATCTTCCAGGTGAGTGGATATTTTGATCCCTAGGTAGGTTATCTCTTTTGTTTCCCATGAGAATTTTCTATTTGCTTGATAGAAATATTTTGAGTGCTCCAGAGTGCTTCGGCATCTAAGGTTATAAATATGGAGGTGATATTCTTGTGGTTGGACCAGTCTATCAAGTCAATTATTCTTCTTGTGTTATCTATAGACTGTCTGTTTTTAATAAATCCTACTTGATCTTGGTGGATTAGCTGTGGAAGAATACTTTTAAGTCTTTCTGCAAGAATTTTGGAGTATATTTTTAAATCGTAGTTCAGTAATGAGATTGGCCTGTAGTTTCCTATTAGTGATATATCTTTCCCTTGTTTTGGGAGTGGAACTACTATTGCTTTCAGCATTTCTTGTGGAAAGGATTGTTTCTGTATTGCTAGATTAAATACATTTTGTAAATATGGGTTGAGAAATTGGGAAAATGTTTTATAATATTCATTGGTGAAGCCGTCTTCTCCTGGGGATTTGTTAGGTTTTAGAGATTTTATTTTTAGTTATTTCGTCTTGTGAAATTGGATTATTTAAGTATTCATTTTGTTGTTGTGTTATTGTTGGTAATTCTATGGAGTCTAAGAATTCTTTAATTATTTCTTTGTTGGGTTGTTTTGTTTCTTTGCAGTCTTTGAGATTATATGATTTGGAGTAGTAGCTGCTGAAATGATCGGCTATTGATTGAGGGTTTGTGATTTTGTTGTTGTTCTCTATGATATATGGAATTTTTGTTTTGGCTGCTCTGTGATTTAATCTCTCTAAGTTTTTGCTTGCTTTGTTAGCTTGAGCGTAGTAAGTAGTTTTGAGTCTTGAGCATCCTTTCATAATAGTATAAATTGAGTGTAGTCTCTCTTTAGTTTCTTTTATCTCTTTTGCCGTTTGTTGAGACTGTTTTTGTTTATTTTTCTTTTTCAGGGTTTCTAATTTTTGGAGTAGGTGTAGTTTTGTTTGGTTTCTTGTTTTGTTTAGTTGGGATGCTTGTTGTATGCATATTCCTCTTATCACAGCCTTGTGGGTGTTCCAGATTGTGAAGGAGTTAGTTTTGGGGATTTCGTTTATGAGAAAGTATTCCTCCATAGCTGTTTGTATTTTGTTTTTGGTGTTTTCATTCCATAGTAGGGTTGGCTTTAGTCTCCATAATTTATGTTGGCTAATGTTGAATTCTTCTGTTAAATGGATTATTAGTGGGGCATGATCTGACCAAGTAATTGGCAATATTTGAGTATGGGGTAGATTTTGTAAAGTCCATTTATCCACTAGAAAGTAATAAAGCCCAGAATACACATTGTATGACTGGGGAAAATATGTGAAATCTCTTTCTGCTGGATGGGAGGTTTGTAAGTGTACTTGTCGCATCTAGGTCTGGGTTGATTGGTTAAAATCTCTGCATATGATGTATCTGTTGTATTCAATTAGATCAACTGGACTTGAAATGTAGTTCTTGAAGATGTTTCGCTAGTCATCCGACTGGCTTTCTCAATTCAGAATGACTTGTACAAGAATCTGTGGCAATTATGTACCCTGGAAAATCCCAATTAGCATATCACAGCCAGGTGTTAAGGGTGTGATTAGATAGTGGCTAAGAGGTGTTATAGGAACGCCCAGAGTAAGGTGTTAAAACAGCATTGTACATGGCAGACAGTTGGTGTTGAACCCCCCCACCTCTATGCGTGAACAGAATGCGTGAACAATTAAACCCTATTTTGCTCCTATTTTTGTGATTAAACCCTATTTTTGCTCTTAAATAAAAACAAAACATTTTAAACAATGTAAAAAAATTAAAACAATTAAAGAACAAAGGAAGGGAAAAGTCTGAGACCCAACCTGTTAAGATTGATGCGTTTACTCTAGCCATCTACTGATAACTAGTTTGGTAGAGGGCTAATTGCCATTTAGAAAGTTTAGTAAATTGACAGGTCTAGATTGTAGTATTTATTTCTACTGGTTTTTTTTCTTGTTTTTCTTCGATTATACAATATAATATCTTGTTCAAGCTTTCTTAGTAACATTTCTATTTTGATTTTAACATTTAACTCTATTTCAACTATAAGAGAATCTATGGATTGTAAAATGAAGTTAGTATTGTTTTAAACATTTTAACATCAATATAATTGCTTGGAAAGATTTCCTTGCTTGTATTGTAGCAGGAGATAAGTCTGCAAAAAATTGTAACTGTGCATATCTTTCTGGAATATTTCTTTTATTTCTGGTGGCTGTCAGGAATTGTTCCTTAGTCTGGAAAAAATGGAATCTGGTAATTACATCCCTTGGTGTCGATGGTGGGACATTTCTTGGTATATAGAGTCTATCTGGGAGATTCAATAACGCAGAGGCGTTAACTGACCTTAGCCCGATCACACGATACAATAACTGACGTAAACGAGCTGTGTGAATTTTAGTGCTTTCTCAGCGATGGTGTGTAGGTGATTGTTTAATTTGTTTCTTAGGGTGTTTAGGGTGTCTAGGTTGGTTTGGGAGCGTTGGGAAAGGTAAGTTTGTTCTGCTGTTCTGAGTTGTGAAAGAAGTTTCGTAGTGATGTGTTTGTGTTGTTTTTTGGCTTGAGAGGATAGTTGGATGAGATTGCCTCTTATGACTGTTTTGTGTGCCGCCCAAATGATTGTGGTTGGTGTTTCAAGGTTATTGTTTTCTTAAAAGTATAGTTTTATTGCTGTGACGATTGGGCGTCTTTGTTTAGGAATAGCGCTTCATTCATTCGCCATTGGTGTTGATATGGGGAGGGTTGTTGTAGGAGGAGATCTACTGAAACATGGGCATGGTCGAACCATGAGATGGGTGCGATATCGGTGTCGTGTAGAAAAGGGATTAGTTGTGAGTTTATGAATATATAGTCTATCCTGGTGTATGTTTTTTGGGGGTGGGAGAAGAATGTGTATTGTCTTGATTTGGGGTGTTGTAGCCTCCAGGCATCCCATAGGTTGAGTGTTTTAAGCAAAGAGCGGAGGGGTTTGGACGGGGCAGCCGGCCTGGCCAGAAAGGAGACTGAGGATCTGTCTACCCTTGAGGCTAAGATCAGAATGCCTAGGTTTAGACTCAAGTTTTTCTTCTAAAGTTTTGTAAAATGGTGCTTGGTTTGTGTTGGGGGCGTATATATTTGCTAGTGTGTAGAGTTTAGAATCTAGTAAACCTTGTATTATTAAATAGTGTCCTTCTGGGTCTCTGTCGCATCATGTCATAGTAAAGGGTATTCTTTTGTGTATGAGTATTGCAACTCCTCCTTTCTTGACCAGGGCAGAGGAGAAATAATGTGTTGTGAATTTTTTGCTGGGGAGGAAAGGTTCTGCTCCTTTCACAAAGTGTGTTTCTTGGATAAAGATTATACCGCTTTGCTCTCTCTCATAGTATTGCATTGCTATTCGCCTTTTTATTGGTTCGTTTAAACCTTTGGCGTTGTGGGTGAGGATCTTGAGAGTTGGCTTGGTCATGGTTTGAGGGTATTTTGTTGTCCCCGGTATTTTTATGTTGTCTGAGGTTTTAGTTCTTGGGGGGGGTTGTAGTTTTAGTTGAGGTAGTTTTTGTTGGGAATTGTCCTGGTATGGATCTGTAGGGTTGTAGGTTTTGTGGGTATTGTTTTGTCTTCATCCATCTTTTTGTGATTCTTGAGGTGAGTGTCTGTGATGTTCCCCTATCGGTCTGGACCATGAGTCCTCCAGGGGGTTAATGCGGGCCACCTTGTTCTCGGAGCGATCCGGTGGGGGGGTTTCTAGGCCTAGTCGTCTCAGCAGAGAATATCCATCGCACAGGTCCTCTATGGAGAGTGTTTTGCCCATATGGGTTATGGTTAGCCTAAAGGGGAAACCCCAGCGATACTTGATTTTGGCTGAGTTAAGTTGGTGAAGGATGGGATGCAAATTCAATTGTAAGTAGAGATAACCGTACTGCCTTAGGTACCTACAGTTTAAATTGTCAACATACTAACAAATGCAAATACATGGGTATTGAGCAGGTTGCGGTAGGCTGTAGAGGAGGGGACAGAGATTCTGCTCTATCAAAAAGGGAACTTTGGTGGATTTTGGAATTGAAAACCAGATGGCCAAAAGGTTTACATAGAGATTGGGAGGTTTCCCTCTTTATATGAATTCTTATATGGATTTTTACATTAATCATTAACATGAGTATTCTATATGTGTTCCTATTTACCTATGGTTTCGAACCTTTAAATATATATAGGGTTAAAATTATACATATTCTAATACTCGAATACATATTTGGACTATATTGTTAATATCTTAATATGTTCTTTAATCTGGATCACGTAATTTGTTCCTATATTGCACATTGTAATATAATATAAGATATTATATATTTGCATATTTATATTTAATATTCATTTGAGATTGTTGCTCTTTGTCATGTTGCTGTTCTCTGTTTTTTAGCTACAATAGTGGTTGTTTTTACTGCATATATACATTTTAATGTTTCACTTTTGCTATATGGCTTTTATGTATCTTCACATCCGTGTAGCACTTACTCCAAGGGGCATATTTATAAAGGTTCGTTAAACTTTTCGCCTTCTTTAACGCAGCGTTTTCGCCTAATTTGGCCTTTTCGCTATTTATAAAGCAGTGATAACCAGTGGCGAAAGGTCATTACCGCTACATTTCGCTTTTCGCTGTTCGCCATACATCGCTGCAGTAACAGCTCAAGCATATTTATAAAATGGCGAAAAGTGTATTTTTGCGTTAAGTTCAGCCATTCCAATTCGCCAAGTCTTAGGTGGTGAAAATGCACAAGTGGCCATTTATTTAGCCTGCCAATGGGTCCATGGAAGGTGTCAGTACATTGTGGAGTGTTTCTCAATACTAATAAGTACTCAGGGGGGTGTTAGACTATTTCCAGCATTTACTGTAATATGATCTGAGATTTTGCTTTTTTAAAGTTAATTTTTTGCTTTTTAAAGATTTTTTTTTTTTTTTTTAAGGTTTCGATTTTCTTTATTTACCAATAAAATCAAATGGGGGTCTGAGGGACATATTTATAAAGGACATTATTTTTCCTATTTTCCCCACCAGCCTGAACCATAATTTTTTTAACTTTCAACTTTTCATCAAAGTTATTAAAAAGGTAATTTCATCAAAAGCGAAAATTATCTAGCAAAAAGCAGCACCAATAATGGTGAAAAAGCTCAGCACATATGATGGTAAATAGGTAATACTCGATGGTGGGTTTTCAAAGTAGTGTCAAATTGGTTAATACACTGAACACCTATCTTTGTTATTTAAAATAAAAATTTGGTGTTTTTTTTCAGCCAAAGATATAAATAGTATAAAACTCAAAAGGCGAATTCTCTCTATTTTATTAATAGGATATGATAAATAGTGTAAAACTCACCCAGGGGAATTTTCTCTATTTTATTAATAGGATATGATAAATAGTGTAAAACTCACCCAGGTGAATTGTCTCTATTTTATTAATAGGATATGATAAATAGTATAAAACTCACCCAGGAGAATTTTCTCTATTTTATTAATAGGATATGATAAATAGTGTAAAACTCACCCAGGTGAATTTTCTCTATTTTATTAATAGGATATGATAAATAGTGTAAAACTCACCCAGGGGAATTTTCTCTATTTTATTAATAGGATATGATAAATAGTGTAAAACTCACCCATGGGGAATTTCTCTATTTTATTAATAGGATATGATAAATAGTGTAAAACTCACCCAAGGGAATTGTCTCTATTTTATTAATAGTATATGATAAATAGTGTAAAACTCACCCAGGGGAATTGTCTCTATTTTATTAATATGATATGATAATAGTGTAAAAACTCACCCAAGGGAATTGTCTCTATTTTATTAATAGGATATGATAAATAGTGTAAAACTCACCCATGTGAATTTTCTCTATTTTATTAATAGGATATGATAAATAGTGTAAAACTCACCCAGGGGAATTGTCTCTATTTTATTAATAGGATATGATAAATAGTGTAAATCTCACCCAGGGGAATTGTCACTATTTTATTAATAGGATATGATAAATAGCGTAAAACTCACCCAAGGGAATTGTCTCTATTTTACTAATGAGATATGATAAATAGTGTAAAACTCACCCTGGGGAATTGTCTCTATTTTATTAATAGGATATGATAAATAGTGTAAAACTCACCCAGGTGAATTTTCTCTATTTTATTAATAGGATATGATAAATAGTGTAAAACTCACCCAGGTGAATTTTCTCTATTTTATTAACAGGATATGATAAATAGTGTAAAACTCACCCAGTGGAATTGTCTCTATTTTATTAATAGGATACGATAAATAGTGTAAAACTCACCCAGGTGATTGTCTCTATTTTATTAATAGGATATTATATATTGTAAAACTCACCCAGGTGAATTTCCTCTATTTTATTAATAGGATTAATAAATAGTGTAAAACCTCCCCAGGAGAAATTTTCTCTCTATTTTATTAATAGGATGTGATAAATAGTGTAAATCTCACCCAGGTGAATTTTCTCTATTTTATTAATAGGATATGATAAATAGTGTAACACTCACCCACGCAAATTTTCTCTATTTTATTAATAGGATATGATAAATAGTGTAAAACTCACCCAGGTGAATTTTCTCTATTTTATTAATAGGATATGATAAATAGTATAAAACTCACCCAGGAGAATTTTCTCTATTTTATTAATAGGATATGATAAATAGTGTAAAACAACTAACCAGGGGAATTTTCTCATTTTATTAATAGGATATGATAAATAGTGTAAAACTCACCCAAGTGAATTTTCTCTATTTTATTAATAGGATATGATAAATAGTGTAAAACTCACCCAGGTGAATTGTCTCTATTTTATTAATAGGATATGATAAATAGTGTAAAACTCACCCAGGTGAATTTTCTCTATTTTATTAATAGGATATGATAAATAGTGTAAAACTCACCAGATGAATTTTCTCTATTTTATTAATAGGACATTTTTTAGCATTGCTTATTTTCAGCAAACTGCAGCTAATTATCAAACCAGTTCCATTAATATGGGGACATACCATAGTGCTGTGTAAGAAATAGTCATGTTAATGGAACATTCCAGTAAGTAATGATGTTTGGCAAAAATCCTGTTAAAACTGTAAAAAATGCAACAAAAGGGAGAAAAGGGGCAAAAAGGCGAAAATCCCCCTATTTATAAATGGCTGTAAATAAAAAAGTGACAAAGATAACTCTGAAATTACACTAGAGAGCAATCTCTCTTTTCGCAGTGATACCACAGTTAACGCAATGAATAAGGCGAAAACACAGCGATACTTTTCTGCAAAGGCGAAAGCGAAAATGAGCGAGTTTATTAATAAGGCGAAAATAGCGATTTTTGTCATTGCGATGTCATGCGATAGCGATTAGCGATCCTTTATAAATATGCCCCCTAGAGATCGATTGTTTCCTTCTTGTTGTCTTTATCCAGCACTGCATTAACCCTTTTCTTTAGCTTGATTGCTTAATTGTTTGCTGGTGTTATATGTAATTGTTTGGGTATTTATGGACACTTTCGAGATGTGGGAGTATCCCTCTGATGAAGTGACGGGGTTTACGTCACGAAAAGCGTCAGGGTACTGTGATTGTCTCCCTCTGTGAAGCATGCTTCGTTCGGCAATAAAAGTTAAGTTTTATTCTTAGTTGGTAGTAGTCCATCATCTTCTTTTCATGTATTCTGTGCCATTGGATGTTCCGGATCGCCATTTGACCCGAAATTAACTGTTTTTTCTTTAAATTCGATATTGCTCAAATCTGTTTCTGAATCTGTATTGGAAACTCTTAAAAAGGGGGTGTTCATTATTATACAAGAAGAATCGTACCCAGCATGCAGTGGCAACAATTCATTTGTTGCATACCCCCACAAAAGGGCATAAAAATGCAGAACCACTGAGTTAGAGTAGGCTTACTTACATTTGCTACCATTGTTGAAGAGACAGGCAAGTTTGGCCCCTCTGGACATATCCCATAGCACATTGGCTTCTCTCAATCTGAGTATGCATTGTGCAAGGGAAAGTGGGCAAAAGGGTTACACTTCATTCAAGTAGGACCATTGAGTAAGATGAGGCTCACTGCAGTTTGCCACCATTGTTGAGGAGCCAGGCAAGCTTGGCCCTTCTGGACATACCCTATAGCACATCGGCTTCTCTCCCTCAGAGTATGCATTGTGCAAGGGAATGTGGGCAGAAGGGTAACATATCACAATTACAAGGTGCCTGTCAATTTGTCTTTTATACCCAGTAGGTTGGCACTGCTAGAAATAGCTGTAATTGGTACATTTTGGACACGTGGATGTATCTTTTCCCCAAATTCTATAAAATTCGAACATTTGAAAATTCTTCAAAGTTCGAAAAATCTGAAATGTCCGAGTTTGTTTGAACTTGTAAAAATTTTATTTGAGTTTGAGTTCTAGTATATCTTCACTTAAGAGAAAGTTAAAGGACAACTAAAGCCACAGAACAGCACTGAACCAGAAGGCAGAACACCTTGATATAAAGCCAGTATATCAAGGTGTACCTCCTCCCTTAGCCTTACTCAATGGTCCTCTGTTCGAAAATAGTGATGCGGGGTACCCACCGGGCATCCAACTCCTCCCTGGCCACCTTGCTGACAGTATTCACATTCAATATAATAGAAAATGAGGGCTGTCCAGTCCTTTAGTATTCAAATCGGGGTGATCCCATTTATTAGTGCAGACAGAAAAACCAACTCAACGTTTCGGCACGTAGGCATTTGTCAAGTGTTACAGTCCAGTGAATCCCTCTCCTTATGTACCCAAAGTACACAGTGACACCTAATGGTCATAATACATTCATAGATTAACACATATACAAAAAGCTCCCACCAGTGGTAGCTTCCCAGTGATGCAAGTCCATTATCCTGACCCTGTAAACCCAGTGCTCTCACTTCTTCCATAAATGTAGAGGGAGTCTTCTTTCTTACTTCCATTCTCAGATTACTTCCCCACATCTCCTGAAAGGATTAAACTTCTTATAGCCACAATATCTACATTCAAGGCGTATTTCCACAAAGTGCATAAAGAGTGCCATAATAATACAACCCATTACTAGAGATGTCCGAACTTCGAAAAATCCAGTCCGCCCGAGGATCCGCGGATTTTCGAAAAAATCAGAAAATTCGAAAATCCGCGAGCGGACCCGTTAAAACGTATTAAAATGAAAGTTCGGCAAAATCCGCATTAAAAGTGGTCTAAATAGCCTTGGTAACGTACACTTAACCACTCAGGGACCTGGGTAATGGCCTTAGAAGCACGTTTAAATGCCAACAATACCTCAAAAGTACAGTCCGCTTGCGTGACTTTAAAAAAACGATATTTTTCGAAAATACGAGGATTCCCGTAAAAACGAAGATTTCCGTAAAAAAACCGAGGCTTTCTGTAACTATGATAGCTGCCATTGGCTAATTTGGATCATGTGGCTTGCTCCATCTTGAAAATTTACACGAATTACTCGTTTTTACGAGTATTCTCGTAATTACGAGAATACTCGTAATTACGTGAATCCTCGTAATTACGAGGATCTTTGGTTTTTCCGGATCCCGTAAGTACCGTAGATCCCCGTAATTACGGAGATATTCGTATTTTCGAAAATTTTCGTAAAAAAAAAAAAAATCCACAGTTCGGAAGTTCGGAAGTCCGGAAAGTCCGGAATAATCCGCCGTTGGCGGACGGGAGAAATCCGCGGCGGATCCGGGTTCGGGTCCGCGAACCGGCCATCTCTACCCATTACCCTGTAAATTACCCTTTCTGTCTGATAGGTTAAATATCCTTTTACTCCTATTGCTTTCCCTTTTCTTTGGTGCATCACCACATCCCCTTTTATTATGCTGTTACAATTTTGGCAGTTCAAGCAAGGGTATGTGCCTAGCTTGGGGGTAGACAGAATTTGTTATTTTCTTCATTTGTGGTTCTAGATCACTCCTAACTAGTATATCACTCAAGTTTTTTCCTTTTTTATATGCTAATATGCAGAAAGGTTGTGTTGGTTTTTCTGTCTGCACTAATAAATGGGATCACCTCGATTTGTTTACTAAAAGACTGGACATCCCTCATTTTCTATCAATGGTCCTCTGCACAGACCCATTGTAACGGCATACACTCGATCTCCTGATCGAGGCCTGTATGTCGCCTAATGGGATGAATGAAGAGTTCAATATATCCTGCTTCTTAATTCAGAATGACTTGTACAAGAATCTGTTGGCAATTATGTACCCTGGAAAGTCCCAATTAGCATATCACAGCCAGGTGTTAGGGACCTTCTGAATGCAAACCATGATTGCATTGTGGCTAAGAGGTGTTATCGAAACTGCCCAGGGTAAGGTGTCAAAACAGCATTGTACATAGCAGACAGTTGGTGTTGAACCTCCCACCTCTATTCAGGCTTGGTTTCTTTATTTTCACATAAATGGCCTCCTTGACACCTCTCTTGAACCAGTCACGTTCCTTTGCCAATATGTTAACATTACAATCTTCAAAGGTATGTCCTTTATCCTTAAGATGCAGGTACACGGCTGAGTCCTGACCCGAGGAATTGGCTCTTCTGTGCTGGGCCATACGTTGATGCAGTTGCTGTTTGGTCTCTCCCACATACAAATCAGAGCATTCTTCACTGCACTGCACTGCGTATATGATGTCGCTTTTCTTGTGTTTCGGTATTGGGTATTTTGGATGTACCAATTGCTGCCTCAGTGTGTTGTTCGGTTTAAAGCAGACAGGGATACAGTGTTTTTTGAAAAATTCTTCTTAAATCCTCGGAGACCCCTGCTACATATGGGATGACCATGTTCTTCCTCCTGTCTTGCTTTTCCCCTTCACTGTTGGTATTCGTGTTCTTTTCTTTCCTTCTACTTTTTTTTTTTTTTTACAAAGGCCTAGTCTGGATATTCACATGTTTTAAGGGCTCCTCTGCTTCTCTGCTCTGTGTTTCAGGGTTCTGATGACACCCAGCTTGATCTAAAGGATGATGGGAGTCAAATATCAAATACTGATCTGTGTGCGTTGGTTTTCTGTAAACCTCTACTTCCAGTTTAACATTTTCCCTGACTTCTACCAAGCAGTCCAAGAAAGCCAGTGTGTTGTTTTGTACCTCTTCCCCTGTAAATTTGATGTTCTGGCCTACAGAATTGATGTGCTCTGTGAAGGCTTGTAATTCCTTCTTGTGGATTTTAACCACATATCTGAACCAGTGACTGGGTGCAATGCCCATAAAGGTAGTAAGCACCTGTGTTTCCACTTCCTCCATGTAAGGGTTGGCCAGCGAAACTGGAGATCCCATAGCACATCAATGTTTTTGCTGATAGAACATATCCTTGTATATGAAATAGGTGGTATTCAGGCACAAGTCCAGTAAGGAACACTCCTGTTCAGGGTTAAGATCTGTTCTGCTGGTAAGGGTGCTTTCTTGGCCTAGCCGTTTTCTCACAATATCAATAGCCTACTTGATGGGTATACAGGTGAAGAGAGATGTCACATCATAGGACACTATAGTTTCTTCTGCACCTAATACAAAACCCTATACATTATATACAATTCATTTAACAAGAAAACAGAATTTTGGAGCTTTTTTGATGGTTTCATTTAAAGAAAAAAAAACAACTCCTCTCATTTTTTCCAACTAAACTCCCCTAATCCACCAGCACCACTAATTCTACACTCACCACCACAAACTAGAGAATTTTGGAATATTCACACCTTCACACATCTTCAAACATACATGTCAAATTCTGATATACAAAGTATATATGATGATTCCAAAGATAAAAAATGTTATGTAAAACCTCCCACTAAATATCAATCTCCCACATGTTCTAAATATAACAGTGTGCCTCATGTATAGGTGCACACAGAGACATGGCCAGCAAATACTCAAGCCCTAAAAGAGAAGATCTCTCAATCGTAGAACTACCCTTACAAATGCAAGTGAGCCAATGCATATCTTTGGTCTGTAACACTGGGAAAACAAATCTAAAAACTATATATTTCAGAACGACACAGCTTTATCTACACAAAGGGGCTATCCTTTCACACTTATGTGCAGAAATCCAGATGAAATTCTTCAAACATTTCACACTTTGTGTTTTCTGGGGAAAAAAAAAGAAAAATGATGATTGAAGGTTAGAATTTTTCCCAGACCCACATGACCAATAAAGATATCTCTAAATATCTCCCACAAGTCCTGAATCTAATGGTATGTGTGAGTGTGTATGGAGATACAGCCACCAACCTGCGGCTGTGTAATGTGTAATGTGATTACACAAAAACTGCACTGAAACCTGTGTTCTGTGTCAGAGAGAGGGATGATCTCTGAGCTGTAACATGATTGGCTGTCAGCTTCCAGGAAACAAGGCTGCAGCTTCCTATGAAGTGTACTGCGTACACTTAGCTTGGTGTTCCCAGATAAGGGGAATTATGGGAGCTGACCCCTAGTACCACAGGTTAACTCCATAAATCACCCAGCATCCACAGCAAAGAGGTGAGACACAGCTTTTTGTATATTTGTGAATGTGCTTTTACTATTGGGGCAATGTTGCTTGGAGACTTTAGTTACCCTTTAACTACTATTCAATGTAACTTACTAGGCTGAGGCCACTGTACACTGGACGTCTGTGATCCACACAATGTTGTGCAATCTGATTCGCTATTCGCAAATAAAAAAACATTGTGATCACATGCTCTCAAAAATAACATGCATTGACATGCACTGCTCTGCATTTCACAAAATAGCGGCTCAACCATAACTTTAACCACCATATGTGCCACAAAAATTTAGGGCACCAGCAGGGTTATTCAATAAAAGTTCTTATCGTTTAAAATGGTGCTAATTTTGCCCCAACAATCAGATGTTAGCTTTCAAATGCTAAATAAGATCTGATTGGTGGTGGCAAAATTAGCACCATTTAAACGATAAGAACTTTTATAATAACCCTGTAAATGTATAAAAATGTTATAGAATGAAATGTATTAGTACCAGTTCACATCAAATTAAAGGAGTTATCTTGAGGGGATGAAAATTATGTAAATTACATCCTTGTATTTGTGTGTTCAGCAGAGACAGTGACAATAATAGAGCAGCGATCCCAGGTTGTGTGTCTATATTCCTCGCTGCTCTGCTATATAATGACGATAGTTAGCCAGTTCCCTTACACTGATCTACAGATGCAGTCAGATCCCTCATCCCCTGTGTCTCTCTGTACTGATTGCTGTCAGGGAAACCTCTCATCCTATTCCTTGTATTGTGTACATTGTATCTATAGAGGTGACATGTGAAGAGTCATGACTTTATCCAATCCCATCAAGGTGCTGCTATATTGATTGTACTGTGGTGTGGGACCCGGCAGATCTACATCTCACTATCACCAATCCTGCTTGTCATCTAGAAACCATGAAAGTCCTTAGAGAACGTGATTATATAACACAAGGAGATATCATGATCGGAGCAGTGATGACTGGACACTTTTACTTTTTAAAAGACTTTCCTCCTAGTCTGGATGACTTTCAGTCTTTAAATGCTACATGGACCTGTGCTGGGTGAGTTACATTTCTTATATAGATATTTCTTCCAGTCCCTGGGATATAAACCAGATATCCTGTAGCTTTGCTTGGTTGGATTTGTTTGTCATTTGGTACAGGTATTTACCTTTTAAATGTAACTTAGCTGTTGGCAGCATTTTTAGAAAGGGATTGCCATGTTTTTAACAGCTGCTTCAGGTACAGTGCACGTGGGTAAAGGGGAGGTGAGGGGCCCATTAAGCAGTGGTGAATACCAACCACCAGTGGCCCACCTGGCTGTACACTCCTGCAGACCCCCACACTGTCCAGGTTTTGTTGCATGTATGTTGGGTGTTTGTAACCCAGGGACTGAAGTAATCTAAGCTAGATAAATAGGAAACACAGATCATAACACATAGAGAGAAATATTAAACCAACCATTTGTCTGGGTGTTTTTAACAAGATAAATATCTGTAACATCATGAAATGTTTCACAACGGCAAGTCCTGTGGTTACTAGAGATGTCCGAACTTCGCAAAATCCGTCCGCTCGAGGATCCGCAATTTCGAAAATGAACACTCGACACAAGCCGCAGCGGACCATAAAAAGAATTTTTTTCGAAAATACGGGAAATCCTCGTAATTTCGAAAAAGCGGTTCGGAAGGCGGAAAATCCGCTGTTCCGAACGAAGATTAAATCCGCCGGGGGATCCGGGTTCGGATACGCGAACCGGCCATCACTAGTGGTTACTTGATTGGTGTCTGAGCTTAATGTCAAGATTTTATATCAAACGGACACATTTTCCAACTAACACATAATTGCATATTTATGAAGATAAAGTTATGGGCAGCAAAGTGACAATGTATAAAGAGAATTACAGCTAAAACATTTAAAGGGCAACTTGTAACATAATTACTTTAATTGTGGCTTGGACCTTTCTCTGTTCCCTAGTTTTAACATGGGGAGATTAACCAAGTGTGTGCTCAGAGGTCAAGGAGTGCTCCTCTACTCCAATAATGATACAAAGTGATCCCAGCACCTTACCAGGTCATTCAGAAAAATCAACAACCACATTTTTATTACAAAACCCTTTAATACGGTATATAAAGCATATGTATGGGTGAGCCCCACTGGTTCAGCATTTCAGGCTATATTGCCCTTACTCATGAACCAAAAGGTAGTGTTAACCCTTGAGCTGCCAGGACAGGGGTGTGCAAGGCCTTAAACTTGGGGTGGTGGCAGCGAAATACTGATTGATTGGTGAGATCAAGTGCCCAGCGAACTGACATTTGTGACAATACCTCATGGTGCAGCATTCCCATATAATAGATCTTTATGGCGGAAGCTCCTGATCTATTGCACACGATAGGATAGACCAGAAAGCAAATAGATCCTATACCTTTCATGTTACAATTTATATAATGGTGAATGTTGTACTGTCTCTGAGTGACATTTGAATCAAAGGAATCTCTATTTTATTACCTGACATCATTTGCAGGATTGTGCACCACATTTCAAACTCCCCTTAACATTTAGCCAAGTTTATGGACAAGAGATGTCGTTTTTAACTTTTAACTAAAATATATCAATGCACGCTTGCTTCATAAAGAATTGATTGTTTACCATAACCTTGAGTATAGTGTGAGTGTGTGTGTGCGTGCGTGTGGTGTGTGTATGTGTCAAAGTATGTTTGTGCGTGTGTGTGACGTGTGTATGTGTGTCTGTGTCAGTAGTATGTGTGTGTGCGTGTGTGTGGTGTGTGTATGTGTGTCTGTGTCGTGTATGTGTGTGTGCGTGTGTGTGGTATGTGTATGTGTCAAAGTATTTTGTTGCGTGTGTGTGGTGTGTGTCTGTGGTCAGTGTATGTTTGTGTGCATGTGTGTGTATGTGTCAGTGTATGTGTGTGTGCGTGCAAGTGTGTTTTATGCAGAACAATTTCTGGATTTATTAAACTCTCACTAAGGCTTCTTGGAAATCTTGTTCTGTCTTTAGAATTGTATTTTTATTTTGCCATAAGAGATAGTTATGGAGCCATCCAGTATGAGGTTTTTCCAGTAATCCATCTAGTGTATATGATTGCCAAACAGAATTTGATTTTATAACATTTTTGGAGCAAGCCGTCACAGTGATTGCCTACCCTGCCTATGCTGCACTGAGTGTACTGAAGCTTTTAACCAGCTTAAGCTTGATGCACTGAACATGTTTACAACAAGCCCATAGAGCAGGGAGTAGAGGTGGCAGCCTATTGAGATAAAAGCCAGGACTATTCTGCAGTGATACAAGTTACAAAAAGGTTAGGATTGTACAGTTAAAGTGAAATGTAACTTATGTTTAGCCATTCATTCCCCTTTAAAAGAGGGGTCAATGAATCACAGCCAGGCAGGGAGACCACGAGAGAAGATGCATTGGAAATAACTGGACAACGTAAGATGACTCCAACCTCTCTAGAAATGTGTTTTTTACCAGTTTAGTGACACTTTAGTGTTCAATACATTTTTATTAAATACACGGTGAAACACACATACATTGTATCTGTGCATAAATGACAAATACATGTAAAAATGCTTTAGATCTAATCTCCATTATGTTTTTAATTTTATCCAGCCTTTTCCCACCCTATTCAATGCATTTTCTAGATTTTCTATTTGCTATTGAGCAAACCAATAAGAATCCGTCTCTTCTACCCAACCTGACCCTGGGGTACCACGTATCCGATTCCTGTTGTGATGTGCGGAAAGCCATAAGGAGCGTGTTCCAGATCTTATCCGGTACCAGGGAGCCGGTTCCCAATTACTCATGTGTGGGAAATAGAAACATTGCTGGATTTATTGGGGATCTCACCTCAGAGAGAACAATCCCCATAGCCCAGATACTGACTCTCTATGGATATCCCCAGGTAACAACACAACTGCTTAAAGGGGATCTATGGTGACAAAATGTTTATATGGGTGCATTTACCCCTCTGACATAATTTCCATCGCATTGTTTTACTTTAAATGTAATCCATGTTTTTTTGGGGAATTCTCTCATCTCTTGTGCCTCATCCAATCCACCAATTAACTAAAAGTCACTGCTTGTTCTCACACTGGACAAATCAACCTCTGCAATATTCAGTTTATTACCTAGAAACTCCCGTACATTTCTTCTGCAAGACCAACATTTTCCCCAATTTGATAAGTAATTAAAAGAGGCATAAAGAACAATTGTGTGGTTGTTACTCCACCCTCCTTTTGGCCCAGTAGACCCAATAGAAAGACATGTTCTAAAAGAAGTGCATCTTCCCATTGGATAGATTCTAAATTGAGGTGGGGCAGAGTTTAGTCAAAACAGTTGTCCTTTAATTTATTTAGTCCAAAACAGAGGGTTGTGCCAATATCCATTTCTTTGATGTCACTGTACAAATAATTTACTAACCTTTTCATTTGGAAGCATAGCTCCAATTTTAATTTTAAACATACAAAATGTTCAAAACAGTTACATGTAGCTTCTAGGATTTGCATGTACAATATCATCAGATGGGAACCCAAAGATATTGGACATTCGAAATGATACATTTACCATAATACAAATGAGTTAAAAACAGCCACAGTTTGTGTTAACGCCAAAGAAGATGATGAGGAAGATTGAAATGATTAATTTCTTTTGTAATATATTTTCTATAGCATTCGCAAAAAGATTTTCTCCTACCTTTATTCAACCATAAAAACAAACAAGGAACTCCCGCATGCCTGTGTAAGGTAGATAAGTGCTGGGTGCTAAATACTTTCTTCAGATATGTAAATGGTGATAATAGAGATATGAAATGTATTATAATAAACAATAGGAGTCGGTAGGGGTGAGATAGATATGTAAATGGGGATAATGGAGATATGAAATGTATTATAATAAACAATAGGGGTCGGTAGGGGTAAGAGAGATGTGTAAATGGGGATAACAGAGATATGAAATGTATTATAATAAACAATAGGAGTCGGTAGGGGTAAGATAGATATGTAAATGGGGATAATAGAGATATGAAATGTATTATAATAAACAATAGGAGTCGTAGGGGTAAGATAGATATGTAAATGGGGATAATAGAGATATGAAATGTATTATAATAAACAATAGGAGTCGGTAGCGGTAAGATAGATATGTAAATAGGGGATAATAGAGATATGAAATGTATTATAATAAACAATAGGGGTCGGTAGGGGTAAGATAGATATGTAAATGGGGATAATAGAGATATGAAATGTATTATAATAAACAATAGGAGTCGGTAGGGGTAAGATAGATATGTAAATGGAGATAATAGAGATATGAAATGTATTATAATAAACAATAGGGGTCGGTAGGGGTAAGAGAGATGTGTAAATGGGGATAACAGAGATATGAAATGTATTATAATAACATAGGATTTCGGTAGGGGTGAATAGATATGTAAATGGGATATAGAGATATGAAATGTATTATAATAAACAATAGAGTCGTAGGGAAGATAGATATGTAATGGGAGATATAAGAGATATGAATGTATTATAATAAACATGAGGAGTCGGTAGGGGTAAGATAGATATGTAATGGGGATAATAGAGATATGAAATGTATTATAATAACAATAGGAGTCGTAGGGTAAGATAGATATGTAAATGGGGATAATAGAGATATGAAATGTATTATAATAAACAATAGGAGTCGGTAGGGGAAGATAGATATGTAAATGGGGATAATAGAGATATGAAATGATTATAATAAACAATAGGAGTCGGTAGGGGTAAGATAGATTGTAAATGGGGATAATGAGATATGAATGTATTATAATAAACAATAGGAGTCGGTAGGGTAAGATAGATATGTAAATGGGGATAATAGAGATATGAAATGTATTATAATAACAATAGGAGTCGGTAGGGGTAAATAGATATGTAAATGGGATATAGAGATATGAAATGTATTATAATAAACATAGAGTCGGTAGGGGTAAGATAGATATTTAAATGGGGATAATAGAGATATGAAATGTATTATATAACAATAGGAGTCGGTAGGGTAAGATAGATTGTAAATGGGATATAGAGATATGAAATGTATTATAATAAACATAGGAGTCGGTAGGGGTAAGATAGATATGTAAATGGGGATATAGAGATATGAAATTGTATTATAATAACAATAGGAGTCGGTAGGGTAGATAGATATTGTAAATGGGATAATAGAGATATGAAATGTATTATAATAAACATAGGAGTCGGTAGGGGTAATAGATATGTAAATGGGGATAATAGAAGATATGAAATGTATTATAAAAACAATAGGAGTTCGGTAGGGGTAAATAGATATGTAAATGGGGATAATAGAGATATGAAATGTATTATATAAAACAATAGGAGTCGGTAGGGGTAAGATATATATGTAAATGGGGATATAGAGATAGAAATGTATATAATAAACAATGGAGTCGGTAGCGGTAAGATAGATATGTAAATGGGATAATAGAGATATGAAATGTTATTATAATAAACAATAGGAGTCGGTAGGGGTGAGAGTAGATATGTAAATGGGGATAATAGGATATGAAATGTATTATAATAAACATAGGAGTCGGTAGGGTGAGATAGATATGTAAATGGGGATAATAGAGATAAAATGTATTATAATAAACATAGGAGTCGGTAGGGTAAGATAGATATGTAAATGGGATAATAGAGATATGAAATGTATTATAATAAACAATAGGAGTCGGTAGGGTAAGATAGAATGTAAATGGGGATAATAGAGATTGAAATGTATTATAATAAACAATAGGAGTCGGTAGGTAGATAGATATGTAAATGGGGATAATAGAGATATGAAATGTATTAAATAACAATAGGAGTCGGTAGGGGTAAGATAGATATGTAATGGGGATAATAGAGATATGAAATGTATTATAATAAAACATAGAGGTCGGTAGGGGTATCAGATATGTAAATGGGGATAATGAGATATAAATGTATATAATAAACATAGGAGTCGGTAGGGGTAGAGAGATATGTAAATGGGGATAATAGAGATACGAAATGTATTATATAAACACTAGGAGTCGGTAGGGTAGATAGATATGTAAATGGGGATAATAGAGATATGAAATGTATTATAATAAACAATAGGAGTCGGTAGGGTAAGATAGATATGTAAATGGGGATAATGAGATATGAAATGTATTATAATAAACAATAGGAGTCGGTAGGGGTAAGATAGATATGTAAATGGGGATATAGAGATTGACATGTTTATAATAAAATAGGAGTCGGTAGGGGGTAAGATAGTATGTAAATGGGGATAATAGAGATTGAAATGTATTATAATAAACAATAGGAGTCGGTAGGGTAAGATATATATTTAATGGGATAATAGAGATATGAATGTATTATAAATAACAATAGGAGTCGGTAGGGTAAGATAGATATGTAAATGGGGATAATAGAGTATAAATGTATTATAATAAACAATGGAGTCGGTAGGGTGTAACGATAGATATGTAAATGGGGATAATAGAGAATGAAATGTTTATAATAAACAATAGGAGTCGGTAGGGTAAGACAGATATGTAAATGGGGATAATAGAGATGAAATGTATTATAATAAACAATAGGAGTCGGTAGGGGTAGAAGATATGTAAATGGGGAAATAGAGATATGAAATGTATTATAATAAACAATAGGAGTCGGTGGGGTAAGATAGATATGTAAATGGGGATATAGAGAATTAATGTATTATATATCAAATGGATTCGTAGGGGTAAGATAGATATGTAATGGGGGGATATAATAGAGATATGAAATGTATTATAATAACAATGGAGTCGGTAGGGTGAGAGATAGATATGTAAATGGGGATAATAGAGATAGAAATGTAATATATAACAATAGGAGTCGGTAGTGGGTAACATAGATATGTAAATGGGGATAATAGAGATATAAATGGTCAACTATTGAAAGTTCGGTGTTCGAACTTTCGACTATTGTAAAAGTATGCAAGTTCGAAAGGACCTTTAAAGTCTATGGGAGTCAAATAGTGAAAATTTATGAGTCAATACAACGTAAAATATTAATGGTAACTTAATGTAAATGGCTGTAGGGACCTGGGAATGGTCTGGGGAGATGTTCATATCCAGGACTTCGTAAAATCGATTTTACTCTTACACGCGCTACTTTCGAGCTTTCGCGTTCGAAAACGTCGTAGGTAACATGGACAGTTTACTCGCAGATTCGATGCTCGCCTATAGGCTTTAATGGAACTTTACTCGCAGATTCGATGTTCGCGCCTATATACCATGTACATTTTACTCGCGATTCGAACGTTCGAGACGTTCGCACATTCGATAATCATCGAAGTCCGGGAAATATCTTAAGTCCGCGTCCGAGATAGTTCGAGAAGTCTGGGTCCGTTCGAACTCGAACATTTCGCTCGAACTCGGGTTCGAGTTCGAGTTCTATGCCATCCCTATAGAGATATGAAATGTTTATAATAAACAATAGGAGTCGGTATGGGGATAATAAGATATGAAATGTATTATAAATACATAAGTCGGTAGGGTGAGATAGATATTTAAATGGGGGATAATAGAGATATGAAATGTATTATATAACAATAGGTCGTCGGGGTAAGATAGATATGTAAGGGGATAATAGATGATATGAATGTATTATATAAACACTAGGATGCGGTGGGGGGTAAGATGATATGGTAATGGGGATAATAGAGATTAGAGATGGTCGAACTATTGAAAGTTCGGTCCTTTTCGAACATTCGACTATTGTAAAAGTTCGAAAGTTCGAAAACGGACCCATTAAAGTCTATGGGAGGCAAATATTCGAAAAGTTTGAGTCAAATACAACTAAATATTAATGGTAACTTAATGGTAATGGCTGTGGGACCTGGGAAATGGTCTGGGAACATGTCCAATATCCAGGACTTTCATAAAATCGATTTTACTCTTACACCGCGCTACTTTCGAGCTTTCGCGTTCGAACGTTCGAGTAACATGGACATTTTACTCGCAGATTCGATGCTCGCCTATAGGCTTTAATGGAGACTTACTCCGCAGATTCGATGTTGCAGGCCGCCTAGATCCATGTACTATTTTACTCGCGGATTCGAACGTTCGAAACATTCGATAAATCATCGAAAGTCCGGAAATACTTAGTCCGCTGTCCGAGATAGTTCGAGAAGTCTGGGTCCGTTCGAACTCGAACAGTTCGGCTCGAACTCGGGTTCGAGTTCGGTTCATGCCATCCCTAATAGAATATGAAATGTATTATAATAAACAATAGGATCGGTAGGGGTAAGATAGATATGTAAATGGGGATAATAGAGATATGAAATGTATTATAATACAATAAGAGTCGGTAGGGGTAGATATTGTAAATGGGGATAATAGAGATATGAAATGTATTATAATAAACAATAGGAGTCGGTAGGGGTAAGATAGATATGTAAATGGGGATAATAGAGATATGAAATGTATTAAATAAACAATAGGAGTCGGAGGGGTAGATAGATATGTAAATGGGGATAATAGAGTATGAAATGTATTATAATAAACAATAGGAGTCGGTAGGGGTAAGATAGATATGTAAATGGGATAATAGAGATTGAAATGTATTATATAAACAATAGGATCGGTAGGGGTAAGATAGATATGTAAATGGGATAATAGAGATATGAAATGTATTAATAAACAATAGGAGTCGGTAGGGGTAAGATGATATGTAAATGGGGATAATAGAGATATGAAATGTATTATAATAAAAATAGGAGTCGGTAGGGGTAAGATAGATATGAGGGGATAATAGAGATATAAAATGTATTATATAAACAATAGGAGTCGGAGGGGTAATAGATATGTAAATGGGGATAATAGAAATATGAAATGTATTATAATAAACAATAGGAGTCGGTAGGGGTAAGATAGATATGTAATGGGGATAATAGAGATATGAAATGTATTATAATAAACAATAGGAGTCGGTAGCGGTAAGATAGATATGTAAATGGGATAATAGAGATAGAAATGTATTATAATAAACAATAGGAGTCGGTAGCGGTAAGATAGATATGTAAATGGGATAATAGAGATATGAAATGTATTATAATAAACAATAGGAGTCGGTAGTGGTAAGATAGATATGTAATGGGATAATAGAGATATGAAATGTATTAAATAAACAATAGGAGTCGGTAGGGGTAGATAGATATGTAAATGGGGATAATAGATATATGAAATGTATAATAAACAATAGGAGTCGGTCGGGGTAAGATATATGTAATGGATAATAGAGATATGAAATTTATTATAATAACAATAGGAGTCGGTAGGGGTAAAGATAGATGTAAATGGGGATAGAGATATGAAATGTATTATAATAAACAATAGGAGTCGGTAGGGGTAAGATGAATATGTAAATGGGGATAATAAGATATGAAATGTTTATAATAAACAATAGGATTCGGTAGGGGTAAGATAGATATGTAAATGGGGATAATAGAGATATGAAATGTATTATAATAAACAATAGGAGTCTGTAGGGGTAAGATAGATATGTAAATGGGGATAATAGAGATATGAAATGTATTATAATAAACAATAGGAGTCGGTAGGGGTAAGATAGATATGTAAATGGGGATAATAGAGATATGAAATGTATTATAATAAACAATAGGAGTCGTTAGGGGTAGATAGATATGTAAATGGGATAATAGAGATATGAAATGTATTATAATAAACAATAGGAGTCGGTAGGGGTGAGATAAGGTATGTAATGTGGGATAATAGATATATGAAATGTTTATAATAAACAATAGGAGTCGGTAGGTGGTAAGATAGATATGTAAATGGGATAATAGAGACTGAAATGTATTATATAAACAATAGGAGTCAGTAGGGTAAGATAGATATGTAAATGGGGATAATAGGATATGAAATGTATTATAATAAACAATAGGAGTCGGTAGGGGTAACATAGTATGTAAATGGATAATAGAGAACTGAAATGTATTATAATAAACAATAGGAGTCGGTAGGGGTAAGATAGATATGTAAATGGGGATAATAGACTGAAATGTTTATAATAAACAATAGGAGTCGGTAAGGGTAAGATAGATATGTAAATGGGGATAATGAGAGATATGAAATGTATTATAATAAACAATAGGAGTCGGTAGGGGTAAGATAGATATGTAAATGGGATAATAGAGATATGAAATGTATTATAATAAACAATAGGAGTCGGTAGGGGTAAGATAGATATGTAAATGGGGATAATAGGATGAAATGTATTATATTAAACAATAGAGTCGGTAGGGGTAATAGATATGTAAATGGGGATAATAGAGACATGAATGTATTATAGTAACAATAGAGTCGTGTAGGGTAAGATAGATATGTAAATGAGAAATGAAGATATGAAAGTATTATAATAAACAATAGGAGTCGGTAGGGTGAGATAGTAGGTAAATGGGGATAATAGAGATACGAAATGTATTATAATAAACAATAGGAGTCGGTAGGGGGTACATAGATATGTAATGGGGATAATAGAGATTAGAGATGGTCCAACTTTTGAAAGTTCGGTCCGTTTTCGAACTTTCGAACTATTGTAAAAGTTCGAAGTTCGAAAACGGACCCTTAAAGTCTTGGGAGGCAAATAGTTCGAAAAGTTTGAGTCAAATACAACTAATATTAATGGTAACTTAATGTAAATGGCTGTGGGACCTGGGAAATGGTCTGGGGAGCATGTTCCAATATCCCAGGACTTTCGTAAATCGATTTTACTCTTACAACGCGCTACTTTCGAGCTTTCGCGTTTCGAACGTTCGAGGTAACATGGACAGTTTACTCGCAGATTCGATGCTCGCCTATAGGCTTTATGGAACTTACTCGCAGATTCATGTTCGCGCCTAGATACCATGTACATTTACTCGCGGATTTCGAACGTTCGAACGTTCGCACATCGATAAATCATCGAAAGTCCGGGAAATATCTTAAGTCCCGTCCGAGATAGTTCGAGAAGTCTGGGTCCGTTCGAACTCGAACAGTTCGGCTCGAACTCGGGTTCATTTCGAGTTCTATGCCATCCCTAATAGAGATATGAAATGTATTATAATAACAATAGGAGTCGTATGGGATAATAGAGATATGAAATGTATTATAAAAACAATAGGAGTCGGTTAGGGTGAGATAGATATGTAAATGGGGGATAAGAGATATGAAATGTATTATCTAAACAATAGGTATCGGTAAGGGTAGATAGATGTAATGTGTATAGGATTGCAATTTTTAATAAACAGGTCAGGGGTGTAGATATGTAAATGGGGTAATAGCGATATGAATGTATTATAAAAACAATAGAGTCGGTATAGGGGTAAGATAGATATGTAAATGGGGAATATAGAGATTAGAGATGTCGAACTATTGAAAGTTCGGTCCGTTTTCGAACATTCGAACTATTGTAAAGTCAAGTTCGAAAACGGACCCTTTAAAGTCTTGGGGGCAAATAGTTTGAAAAGTTTGAGTCAAATACAACTAAAATATATAATGTAACTTAATGTAATGGCTGTGGACCTGGGAAATGGTTCCTGGGGAGCATGTTCCAATATCCAGGACTTTCGTAAAATCGATTTTTACTCTTACAACGCGCTACTTTCGAGCTTTCGCGTTCGAACGTTCGAGGTAACATGGACATTTACTCGCAGATTCGATGCTCGCCTATAGGCTTTATGGAGACTTTACTCGCAGATTCGATGTTCGCAGCCTAGTATACCATGTACATTTTACTCGCGCGGATTCGAACGTTCGAACGTTCGCACATTCGATAAATCATCGAAAGTCCGGGAAATTCTTAAGTCCGCGTCCGAGATAGTTCGAGAAGTCTGGGTCCTTCGAACTCGAACAGTTCGGCTCGAACTCGGGTTTCGAGTTCGAGTTCTATGCTCCCTAATAGAGATATAAAATGTATATAATAAACAATAGGAGTCGGTATGGGGATAATAGAGATATGAAATGTATTATAAATAACAATGGAGTCGGTAGGGGTGAGATAGATATGTAAATGGGGGATAATGAGATATAAATTTTATTATAATAAACAATAGGATTCGGCAGGGAGCTTTTTGGGCTTAAAATCCTTGTGCTCTTATACTAAAAGGCTCTGTGTTACGTGAATCTCTGTTGGGAAAAGGATCTGGGAGTTTTGGTGGACCATGTAGACCAAGCACTGCCAGGCCACAGAGGCAGCAAGATATGTTCTGTATTAATAGGCTTGATTACGCGTATAATACTTAACGGACATACCAACGTACATATACATACAATTAATATGTATTGTTATACCAAAAGAAAATGTCATACAGACACTTCCTTAAGACTTGAAGAAAAAAGGTTAGCTTCAAGCTCGAAAGGGTTTTTACTGTGAAAACGGTACTAAGCTATCGGAACTGTCTTCCAGATCGGACGTATCGTTATCGGCAGGTACATTCGGTTCAGCTTTAATAAACAAGCGGATGAGTTCTAAAAACAAGGAATGATTACAAGGTTAGATGTTGAGATTGGATACATTAAAGTAGAGTTGGGAAAGGGTTTGTCACTGTGAAGAACGGTAAAGCTTAAGGAACTATTGCCAGTAGGACGTTGTTATTACCAGGCAGGTTCACTGGACCCTCGTTAATAAAAGCTGGATGAGTTTCTACAAACAAGCGAGTTCAAGTTATGCGGATTGCATACATAAGTAGGAGTTGGAAAGGGTTGTCATGTGAGAACGCGTAGTAAGCTATGGAACTGTATTCAGTGGACGTTTATTATGGCAGGTTCATTGGTCAGTTTAATAAAAGCTGGATGAGTTTTTCTACAAACAAGGAGATGTTCACAAGTTACTTGGTATGATACATAAAGTAGAGTTGAGTCCACGGAAATTCCGATGCCACAGGTTTTGGACCCCTCGTCAATTGGAAGATGTTTCTTTCCTTTTTTTTCTTGCCAATTGGTTTTATTTATTTTTTTTGGCCTACAGGAATTTGGCATGCTGGTAGATTGGGACCTCAGAGTGGAGTGATGTCTTATATTAATCTGAATATTTACCTATATATAACCAACAATATAAGGAGAGCGTTATATTTAAAGGGTAACAGCAAATCACATCTGCGAACATTGTAATAAAATAAAGACCTAAGAAAAATTGTATTGTTTCCAAATGTTGTTATATTTGTTCCACTTTTAACACCTTTTAAGAACCCTCAACATTGCGGCCTGTTTAGCTTCTCAACTAACACAGTGCAATGCAACAGTACAATTTATTTTGCACCTCTTTCTGGGGAGAGGTTTAGTCTGTTGGTTAAGACCCATGGGCAGGACTGAAGACCGAAGACTGGCAGTTGTAAAGGCCACATATTACATTGATCATTGCATCAACCTGGATTCAAGAAAATAAAACATAGCATGAATAGATAAATGCACGAACAGGGCCCTAGTGTGGTAAGTACAATTGTTATTTACTTTCAAAAATCTATCCATCTTTATTATAAAGAAGATTAAATAGAAACATCAAAGGCATGTCAAACTGACATCTGTTTTCTTTTACAGTTTACCTGTTTACCATGTTCGTGATAACTCCTCAATTAGAGGATCGGGGACTCGGAACAACGGTTTTAAGTGGATTTTACGACCGCCAGATATGGGACATTTTGTTACTTTTTCAGATCTTGCGAAAGGGTATAAACTGTTTTAGAAATTTGAGATAGAAAGTTCAAGATTTTGAATGTTAAAACATTTTGAAATGTTTTAAATTTCTAGAATTTAAATTTCTAGAAATCTCCAAAAAATATACGTGGAAAGCCAAAACAGGAACGCATAAGTTTCCAGACAGGATTATAGATAGATTTTTAAATTCCTATGCTTCAATGGTTTCCCTTTCCACTGAATTTTCTGATTTTTTAAAACTCTACGATCAGCAAGGGAAAGTTCCAGGCGAGTCAGCCATCACTATCAACTGTTTATGAAATATTTACTGGTACATAACCAGTTTTTTCTTCTTTTTTCAGGCTCAGTAAGTGGACACTAGTATATATGTAGTGCGTTTAGAAATCATATTGCAATGCAAAGGTATAGGACTTGGTAAATCATTTTCAGAATTTGAAATTCCCCAATCAATAGAGACGTTCCATCCCAGTCAGTTATTAAGAGGCTGCTTGTATAGTTTTCCAATTTCTTGGTTTTTATATTGGTTTGTTGATGAACAGTGGAAATTCCCCATCCAGAGATCTCAAGCAACTCTTCTCCTGTGAATGTGAGGGATGGAACACTTACTTAAAAATGTCCATCCGTTCAGGAGTTCTAATCATATGGGATATTGTGGGGACCAATTACGAAACTACCGAACGAAATATTGTGTTCTTCTTTAAAAAAAAAGATACTTGTGTTATCCAATCAAATAAAAATATTAATGTCTTTTCTTTAAGCAAATCAAATAAAAAGTAAATTCTGAAAATATTATTAAATCTGATGTCTCAACAAATTATAATTCCAGGGCTGAAGTAGATTTTTGAATAATTTCTTTATGTGTTGGACTGAAACATCTTTTCAAACCACTATTAAATTCTTCATTTTTAGTGGGAACTCAATACAGACCTACAGGACTGAGAAGATATTTGTGTGAGCAGTTGATGTTCTCTTTCTCCACTGATATCATCAGATTTAATAATTCCAACCAGTCCAACCAAGTATCTTATTAATGTTACTATGGCAGAAATATTACGTTCATCATTTGGAAACGTGCCTGAAAGATTTGGCGAGGTGGTTCTAATCCACGAGAGAAGGGTCCGTAGCACCATAACTGACTGAAAACAAATTAGAGAAAGGGGCAAACACAACAGTGTTAAAGTTGTATATATATATAGAATCTAAAGACAAAAATCTTTGAGGGTATCGCCACAATTTTGTTTCATTTCGTTTTAATTGAGAACGGAGAGGGGAGTGTGTCTTACTGATCTACTTATCCATTAAGAGTGGCAGCCATACTTAAAGGGTAAATACTAAAAAGATTAATTTTGATTTGTCTCAAAAAAGATCGTTTTATGGTGTAAACACAAAAAAGAACATACTCCCTAAACAGACCCAGGTACACCCACACCTAGGATCTATTATCCATTACTGTGGCGCCATACTTTAAAGGAGTAACTAAAGTCAAAAAACGCTAATTTTGATCATAAGAAAAAAGTTTTTTTAAACCCACAACGTGAACAAAGATACAACCTTACTGACCTGACCCTTCCATTATATCTGAGCAGCCATACTTAAAGGGTAACTAAATGTAAAATAAAACTAATTTTGGACACAATCTCAAAAAAAACATTTTTTGAACACCAACCCAACCCACAGGTTATCACAAACTACTGATCTGACTTATTCCATTACTATGGCAGCCATTAAAGGGAACTAAAGTAAAAAAAACAACTTAATTTTGATCAAAATCAAAAGTTTATTTTTTTTAACTTCCAACCTGATCCAGTGACTAACCATACTGAAGATGAAAAGAGCATGATTTCAATGCACATAGGGCCCCATATATCATAAATCGTTGCTAGTGCAAACAGTATTAAAAAAATGGGGGGTTTTTAGTTACAATTTTATGCTCATAAAAGTGAAAAATCCTTCCAACCAGATCAAGGTAACACCAGTATGGAAGGTCCTAACAATTACCTTGGGTCATTATCTGGGCTTGACCACCCGCTTGGGGCATTTTACATGGAAGGTTGTCCCCTGACCTTGCAATTGGATTGTATAGGCTATCCTTCCCACCTACTGGCTTTTAACAAGGAGGAGGAAGAGCCTATATCCAATGCTTGTTAGTGTTCAAGGCATAAGACCTCCAATTAAAGGGACTGTTGGGGGGTGAGCTACTACCACATGGAAGCTTGGTCAATCTTCCTGCCAAGAAAACTTTGCTAACAATATATACACAAAAGGGGGGCAAACTTACTTTATGAACAAAATGGAAGTGCTACGATCTGACCAAAAACATTAGAACAAACAAGAACAAGATGAATCAGTGCCCACATTCCTGGGCCCAGGCACATTATATCATAAACTATGCGTAGAATGCAACAGTTAAAAACGTGCGGGGTTTTTATGAAGGTTTACCCTTCCATTCCATGGCAGCCATATTTAAAGGGCAAACTAATAGTCAAAAAACAACATTGTGACCAACATCAAAAGAGTAATATGTTTATCCCCCACATGATATGAATACAATACCAATGACTACCTTAATGCATGTGAATATTGTAAAGGGTAAGTAAAAAACAACAATGTCCTTTCATTGGCATTATTATGGCTTTTTTAAAAATTTGAGCACCAAACACCACACACATTCCCTTCCAAAATGCAGTCTTTCAAGCCAAAAATTCAAGTTTATTACTTAAAACTTTCCCTTTCTAATTTAAATGTTGAAAGCTAAATCTGATTGTTGGGGAAATTAGCAACATTTTATACTGTGTAAAAACTTTATAGTGAATAACCCCCATGGTTTAAAAAATCTAATCAGCCCCTAAATGTACATACCACCTTTGTTCCCTGTTTAAACGGGCCTCTATTTCTTCTCTTCAGTGCAGCAAGAATCAGCGAAGGGCCGAAAGAGTCTACAATGGTGGTGAAATTCTGTTGAAAAAGGAGGTAAAAACAATGTAGTGAAATCAAATGGTTAGTTCTTTATAAAGATGGTAAATCATAGTGTCAAAATATCTCTTTGCTCATGGTCACTAGAGTGGCTGTGGGGCCCACCATTGAAAATCTTCTACAGAGGCAAACAGAAGAATTAAGGCGGCCCCACCTAATATTTCAAGTCGTCTATATCCCATCATTTACATATCTATCTACCCCTTACCGACTCCTATTGTTTATTATAATACATTTCATACTCTATTATCCCCATTTACACTATCTATCTCAACCTACCGACTATATTTTATTATATAACATTTCATATCTCTATTACCACCATTACATATCTATCTTACCCCTACCGACTCCTATTGTTTATTATAATACATTTCAATCTCATTATCCCCATTTACATATCTATCTTAACCCTACCGACTTATTGTTTATTATAATACATTTCATATAATTATCCCCATTTACATATCTATCTTACCCCTACCGACTCCTATGTTTATATAATACATTTCATATCTCTATTATCCCCATTTACATATCTATCTTACGCTACCGACTTCTATTGTTTTATAATACATTTTCATATCTCTATTATCCCCATTTACATATCTATCTTACCCTACCGACTCCATGTTTATTATAAACATTTCATATCTCTATTATCCCCATTACATATCTATCTTACCCCTACCGACTCCTATGGTTAGTTATATACATTTCATATCTATATATCCCATTTACATATCTATCTTACCCTACCGACTCCTATTGTTTATTATAATACATTTCATCCTTATATCCCCATTTACATATCATCTTACCCCTACCGATCCTATGTTTATTATAATACATTTCATATCTCTATATCTCACATTTACATATCTATCTTACCCTACCGGAATCCTATTGTATTATTACATAAATTTCTATCTCTATTATCACCATTACATATTCATCTTACCCCTACCGATCTATTGTTATTAAATACAGTTCATATCTCTATATCCACCATTTACATATCTATCTTACCCTACGACTCCTATTGTTTATTATACTAATTTCATCTCTATTATCACCATTTACATACTATCTTACCCCTACCGACTCCTATTGTTTATATAATACATTTCATATCTCATTATCCCCAGTTTACAATCTATCTTACTCTACCGACTCCTAATGTTAATATAATACATTTCACTATCTCTATTATCCCCATTTACATATCTATCTTACCCCTACCGACTCTCTATGTTTATTATTACAGTTTCATATCTCTATATCCCCAATTTACAATCTATCTTACCCCTACCGACTCTATTGTTTATTATAATACATTTTCATATCTCTATTATCCACCATTTACATATCTATTTACCCCTACCGCTCCTATTGTTTATTATAATACATTTCAATCTCTATTATCCCATTTACATATCTATTACCCCTACCGACTCCTATGTTATTATAATACAATTTCATATCTCTATATCTCCCATTTAATATCTGATACCCCTACCGACTCCTATTGTTATTATAATACATTTCATATCTATTATCCCCATTTAATATCTATTTACCCCTACCGACTCCTATTGTTTATATAATACATTTCTAATCTCATATTGATACCCATTACATATCCTATCTTACGCACGACTCCTATGTTATTATTACATTCATATCTCTATATCCATTACATATTATCTACCCTACCGACTCCTATTGTTATTATAATACATTTCATATTTATTATCCCCATTATACATTACGCTACCGACTCCTATTGTTTATATAAGACATTCATATCTCTAGTATCTCCATTTACATATCTATCTTACCCAACCGATCTAGTGTTTAGATTAAATACATTTTCAGATCTCTTTTATCACCCATTTACCATATATAGGTCTGACCGCTACAGACTCCGATTGTTTTATGATTAAGTACCTTTCATATCTCATATATCTCCAGTTACAAATCTTCTTACCCCTACGACCTATTTATGCTAAACATTTAAGATCTATTATCCCCATTGTACATATCTATCTTACCGCTACCGACTCCATGTTTAATAAGACATTTCATAATCTCTATTATCCCATTACATATATATCTTACCCCTACCGACTCCTATTGTTTATATAAACATTTCATATCTCTATTTATCCCCATTTACATATCTATCTCACCGCTACGACTCCTATTGTTATCATAATTACATTTCATATCTCTATTATCCCATTTACATATCTATCTACCCCTACCGACTCCTATTGTTTTTATAATACATTTCATATTCTATTATCCCATTACATATCTATCTTACCCCTACCGACTCCTATTGTTTATATAATACATTTCATATTCTATTATTTCCCATTTACATATCTATCTTACCTACCGACCTATTGTTTATTAAATACATTTATCTCCATTATCCCCATTTAATACTATCTACCCCTACGACTCCTTATGTGTATTATAATACATTTTATTTCTACTCATTATCCCATTACATATCATCTTACCCCTACCGACTCTATTGTTTATTTAATACATTTCATTATCTCCATTATCCCCATTTTACATATCTATCCTACCCTACCGATTCCTATTGTTATTATAATACATTCATATCTCTTATCCCCATTATATCTATCTTACCCTACGACTCTATTGTTTATTATAATACATTTCATATCTCTATTATCCCCATTTACATATCTATCTTACCCTACCGACTCCTATTGTTTATTAATACATTTCTATCTCTATTATCTCCATTTACATATCTATCTTACCGCTACCGACTCCTATTGTTATATAATACATGTATATCTCTATTATCCCATTTACATATCTATCTTACCCCTACCCGACTCCTATTGTTTATTATAATACATTCATATCATCTCTATTATCCCCATTTACATATCTATCTTACCTACCGACTCCTATGTTTATTTAATACATTTACATATCTCTATTATCCCCATTTCATATCTATCTTACCCTTACCGACTCCTATTGTTATTATATACATTTATATCTCTATTATCCCATTTACATTCTATCTACCCCTACCGACTCCTATTGTTTATTTAATACATTTCATATTCTTATCACCATTTACATATCTATCTTACCCTACCGACTCCTATTGTTTATATAATAAATTTCATATCTCTATTATCACCACATTTACAATCTATATACCCTACCGACTCCTATTGTTATATTAATACATTTCATATCTCTATTATCCCCATTTACATATCTATCTACCCTACCGACTCCTATTGGTATTATAATACATTTCATATCTCTATTATCCCATTTACATATCTATCTCACCCTAGCCGATCCTACTTTTTTTTTTTTATTATAATACATTCATATCTCTATTATCCCATTACATATCTATCTCACCCCTACCGACTCCTAGTTTATATAATACATTTCATATCTTATTATCCCCATTTACATATCTATCTCACCCCTACCGACTCCTATTGTTTATTAAATACATTCATATCTCTATTATCCCCTTTACATATCTATCTCACCTACCGACTCCTATTGTTTATATAATACATTTCATATCTCTATTATCCCCATTTACATATCTATCTTACCTACCGACTCTATTGTTTATATAATACATTCATATCTCTATTATCCCAATTTACATATCTATCTTACCCTACGACTCTATTGTTTATTATAATACATTTATATTCTATTATCCCATTTACATATCTATCTTAACCTACCGACTCTATTGTTATTATAATACATTTCATATCTCTATTATCCCCATTTCATATCTATCCACCCCTACCGACTCCTATGTTTATTATAATACATTATATCTATATTATCCCCATTTACATATCTATCTCAACCCTACCCGATCCTATTGTTTATTATAATACATTTCATATCTCTATTATCCAATTAAATCTACACCCCCCTACCGACTCCTATGTTTATTTTATAATACATTTCATACTCATTATCCCCATTACATATCTATTCACCCCTACCGACTCCATATGTTTTTATAATACATTCATATCTCTATTATCCCCATTTACATATCTATCTCACCCTACCGCTCCATTGTTATATAATACATTCATATCTCTATTATCCCCATTTACATATCATCTTACCCCACCGACTCATATTGTTATTAATACATTTCATATCTCTATTATCCCCATTTAACATATCTATCTTACCACATGCCGACTCCTATTGTTTATTATAATACATTTCATATCTCTATATCCCCATTTACATATCTATCGTACCCCTACCGACTACTATTGTTTATTATAATACATTTCATATCTCTATTATCCCCCTTTACATATCATCTTACCCCCTACCGACTCCTAGTGTTTATTATATACATTTCAATTATCTATTATCCCCATTACATATCTGCTCTTACCCCTACCGACTCCTATTGTTTATTATAATACATTTCATATCTTATTATCCCCATTTACATATATTCTACCCCTTCCGACTCCATTGTTTATTAATACATTTCATATCTCTATTATCCCCAATTTACATATCTATCTTACCCGACGACTCCTATTGTATTATAATACATTTCATATCTCTATTATCCCATTTAACATATATCTTACCGCTACCGACTCTATTGTTTATTATAAACATTTTCATATCTCTATTATCTCACATTTACATATCTATCTTACCCCTACCGACCCTATTGTTTATTATAATACATTTCATATCTCTATTATCCCAATTACATATCTATCTTACCGCTACCGACTCCTATTGTTATTTATAATACATTTCATATCTCTATTATCCCATTTACATATCTATCTTACCGCTACCGACCCTATATTGTTTATTATAATACATTTCATTCTCCATTATCCCCATTTCATATCTATTTACCCTACCGACTCCTATTGTTTATTATAATACATTTCATATTTCTATTATCCCCATTTACATATCTATCTACCCCTGCCGACTCCTATTGTTTAATATAATACATTCTTATATCTCTATTATCCCCATTTACATATCTATCTTACCCCTACCGATCCTATTGTTATTATAATACATTTATATCTCTATATCCTCATTTACATATCTATCTACCCCTACCGACTTCCTATTGTTTATCATATACATTTCATTCTCATATCCCCATTTACATATCTATATTACCCTACCGACTCCTATTGTTTATTATAATACATTTTCATATCTCTATATCCCATTTAATATCTATCTTACCCCTACCGAATCCTATTGTTTATGTAATACAGTTAACTACCTATTATCCACTTACAATCTATCGACCCACCTGCCGACCCTATGTTTATTATAATACATTTCATATCTTCTATTATCCCATTTACAATTTATCTTACCCCTACCGACTAGATATGTAAATGGGGATGATAGAGATATGAAATGTATTATAATACACAATAGGAGTCGGTAGCGGTAAGATAGATATGTAAATGGGGATAATAGAGATATGAAATGTATTACAATAAACAATAGGAGTCTGTAGGGGTAAGATAGATATGTAAATGGGGATAATAGAGATATGAAATTAGAGATGGTCGAATACTATGAATTTCGGTCCGTTTTCGAACATTCGAACTATGTAAAAGTTCGAAAGTTCGAAAACGGACCATTAAAGTCTATGGGAGGCAAATAGTCGAAAAGTTTGAGTCAAATACAACAAAATATAATGGTAACTTAATGTAATGGCTGTGGACCTGGGAAATGGTCTGGGACATGTTCCAATATCAGGACTTTCATAAAATCGATTTTACTCTACAGGTCTACTTTCGAGCTTTGCGTAACTGTTAGTTAATGTTAGTTAATGTTAGTGTTAGTATTAGTAAATGGAACTGTTAGATAATGTTAATTAATGTTAGTTAGTGTTAGTATTAGTAAATGTAACTGTTAGTTAATGTTAGTTAGTGTTAGTATTAGTAAATGTAACTGTTAGTTGATGTTAGTTAATGTAAGTGTTAGTATTAGTAAATGTAACTGTTAGATAATGTTAGTTAGTGTTCGTTTAGTACTTCAGTACATGTACCCTGTTAGTTATGTTAGTTATGTTAGTATTAGTAATGTACTGTTAGTTTATGTTAGTAATGTTAGTATTAGTAAATGTACTGTTGTTATGTTTGATTAGTGTAGTAGTGTAGTAAATGTAACTGTTAGTTAATGTTAGTTAGTGTAGTGTGTTTAGTATGTAACTGTTAGTTAATGTTAGTTAGTGTAGTTAGTAGTTAGTGATTAGTAAATGTAACTGTAGTTAATTATGTTAGTTAGTGTTAGTAGTTAGTAAATGTAACTGTTAGTTAATGTTAGTTAGTGTTAGTTAGTGTTGGTATTTAGTAAATGTACCGAGGTGTTATGGTAATGTTAGTGTAGTGTAGTTAGTGAAGATGTAACTGTTAGTTTTAATGTTAGTTATGTTAGTTAGTGTTAGTATTAGTAAATGTCAACTGTTCGTTTGTTCGCGTTCGTGTTCTTGTTTCTCCTGGTCCCTGTTCGTTCCTGTTCGTTCTTCGTGTTCTTCGTTTCGTCTTCGTCCCTGTCCCTGTTCGTTCTGTTCGTTCGTGTTAGGTTGTCGTCCCTGTCCTGTTAGGTCCTGTATAGTTGCGTGTTCGTTTGCTGTTCGTCTTCGTGTCCATGTCCCTGTGTCGTTACCTCTTCGTTCGTGTTTCGTCTTCGTACCTGTCCCCTGTATTCTTTCCTGTGTTCTTCGTGTTCGTCTGTTCGTCTTTCGTCCTGTTCGCCTGTCGTTCCGTTCAGGTTGTTCTGTTTCGTCGTTGCGTCCGGGTGTCCCTGTTCGTTTCATGGGAGTTTCGTGTAGTTCGGTTCGTCGTAGTCACCCTGTCCCCGGTTGCGTTACTGTGTGCGTTATCGTTGGTTCGTTCAGGGTTCGAGCGATTCGTCAAATGACCATGTGTTCAATGTTCGTGTCGTGATTCGTCTTCGTCCCTGTCCCTGTTCAGTTCCTGTTCAGGGATCGGGGCTCGTGATCATGAGTCACAGCTGGACCTGTTAGGATACTGTTAGGTCGTGGTTCTACGGGTCGGTCCCGTACCCTGTTCGTACTGTTCGTTCGGGGATGGGCAGTGTAGTAGTACATGTCCACTGTGCTTCCTGTTCGTGTGTGGTTCATTTCCTCTATTCAATCGTACCGGGACGGTTTCCTGTTAGTTCGTTTGTAGAGTGAAGTAGTCACTGTGCCGGTCGTTATGGGAGAGGTCCGGTTCGTGAGGTTGTGTAGTTTAGGACAGGACCTAGGGTAAGGTGGTAATGGTTGAGGTCGGTGGTCGTATTGATCCATGTAAGTCGGTCGGGGAAGTGTTTCAACTATAGAGTGTGAGGATTGCTTCTGCAACTTTCGACCGTCGTGTTCGTAGATCAGGTGATTGCAGTATTATTTTAGTGTTCGTACAGGGATCATGTAACTGTTTGCGGTGGGCGGGTGGTGTCGCGACAGAATTGGGGGGGGATATTGGTGATCACTGTAGTAGATTGATAACTAGATACGTAAAAGGATGAGGAAATGGTGGATGTAAAAGGACAGGGAACTTGGGGTCAGGTAAGGAAATGTGTATTAGTAAATAAACGGTTAGTTCATGTTGAGTAATGTTAGTAGTTAGTAAAACTGTAACTGTTAGTGAAGGGGGTAGGGAGGAGAGTTAGGAAGGAACGGTGAGGGAAGGTGGGAGTGTAGTATTAGAAAGGGGAACGGGATTTACTGGTAGTAAAGGGAGTATGCGGTACATGTCGTGCTGTTCGTTAATGTTCGTGGACATGGGGTTCGGCTCCTGTGCTCCCTTTCACCCTGTGTCGGTTAATGTTGGGGCGTACTGTTATACCTGTTATCATTAGAAGGTAACTGTGATTAAGGGTGGGGTGAGTTAGTGTTAGTATTAGTAAATGTAACTGTTAGTTAATGTTAGTAAATGTTAGTATTAGTAAATGTAACTGTTAGTTAATGTTAGTAAATGTTAGTATTAGTAAATGTAACTGTTAGTTAATGTTAGTAAATGTTAGTTAGTGTTAGTATTAGTATTAGTAAATGTAACTGTTAGTTAATGTTAGTATGTGTTAGTATTAGTAAATGTAACTGTTAGTTAATGTTAGTAAATGTTAGTACACACACAAAATATTCACAATATTTACATTATTTTTTATTATTATTTATAATTAAAATTTACTTTTTTAATATATAAATTTGCAGATGTGGAATCGATTTCTGCTACTGATGAAGAGGAGGGAGGGTCACCTTCACCAGCACCACCACCAAGGCCCCAGGTGCAGCCTCCTGTTTCCCCTTCACCACCACCACCACCAGAACCAACATGCCAGGAGGGACCAGCACCGCCGGCACCAGCACGCCAGCGCCGGCTGGCGATTATAGAGCGGCGTCTGAAGTGCATGGAGAGCAGGCAGAGGCGCATGGAGGGGCGCTTGCTCTCCATGCAAAAAGACTTTCTGCGCCTTAAGCGCAAACTATTAAAAAATAAATAGTTGCTTTTTTTTTTATTATTAGCACGATGTTGCACCGTTTTTGTTTACTATTGTTAATATTATTGTTTATATATTTTTTATTATTATTAATATATCAGCGGTTAAGCACCTAATAAACAGGTGATTACGTTTACTAAAAAAGTTAAACTAAACAAATCTCTGTGTTTTATTTTTACAAATGACATTGACTACAAACATAATGAATGTCCATATCCTGAAAGGGAGGAGAAATGGCCAACCAAGTCATGCAGATTATTATTTGAATGGATGAACAGATCAAGACTACAGAATTGGACAGGTATTGGAGGTTGTATAAAGACATACGTCCATCTAGTCCAACCTTTATACCTTACCCATAATGTCTGTATAACAGTTACATAGTAACATAGTATTGGAGGTTGTATAAAGACATACGCCCATCTAGTCCAACCTTTATACCCTACCCATAATGTCTGTATAACAGTTACAAAGTAACATAGTATTGGAGGTTGTATAAAGACATACGTCCGTCTAGTCCAACCTTTATACCCTACCCATAATGTCTGTATAACAGTTAGAAGGAGGGGCGGCCACAGGAAGGGGAAGGAGAAGCAAGAGGGGGGGACCTGGGGCTGGGTTGCAAGAGGAGGGCGTTGGGGGGGGGGACAACAACCAGAAACGAGCGGGGGGGAGGGAGGAAAAAGTCAAAAGTTAAGCGGGGTTTAGGACGTAATGTACCCTTAAGAGGCTGCCACGTCTAAGGGGATAGGAGTAGCAGGTAACGACACAACGCCAGCGTCTCCCGTTCTGCTTAGATAACGAAAAGGGTAAAAAAAAGCGGGGTGCGTACCCCAAGAGGTTTGGTCGTATTCAATATAATAACCGATTTACACTGGGTGGGCCCCTGTCTTCGTTAATTGTTGTCAGAGCAGCAGTTCGGGCAGACCCGGCTCTCGGGGTGAGAACCCTCGCCCAAACGTATCGGACAGGCCAAATGAAGTGAAGAGAGTATTCGGCGGGTGCCAGTAAAAATGATAGAAGCATGCTGGGTTGGACTGGGTTGGAATTATCTAAATACTGATGTATAATCAGTGGAGAAAAAGAACATCAACTGCCACAAATATCTTTCTAGTCATGGTATCTGTATTGAGTTCACACAAAGATGAAGAAGTTTAATAGTGGTTTGAAGATGTTTCAGTCCAAACACATAAGAAAATTATTCAAATCTTCATCCTCTGGAATTATAATTTGTGGACACATCAGATTAATTAATATTTTCAGAATTTAACTTTTTATTTGATTTGCTTAAAGAAAAGACATAATTATTTTATTTGATTGGATAACAAAAGTATCTTTTTTTTTTAAAGAAAACCATATTTTCTTACGTTGTTTAGTATTGGTCCCACAATACCCTATGAACTTAGATACTCCTGAACGTTGACATTTTTTTAAGTAATGTTCATCCCTCACAATATCCAGGAGAAGAGTTGCTTGAAGATCTCTGGATGGGGAATTTCCACGTTTTCATCAACAACCAATATAAAAAACCAGGAAATGGAAAACTTATACAGCAGCCTCTTAATACTGTACTGGAAGGAACTCTCATTGATGTGGGGATTTCAAATTCTGAAAATGATTTACCAAGTCTATACCTGCATTGAATATGATGTCTAACGCACTAATGATATACATATGTCACTTACTGAGCCTGGAAAAAAAAGAAAAAACTGGTATAATGCTCCAGGTAAATATTTATAAACAATTGAGTAGTGATGGCTGAACTCGCCGGAATCTGTTCGCTTGCTGATTCGTAGATTTTTTTAAAAAATCAAAAATTCATGGAAAGTGGAAACCATTGAAGTCAATAGGATTTAAAATCTATCTATATCCTGTGCGGAAACTTTATGCGATTCCTGTTTTGGCTTTCCCGTAGTATTTTGGAGATTTCTAGAAATTTAAATTCTAGAAATTTAAAACATTTTCAAAATGTTTTAAATTCACAATTCTTGAACGTTCTATAAATTTTCTAAACACGTTACCGCGTTCGCAAGATCTGAAAAAGTAACAAAAGTTCCATATCTGGCGGTCAGTAAAATCCACTTTAAAACCGTGTTCGAGTCCGTGCTCTAATTGAGAGTTCTAGAACAGTGTAAACAGTGTAAACTGTAAAGAAAAACAATGTCATTTTGACATGCCTTTGATTTTCTATTTAATCTCTTTTATAAGATGGATAGATTTATTGAAAGTAAAAAACAATTGTACTTAACACACTAGGGCCTGTATTGCATTTTATCTATGTGCTATGTTTATTTTCTTGATCCAGGTGATGCAATGATCAATGTAGTATGTGGCCTTTTAACAACTGCCAGTTCATTCGGTCTTCAGTCCTGCCCATGGGGTCTTAACCAACAGACTAAACCTCTCCCAACAGAAAGGTGCAAAAAAAATTGTACTGCTGCATTGCACTGTTAGTTGAGAAGCTAAAGGCAGCGGCATGATGTTGAGGGTTCTTAAAAGGTGTTAAAATGGAAAACAAAATAAAAACATTTGGAAACCAATACAATTTTTCTAGCTTATTAAAATGTTCCAATGTGATTTGCTGTTACCCTTAAATATAAACGCTCTCCATATTGTGTTGTATAATAGTAAAGTATCGAATTGAAAAAGACATAACATCCCTCTAGTCCAATCTACTCAGCAATGCCCAAATTTCCTGCCTAAGGCAAAAAAAAAATAAATAAAACCCCACCATTTATGAAGGGGGTAAAATTCCTTACTGACTCCAAGTGCAATCGAAATTTCCCTGGATCAACTCTACTTTAATGTATCATACCAGTAACTTGTACATTCCTTGTTGTAGAAACTCATCCAGCTTTTTATTAAACTGACCATGAACCTGCCATAACACGTCCACTGAAGACAGTTCCATAGCTTTTACCGTTCTCACAGTGACAACCCTTTCCCAACTCTACTTTATGTATCAATCCCAGTAACTTGTAACATTCCTTGTTTGTAGAAACTCATCCAGCTTTTTATTAAACTGACCAATAACCTGCCATAACAACGTCCACTGAAGACATTTCCAAAGCTTTACCGTTCTCACAGTGACAAACCCTTTCCCAACTCTCTTGATGTATCAATCCCAGTAACTTGTAACTTCCTTGTTTGTAGAAACTCATCCAGCTTTTTATTAAACTGACCAATGTAACCTGCCATAACAACGTCCACTGGAAGACAGTTCCATAGCTTACCGTTTTCACAGTAAAAAACCCTTCCGAGCTTGAAGCCTAAACCTTTTTTCTTCAAGTCTTAAGGGATGTCTGTATGACATTTTCTTTTGGTAAACAATACAGTATTGTATTGTATGTATATGTATTGTATGTCCTGTTAAAGTATGTTATACGCAGTAATCAAACCTTATTAATAACAAGACAATATCTTGCTGCCTCTAGTCCTGGCAGTGCTTGCTACATTTCCACCAAACTTCCCAGATCCTTTTCCAACAGAGATTCCGTAACACACAGAGCCATTTATTAATAGGGAGCCCAAGGATTTTTAAGCCCAAAAAGCATCACTCATCTGCCACTTAGCAGCCCAAGTGACAATCTTCTAGATCCACCTGCAACGATTGCACATCCTCTAGCTTTAAATGGTCATATAGTTTTTTGTCATCCGCTGACAACACCTACTTCCAAATCATAAATAAACAGATTAAATAGAACGGCCCCAACACAGAACCCAGTGGAACCCCACTCAGAACTTTAGTCCATATTGATGAAGACCCATTAATACTACCTCTCAATCCGATCCTCTCTCACCACAAATTTCAACGACAACCCACTTACACCTATACAGACATAGGTCACCTGGAACGACTGATCCAGTTCCTATACATGTGGCAAGATACTCATTGCATGGTTACATCAACAAATTGTCCCTACTAAATACACTGCAGCAACACAACCAACCTTGTTTAACTGCCTTTCTTTTTCAATGTCCTTATTTTTCTATATCCCTAATATAAAATAATACAAAGGGTTTATAACAAGTTTCCTATCCAGTTCTTTCCACTCTCACGGTTCTCTACTATTAATTTACATTACTACTGTATATTTGTACGTATATATGGACTACCTTGTGCTGCATGTTCAGCATTACAGCCAAACATTAAATCCCAACTGGTTCGCATGGCATCTTTATCCTTTATGCACATAAAGTACCCATGACTAGGATGGACTAGACTCGAACCCAGTTCGAGCCGAACTATTCGAATTCGAACAATTCGGACTTCTCGAACTATCCCGACGCGGATTTTTTTATATTTTCCGGACTTTCGCTAAATATCGAATGTTCGACTGTTCGAATATCGAATCCGCGAGTAAAGGGTCCATTAAAACCTATACGCGAGCATCGATCCGCGGTAAAATGTCCATGGTACCTAGCGCGAATGCGAATCCCCAAGATAAAGTGTCCATTAAAACCTATACGCGACCATCAAATCCGCGAGTAAAATGTCCATGGTACCTAGGCGTGAACACGAATCTGCGAGTAAAGGGTCCATTGAAACCTATACGCGAGCATCGAATCCGCAGTAAAATGTCCATGGTATGTAGCACGAACGCGAATCCGCGAGTAAAGGGTCCATTAAAACCTATACGTGAGCATCGAATCGGGAGTAAAGGGTCCATTAAACCTATACGCGAGCATCGAATCCGCGAGTAAGGTCCATGGTATCTAGGCACGAACGAGAATCCCGAGTAAAGGGTCCATTGAAACCTATACGCAGTATCGAATCCGCAGTAAAATTTCAAAAGTTCGCCCATCTCTACTCATGACCATGCCCCTCTCTGCATGTCATTCTCAGCTGTCTCTGTTCATTATTCTTCTAAGCCTTCTACTCACATTAGATAATTGTTGGTCAAAGCACCTGATTGACCAATTCAGCTGTCAATCTACGGTATTTGGCAGTTCCCGTCTTTTGACCATGTCAGGGAGCTATGCAAAATGACACAACCATACAGTATTATACTGCCTATACATGGCCTCATCAACATGTTATCACAAAATCACCTTTATTTCAGTTATGGTACATTATATCTTTAGAGTAATTGTGCATTTGTACGGCTCGAATTAACAGCTCCCGCGCACCTGAAAAATCATTCCTATTTTAATGAAAATGGAGAGATTGTAACAAGATACAATATCATCATGGAACAAAGGAGGGTTTAAATAAAAAATCTTGGAACATTTTCACCCATTGCCCCATCAGATCAGCTGAGAAACATCAACTTCGACTTCATGAATGGAAGGGAAACACCAGACAGTAAGTGGATGTTATGTATGATTTTATTATAAAGCGCCACTTGGGTACGCAGCAAGGGGATAGTGCAAGCATTAACCAGATAGATTAAAAAAAAAATGGTTCTCATGGCATCTTAAGCCTTTATGCACATGAATATACCCATGACAATGCCCCCTCTGCATGTACATTCTCACTGTCCTGTTCATTATCTTCTAAGCCTTGTTCTCACATTAGATACTGTTTGACTAAGCACCTGATGAATTCTAAGTATGACCAATTCAGCTGTCAATCTACGGTATGTGGCAGTTCCCCTCTTTTCAACCATATCAGAGAGCTACACAAAATGACACAACCATAACAATATGTATACTGCATATACAGGGCCTCATCAACATGTTATCAAAATATCACCTTCATTACAGTTTGGTACATTATAATCTTTTAGAATAATTGTGCATTTGTACGGATCAAATTAAATTGGATTCCTGATTTTTTTTTTATTTGCAAGTTTTTATACTATGGGTCGTTTTCTATAAACAAACAAGTTGACATTGCGGCAGAATTTACGTCAACCTTTTGTAAAAAGGGATTTTATGAAGTGGCATAAATTTGTCCCATTAAATGACACTGCAGTAAACTTTACTTTTTTGATCTGGACTGCCCTGTCTATGTCCACCGTTGTGATAAAGATGAATCCATTATATATATAGAAAATGCAAGAGGTTGATTGCACTCCACTTTAATGGTCATCAACCAGGGTGCTTACCCCGGAGTAGACAGATACATATTTAGGAAATTCGGAGCACGCCCAACTGGGTTTTTCAAAATAACAAACAAACAGGGAGATTCAATAAAAGTTCTTATTGTTTAAAATGGTCCTAATTTTGCCTCAACCAATCAGATATCATTTAACATTTAAAGCTAACATCTGATTGGTTGGGATAAAATTAGCACCATTTTAAACGTTAAGAACTTTGATTGAATAACCCTAAAAGTTTATTAAAGTAACATCACATCAACGCGTTTCAGTCCACCTGGGACCATCATCAGGATTAGTATGGCCCAGTTCGCGGATCCGAACCTGGATCCGCGGCGGATTTACCTCGTTCGCGAACGGCGGATATCACAGATTTTCCGGTTTTCCGCTTCCGGACTTTTCCGAACCGCGTTTTCAAAAATTTCGAAATTACGAGGATTTCTCGTATTTTCGAAAATACCCGCGTTTAGAAAATTTTCGAAATTACAGGGATTTCTCGTATATTTCGAAAATACGGGAAAATCAAAGAAATCCAGATTTCGTATTTTTGCAGAATCCTGTATTTCCGAGAATCCTCGTATTTCGAAGAATCCTCGTTTTCCAATTTTAATAGGTTTTAATGGTCTGCTCGTGGATTTTCGAATTTTCTAATTTTTTCGAAAATTCGCGGATCCCGAGCAGACCGCATTTTGTGAAGTTCGGACATCTCTAATCAGATATTGATCACTAGCACATCTGCTAAATGTAGTTATAAATTAGCCTTATTGGAGTGCTTCCACAATCCTTGTATATATATATATATATATATATATATAATATATATATATATATATATATAATATATATATATATATATATTATATATAAAGCAGTAATTGCACTCAAGTCCTTTTCACAGTTATTATTGCATCAAACGTTTCGGTCTTGTTCTAAGACCTTTAGGATACTTTAGGATAAGGTCTTAGAACCAGACCGAAACGTTGCTGATTGCACTATTGTTTGTTCACTTTTTGATGCACTAATAAAACCGTGACCCTTGAGTGCACCCATTATACTGCTTGTTGATAGTTTCTTAGAGTTGCAACCAGGGCAATATATATATATATATATATATATATCAATGTGTATATATATATATCAATGTGTTCTATATTTCATGAATTAGTGTTTGGTGTATTCATGTCTGAGGTGTGAGAGATAATAAAAAGTAAAATGTTTTTATGAGGGTTCCCTGAGATTCAAGGATTCCATAAGGATAAAAGGTTGAAAACACTGGTCTACTGGGGGGATTTACACTATTGGCTAGCAGGACTTTAACCCCAGTTTAGTGCCAGATACAACTGGTTATGTAAAAGACACCGTGCATCGGCGCATGCAATTGCATATCCAATAAACACCTTAGGATGGAATAGATGGGCATGATGAGCATATGTCTTAATTTAAATAGATAATGTTAATATGTAAATGTTAGACAAGCATTATAGGGTAAAAGGTGGTACTAAATGGGCATTGTCTTTATACAACGAATTATACTATGTTACTATTAACTATTAGACAGACATTATGGTAGGGTTAAAGGTTGGACTAAATGGGCGGTGTCTTTATACAACCTCCAATACTATGTTACTATGTAACTGTTTACAGACATTATGGGTAGGGTATAAAGGTTGGACTACCTGTAAAATAAGAGATAATATACATTTCTTCCTGTTTAGCCCTTCATCAAAACGACATTTTTGCAGGCTCCAGCTGCTGCAGAGTAGGAATGGCTTTTAGTCCCCATGGTCACACAGCCAGACCCCTACAGTTTCACTACCCACCCAGTGTCACAGCCAGCCCTCAGTTCCTTCACCATTGTTAGGCCCATTCTCGTCCCAATGTCACAACAGCCACCCAGTCGTCACTAATCAACCACCGTGTCACAGCCAGACCCTCCAGTCACTAATCACCCATTGTCACAGCCAGACCCTACAGTTCCCCTAATACCCAGTGTCACAGCCAACCCTCCCAGTTCATTAGTCACCCAGTGTCACAGCCGCCCTCCAGTTCACTATCATCACCCAGTGTTACACGCAGCCCTCTCCAGTTCATTAGTCACCCAGTGTCACAGCCAGCCCTCCAGTTCACTAATCACCCAGTGTCACAGCCAGCCCTCAGTTCACTAATCACCCGTGTCACACCAGAACCCTCCAGTTTACTAATCAGCCCGGTGTCACAGCCAGACCTTCCAGTTCACTAATCAACCCATTGTCAGCACAGGCCAGCCCTCCATTTCACTAATCACCCCAGTGTTACAGCCAAGCCCTCCATATAGTAACATAGTAACTAAGTAACATAGTAATTAAGGTTGATAAGAACATCGTCCATCAAGTCCAACCTATTCCCTTTTTTTTTTTTTTTTTTTTTTTTTTTTTTTTAACCCCACCTAACAGCAGTTGATCCAGAGGAAGGCAAAAAAAAACCAGCTAAAAAAGGGGGAAAAATTCCTTCCTGACTCCAAACGGCAATCGGAAAGTATCTCTGGATCAACCAGATCTATATGCATTAATACCATTAATTCTCATATTTTTTTAGTTTTTAGAAACTTATCCAGGCCTTTTTTAAAGTTATTCAATGAACTTGCCATTACCACCTCTGCTGGAAACAGTTTCACATCATCACACACACCGTTCTCACACTGTAAGAAACCTCTCCTAACTTGAAGAGAACTTCCTTTTCTCCTTCCAACCTTAAAGGATGTCCACGAGTCCTCTGATGACCTATTAGTGAACAATGCACCAGAGAGTTCACTGTATGGGCCATAATAATTTGTTAAGGTTATCATGTCCCCACGCAACCGCCGCTTCTTTCTCCAATGTAAACATGCCCTAAACTGTCTAATCTGCCTGCATATTCAAGCCCCTCCATTCCCCTTATTAATTTAGTTGCCCTTCTCTGAACTGGCCTCAATTCCAAGATGTCCCTTTTTGTATATGGGATTCCAAAACTACTGCAACCGCATATTCCAAATGTGGCCTTACCAGTGCCTTGTAAAGAGGGAGAAAATATTTTTCTCTCTTGATTCCATTCCCCTCTTTATACAAGACATATCTTGCTAGCTCTAGCTTGTTGCTACCATGGCATTGTTTTGCTACAGCTAAGTCTGTTATCTCCAAACCCCTAATCTTTTTTCCTTTCAGATGCACTTAACACAGAGTTATTTATGTGTAGTGGCACAGGGATTATTAAATCCCAAATGCATCACCTTACATTTATCAACATTGAATCTCATCTGCCATTCTGCTGCCCATTTTGATAATCTATCTAGGTCTGCTTGCAGCACTTGCACATCATTGGAAGTTTTCCAAAGCCTCTGCATAATTTAGTGTCATCAGCAAACACAGAGACCTTGCTCTCCAATGCCCCCTTCTAAGTCATTTATAAAACAGATTAAACAGAAGCTGCCCCAGTACAGAACCCTGAGGAACTCTCGGCTTAGAACTTTAGCCCACATAATTAGCTCCATTAAACCACCACTCTCTGTTTGCGGTCCAATAACCATTCTCTATCCATGACAAATGTTTTCTTCAAGGGCCAACAGTCCTCAGTTTATACATTAGTCGCCTATGTGGCACAGTATCAAGGCTTTAGCAAACTCCAAATATACCACATCCACAGCTGTCCTGAATCTACACTTCTTACTCACTTCTCATAAAAACCAATTAAATTGTGTCTGGCATGATCTATTTCTCATAAATCCATAGCACTACTAATAAGATGATCTCTGGAGACAAAGTCAGGATATGATCCCTTAACAAATTTCCATCACCTTTCCCTACCCTGATGTTAGGCTTACAGTGTCTAAGTTACCAGGCTGTGAACGACTACCTTTTTTGAATATTGGTATACATTGGCTTTTTTCCAATCCAGCGGCACATCCCCAGACAAAGCGAATCTGAAAGAGAACACGTGGTCTTGCTAGAACTGAACTAGCCTCTTTTAAAATCCTAGGATGCAATCCATCTGGTCCTGAGCGCTTTATTGAATTAACTTTGTCTATTGTTCCTCCGTACCATCCTCTGTTATCCAATGTGAAAACTCTTCATTTCCTCCCCTGCACATTGTTTACAATCCCTACTGTAAGGATTCTCAACAGTAAAAACCGATGTAAAAAACGTTTTAGCAGATTACCTTTTCGGCTCCTCTACAACCACCCAGCTCCATTATTTATGGTCCCACATTCTCAGTCCTCCTTTTTTTATTACCATTTATATACTTAAAAAACATCTTGGGGTTGGACTTGCTTTGTTCGCAATCCGTATTTCATTTTCATTTTTAGCTAGTTTTAATGCTTTTCTTCTGCACTCTTTATTACAACTTTTGTACTCCCCGTAAGCCTGTTCTGTGCCTTCCTGCTTTCAAAATTTTAAAGCCCTTTTCTTTTTTTCCATTTCCCTTTTTACCTGAGCATTAAGCCATGCAGAGTGGGACCTAATTTTTTTTTACACTTGTTTTCCTAAAGGTACCGATTTGGAAATGTTTATAGTTTAATATCCCTGGTCCACATCTGCTCAGTATCGTTACCTAGAAACAGTTTCCCCCCAAGTCCTATGAGCAGGATGTATTCCTTTAAAAGCATAAAATTAGCTTTCCTAATTTTAAAAGTTTTTGTTTAAGCCGTGCACTTTAGTTTTCTGCAACCATATTAAATGACACTATATCATGTCACTATTCCCCTAAGCTTCCCATTACTTCATCTCCAAAATGAGCTCTGGGTTATTAATACTCACCAGAATCCAACAACCATTCTTTCTAGTAGGAACTTCTACCATCTGTGAAAGAAATGCTCATATAGGAATTTAGACCTTTAATACCTTTTGAGAGTGCTGGCAGTTTCCATTACTTTCCAATCTATTTCAGGGTAGTTAAAATCCCCCATAACAGAACATGCCCCATACCAGCAGCCTTCGCCAACTGCATATGGAGATTCATTTCCACCTCTTCCCGGCATTTGGCGCTTATAACACACTCCAACAATTAATTTACCTACCTTCTTGTGTCCTGTACACAGTTCCACCCATAATGTTTCTCTGCCGCATCGTTTGCTCCCCCATCTATTCCATCTTTAAATTTGGCTTCTTCCTGTTTAATAACATCCTAAGAAATTAAATAGTGTTAGGTTAGTACATTTCTAGGGCTGCAACCACAGTTAATAACGCTTTAGTTTTTTTAATAACCAGTTTCATTAGTCACCCGTGTCACACAGCCAGCCTCCAGTTCAGCTAATCACCCAAGTGGTCACGCCAGACCCCTACAGTTCACTAATCACCCCGTGTTACACACCAGCCCTCCAGTTTTTATTAGTCACCCAGTGTCACGCCAGCCCCCAGTTCACTAATCACCCAGTGACAACAGCCACCCTCCAGTTCATTAGTCACCCAGTGTCACAAGCCAGCCCTCCAGTTCACTAATCACCCAGTTTCACAGCTAGCCCTCCAGTTCACTAATCACCCACCCACCGGTGTCACAGCCCGACCCCATCACACTAATCACCCAGTGTCACAGCCAGACCCTCCAGTTCACTATCACCCATTGTCACAGCCAGCCCTCCATTTTCACTAATCACCCAGTGTCACACCAGCCCTCCAGTTCACTAATCCCCAGTTACCAACAAGCCATACAATCAAGTTCACTAATCACCCAGTGTACAGCCAGCTCAAGTTCCCTAATCACCAGGTCACAAGCCCCCTCAGTTCACTATACCCGTTCACAGCCAGCCCTCCAGTTCACTATCACCCAGTTCACAGCCAGCCCTCCGTTTCACTAATAACCCAGTTACAGCCACCCCCAGTTCAACTAATCAACCCAGGGTTACAGCCAGCCCCCCAGTTTCACCTAATCACCCAGTGTTAACAGCCAGCCCTCCAGTTCACTATCACCCAGGGTTACAGCCAGCCCGCCAGTTTCACTAATCACCCAGTTCACAGCCAGCCCCTCCAGTTCACTAATCACCCCAGTGTTACCGCCACCCCTCCAGTTTCACTAATCACCCAGTGTCACTGCCAGCCCTCCAGTTACTATCACCCAGTGCACTGCCAGCCCCCAGTCAACTAATCACCCAGTATCACAGCCAGCCCTCCAGTTCACTAATCACCCAGTGTTACAGCCAGACAATCCAGTTCACTAATCACCCAGTGTCACAGCCAGCCCTCCAGTTCACTAATCACCCAGGGTTACACAGCCAGCCTCCAGTTCACTAATCCCCCCTTGTCCACAGCCAGACCTACAGTTCACTAATCACCAGTGTCACAGCCAGCCCTCCAGGTTCACTAATCACCCTTGTCACAGCCAGACCCTACCAGTTCCCGCAATCAACCCCAGTGTCAAGCCGACCCTACCAGTTCCCTAATCCCCCAGTGTCACAGCCAGACCCTCCCAGTTTCCCTAATCACCCATTGTCACAAGCAGCCAGACCCTACAACTTTCCCTAATCACCCAGTGTCCACAACACAGCCAGACCCTACAGTTCACTAACACCCAGTTGGTTTTTTTCCCCCCCCCCCCCACACTCACAGCCACTCCAGTTCACTAATCACCCATTTGTCACAGCGACCCTACGTTCCTATCCCCCCAGTGTCCAACGCCAGCCTCGTTAATTATCTCCCAGTGTCACAGCCAGCCCTCCAGTTCACTAATCACCCCGGTGTCACAGCCAGACCCTCCAGTTCACTAATCACCCTTGTCACAAATAGCCAGACCCTCCAGTTTCACTAACAACCCCCAGTTGTCACAGCCAGACCCTCCTTGTTCACTAATCACCCATTGTCACAAGCCAAGCCCTACAGTTCCCTAATCACCCATGTCACAGCCAGACCCTCCAGTTCACTAATCACCCATTGTCCACACAGACCAAGCTCCCCTCCAGTTCACTAATCACCCTGTGTCACAGCCAGACCCTCCATTCACTATCACCCAGTGTCACAGCAACCCTCCAGTTCACTAATCACCCAGTGTCACAGCCAGACCCTACATTCCCTATCACCCAGTGTCCACAGCCAGAGCCCTCCAGTTCACTAATCACCCTGTCACAGCCAGCCCTCAGTTTCCCACTAATCACCCAGTGGTCACAGCCAGCCCTCCAGTTCTAGAATCACCCGTGTCCCACAGCCAGCCCTCCAGTTCCAAAAAAAAAAAAATACACCCAGTGTCACAGCCACCCTCCAGTTCACTAATCACTCACCCGTCACCCAAGCCTCCAGTCACTAATCACCCAGTTGTCCACAGCCACCCTCCAGTTCCTACAATCACCCATGTCACAGCCAGACCCTACAGTTCCCTAATCACCCATTGTCACAACCAGACCCTACAGTTCCCTAATCACCCAGTGTCACAGCCAGACCCTCCAGTTCACTAATCACCCATTGTCACAAGCCAGCCCTCCAGTTCACTAATCACCCGGTGTCACAGCCAGACCCTCCAGTTCACTAATCACCCATGTCACAGCCAGACCCTCCAGTTCCCCTAATCACCCAGTGTCACAGACCAGACCCCTCCAGTTCACTAATCACCCATTGTCACAAGCCAGCCCACACAGTTTCCTAATCCCCCATTGTCACGAGCCACTCTCTCCAGTCACTATCACCCCTGTGTCACAGGCCAGACCGCCCTACTTCCTATCACCCATTGTCGCACAGCCAGACTCTCCTGTTCACTATCACCATGTCACAAGCCAGACCCTACAGTTCCCCTATCACCAGTGTCACATGCCAGACCCTCCAGTTCACAATCACCCATTTGTCACAGCCAGACCCTACAGTTTCCCTAATCAAAACCCTTGTCACAGACCAGACCCTACAGTTCACTAATCACCACCAGTGTTACAGCCAGGCCCTGACATTCACTATCACCCAGTGTCACAGAGCCATCCCGTCCCGTTCAACTAATACCACCCGTGTCCACAGCCGCCCTCCATTCCACTATCACCCGGTGTCACACCAGACCCTACATTTCCCTAATCCACCCATTGTCACAGCCAGCAGCCCTCATTTCCCTACTCACCCAGTGTCAACAGCCAGCCCTCCAGTTCACTAAAAGCATGTCTGTAATGGGGTTACCTAGGTAACTAAGAACACTGAGTGTGAACAACCTAGATTATGAATATAAGTAGCTAAGGGGGGTGAAGAGTCGTCATTGTGTTACCCTGGGTGCCCTGAAGCTTGCTCACCCACCATGCACCCTATTTAAACAAGAATTATAATATAAAGAAAATAATCATATTGGAAAAAAGCGCTTTAACTAACTTAAAGTTCAGACTAGAATAATTTTAATGAAACTATCAACAAGTTCATCACATGGATGTGTCAAGAAGAAAAAAATTCTTCACCACCGGCCAAACATTGACGTTGCCCCAGTGGTCTGCGAACATCAGTGGAGTTGGTGTTGCCCAAGTGCTCTTCTAAGAGCCAATGGGGGTCCTGTTTTTTCAGAGCTGCGAGGTGACCCGCGCAACAAGTGCACTTGTAATGTGCCGCTAGGGTACTTCATCTAAGTGCCGGGAAAGGATTTCCGCAAGTTCAAGCTGCGGAACCAGCTTAAGCCAGCCTAAAGTCCTCTTCCAAAGGTTTGCCATGGACCGCCCTAAAACATCTATCGCAACCTGTTCGAGGATTACCCAAAGGCTGAAAATCATTGATCGTTCAAGGATATTCAATTTCCGAATATGGTTTGGAAAAAGTTCGCAAAGCGCCATTCAGCAAACTCTGCGAGATTAACGAACCGCCCATATCTTGTGCTGACCAGACATATTTGGAGAGTTTGACTATGGGGGTTGGTGGGAAACGTTCCAGGCTTGAAGAACCAATGTGTGAATTCTCTTGGTAAAAGTCATGGACTCTTTCTTTAAAGTTAATTCCTCCTGTTAATCTGTCTAGTTAATCATTTCCACATTTTTTCATAGGTTCCTCACCTGCTGAAAGCAAAGAATGTGAGATTTCTGACCCAAGCTGTGCATGAAGGACCCTTTACACTTATAATGTAAGGAAGGTGTCAAGTGTTTACAGGGTAACAATAAAGTCCAACTACTATTTACTCTAAATTAGGGATACCCGCTAGTCTTCCATCAGTGTCGTGATGCTGGCCACAGGTTACAGGTCCCAAAAGCAAAACTGTAAATTATTAGCAAGTTAAATGAAGATAATAGTACGAATAAAGAGAAATTGTATTATATAAACATATGGATCGGTAGGGGTAAGATAGATATGTAATGGGGATAATCGAGATCTTAGAGATATGAAATGTATTATAATAAACAATAGGAGTCGGTAGGGGTAATATAGATATGTAAATGGGGATAATAGAGATATGAAATGTATTATAATAAACAATAGGAGTCAGTAGGGGTAAGATAGATATGTAAATGGGGATAATAGAGATATGAAATGTATTATAATAAACAATAGGAGTCGGTAGCGGTAAGATAGATATGTAAATGGGGGATAATAGAGATATGAAATGTATTATAATAAACAATAGGAGTCGGTAGGGGTAAGATAGATATGTAAATGGGGGATAATAGAGATATGAAATGTATTATATTAACGATAGGAGTCGGTAGGGGTAAGATATATGTAAATTGGGATATAGAGATATGAAATGTATTATAATAAACAATGGAGTCGGTAGGGGTAGAATAGAATGTAAAGGGAATATAGAATATGAAATGTATTATAATAAACAATAGGAGTCGGTAGGGTAAGATAGATGTGTAATGGGGATAATAGAGATATGAAATGTATTATACATAAACAATAGGAGTCGGTAGGGGTAAGATAGATATGTAAATGGGGATAATAGATATGAAATGTATAAAAACAATAGGAGTCGGTAGGGGTGAGATAGATATGTAATGGGGATAATAGAGATATGAATGTATTATAATAAACAATAGGAGTCGGTAGGGGTAAGATAGATATTGTAAAGGAGATAATAGAGATATGAAATGTATTATATACAATAGGAGTCGGTAGGGGTGAGATAGATATGTAAATGGGGGATAATAGAGATATGAAATGTATTAATAATAAACAATAGGAGTCGGTAGGGTAATGATATGTAAATGGTGATAATAGAGATTGAAAGTATTACAATAAACATAGAGTCGGTAGGGTGAGATAGATATGTAATGGGGATTAATAGAGATATGAAATGTATTATAATAAACTAGGAGTTCGGTAGGGGTAAGATAGATATTGTAAATGGGGATAATAGGAGATATGAAATGTATTATATAACAATAGGAGTCGGTAGGGGTAAGATAGATATGTAATGGGGATAATAGAGATACTGAAATGTATTATAATAAACATAGAGTCGGTAGCGGTAAGATAGATATGTAAATGGGGATAATAGAGATATGAAATGTATTATAATAAACAATAGGAGTCGGTAGGGGTAAGATAGATATGTAAATGGGGATATAGAGATAGAATGTTATAATAAACAATAGGATCGGTAGGGGTGAGATAGATATGTAAATGGGGATAATAGAGATATGAAATGTATTATAATAAACATAGGAGTCGGTAGGGGTAAGATAGATATGTAATGGGGGATAATAGAGATATGAAATGTATTATAATAAACATAGGAGTCGGTAGGGTAAGATAGAATGTAAATGGGATAATAGAGATATGAAATGTATTAAATAAACAATAGGAGTCGGTAGGGTAGATAGATAATGTAAATGGGGATATAGATATAATGTATTATATAAACAATAGGAGTCGGTGGGGTGATAGATATGTAATGGTGGATAATAGAGATATGAATGTATTATAATAAACAATAGGAGTCGGTAGGGGTAAGATAGATATGTAAATGGGGATAATAGAGATATGAAATGTATTATAATAAACATAGGAGTCGGTAGGGGTAAGAGAGATATGTAATGGGGATATAGAGATATGAAATGTATTATAATAAACAATAGGAGTCGGTAGGGGTAAGATAGATATGTAAATGGGATAATAGAGATATGAAATGTATTATAATAACAATAGGAGTCGGTAGGGGTAAGATAGATATGTAATGGGGATAATAGAGATATGAAATGTATTATAATAACAATAGGAGTCGGTAGGGGTAAGATAGATATGTAAATGGGATATAGATAGATGAATGTATTATATAAACATAGGAGTCGGTAGGGGTAGTAGGTATGTAAATGGATAATAGAGTATGAAATGTATTATAATAACAATAGGATTCGGTAGGTGAATAGATATGTAATGGGATATAGAGACATAAATGTATTATATAAACAATAGGAGTCGTAGGGTAAGATAGATATGTAAATGGGGATAATAGAGATATGAAATGTATTATAATAACAATAGGAGTCGGTAGGGTTAAGATAGATATGTAAATGGGGATAATAGAGATATAAATGTATTATAATAAACAATAGGAGTCGTAGGGTAAGATAGATATTTAAATGGGGATAATAGAGATATGAAATGTATTTAATAAACAATAGGAGTCGGTAGGGGTAAGATAGATATGTAATTGGGATAAGAGATATGAAATGTATTATAATAAACAATAGAGTCGGTAGGGGTAAGATAGATTGTAAATGGGGATAATAGAGAATGAAATGTATATATATAAACATAGGAGTCGGTAGGGTAAGATAGATATGTAAATGGAATAATGAGATTGAAATGTATTATAATAAACATAGGAGTCGGTAGGGGTGAGATAGATATGTAAATGGGGATAATGAGATATGAAATGTATATAATACACAATAGGAGTCGTAGGGGGTAATAGAGATATTGTAAATTGGGGGTAATAGAGATTATAGATGGTCGACTCTTGAATAAGTATCGTTCCTTTTTTCGAACTTTGTAACTATTGTAAAATTTCGAAAGTTCGAAAACGGACCCTTAAAGTCTATGGGATGCAAATATTCGAAAAGTTTGAGTAAATAACCTAAATTAATGGTAACTTAAATGTTAATGGCTGTGGGACTCTGAAATGTCATGGGCGGAACATGTTCACATCAGTAGTCCAGGACATTTCAGTAAAAATACGATTTTACATCAATTAAAACAACGCGACTACCTTATCGATGAGCTTTTCGCGATTCGACACGTTCGAGGTAACATGGTACAGTTTACTTACTCGCAGATTCGATGCTCGCCTATAGGCTTTAATGGAAACTTTAACTCGCAGATTCGATGTTCTGCGCCTAGATCCCATGTACATTTTACTCGCGATTCGAACGTTCGAACGTTCGCACATTCGTAAATCATCGCAAGTCCGGGAAATATCTTAAGTCCGCGTCGAGATAGTTCGAGAAGTCTGGGTCCGTTCGAACTCGAACAGTTCGGCTCGAACTCGGGTTCGAGTTCGAGTTCTATGCCATCCCTAATGAGATATGAACTGTATTATAATAAACAAGGAGCTCGGTATGGGGATAATAGAGATATGAAATGTATTATAATACAATAGGAGTCGGTAGGGGGTGAGATAGATATGTAAATGGGGGATATATAGAGATATGAAATGTATTATAATAAACAATAGGAGTCGGTAGGGGTAGAATGATATGTCAATGGGATAATAAGTATGATGTTATTAACTGGAGTCGTAGTGGTCGTGTGGATATGTTTAGAGTGGTGAAATTGAAAGTTCGGTCCCGTTTTCGAACATTCACACTATTGTAAAAGTTCGAAAGTTCGAAAACGGACCCATTAAAGTCTATGGGAGGCAAATATTCGAAAAGTTTGAGTCAAATACAACTAAATATTAATGGGTAACTTAATGTAAATGGCTGTGGGACCTGGGAAATGGTCTGGGAACATGTCCAATATCCAGGACTTTCATAAAATCGATTTTACTCTTACACGCCTACTTTCGAGCTTTCGCGTTCGAACGTTCGAGGTAACATGGACATTTTACTCGCAGATTCGATGCTCGCCTATAGGCTTTAATGGAGACTTTACTCGCCATTCGATGTTCGCGCCCTAGATACCATGTACATTTTACTCGCGGATTCGAACGTTCGAACATTCGATAAATCATCGAAAGTCAGGGAAATATCTTAAGTCCGCGTCCGAGATAGTTCGAGAAGTCTGGGTCCGTTCGAACTCGAACAGTTCGGCTCGAACTCGGGTTCGAGTTCGAGTTCTATGCCATCCCTAATAGAGATATGAAATGTATTATAATAAACAATAGGAGTCGGTAGGGGTAAGATAGATATGTAAATGGGATAATAAGATATGAATGTATTATAATAAACAATAGGAGTCGGTAGGGGTAAGATAGATATGTAAATGGGATAATAGAGATATGAAATGTATTATAATAAACAATAGGAGTCGGTAGGGGTAGATAGATATGTAAATGGGGATAATAGAGATATGAAATGTATTACAATAAACAATAGGAGTCGGCAGGGTAAGATAGATATGTAATGGGGATAATAGAGATATGAAATGTATTATAATAAACAATAGGAGTCGGTAGGGTAAGATAGATATGTAAATGGGGATAATAGAGATATGAAATGTATTATATAAACAATAGGAGTCGGTAGGGGTAAGATAGATTGTAATGGGGATAATAGAGATATGAATGTATTAGATAAACAATAGGATCGGTAGGGGTAAAGATAGTTGTAAATGGAGATATAGAGATATGAAATGTATTATATAAACAATAGAGTGGTAGGGGTAAGATAGATATGTAAATGGGGATAATAGAGATATAAATGTATTATATTAAACAATAGGAGTCGGCAGGGGTAAGTAGATATGTAAATGGGGATAATAGAAATTGAAATGTATTATAATAAACAATAGGAGTCGTAGGGGTAAGATAGATATGTTAAATGGGGGATATAGAGATATGAAATGTATTATAATAACAATAGGAGTCGGTAGCGGTTAAGATAGATATGTAAATGGGATAATAGAGATATGAAATGTATTATAATAAACAATAGGAGTCGGTAGCGTAAGATAGATATGTAATGGGGATAATAGAGATATGAAATTGTTTATAATAACAATAGGAGTCGTAGGTAAGATAGATATGTAAATGGGGATATAGATTGAAATGTTATAATAAACAATAGGAGTCGGTAGGGGTAAGATAGATATGTAATGGGGATAATAAGATATGAAATGTATTACAATAAACAATAGGGTCGGCAGGGGTAAGATAGATAGTAAATGGGGATAATAAGATATGAAATGTAATATAATAAACAATAGGAGTCGGTAGGGGTAGATAGATATGAAAATGGGGATATAGAGATATGAATGTATTATAATAAACATGAGGAGTCGGTAGGGGGTAAGATGATATGTAAATGGGGATAATAGAGATATGAAATGTATTATAATAAACAATAGGAGTCGGTAGGGGTAAGATAGATATGTAATGGGGATAATAGAGATATGAAATGTATTATAATAAACAATAGGAGTCGGTAGGGGTAAGATAGATATGTAAATGGGGATAATAGAGATATGAAATGTATTATAATAAACAATAGGGTCGGTAGGGGTAAGATAGATATGTAATGGGGATAATAGAATATGAAATGTAATTATAATAAAAATAGGAGTCGGTAGGGTAGATAGATATGTAAATGGAGATCATAGAGATATGAAATGTATTATAATAAACAATAGGAGTCGGTAGGGGTGAGATAGGTATGTAAATGTGGGATAATAGAGATATGAAATGTATTATAATAAACAATAGGAGTCGGTAGTGGTAAGATAGATATGTAAATGGGATAATAGAGACATGAAATGTATTATAATAAACAATAGGAGTCAGTAGCGGTAAGATAGATATGTAAATGGGGATAATAGAGATATGAAATGTATTATAATAAACAATAGGAGTCGGTAGGGGTAACATAGATATGTAAATGGGGATAATAGAGACATGAAATGTATTATAATAAACAATAGGAGTCGGTAGGGGTAATATAGATATGTAAATGGGGATAATAGAAGACATGACATGTATATAATAAACAAAGGAGTAGTAGGGGTAAGATAGATATGTAAATGGGATAATAGAGATATGAAATGTATTATAATAAACAATAGGAGTCGGTAGGGGTAAGATAGATATGTAAATGGGGTAATAGAGATATGAAATGTATTATAATAAACAATAGGAGTCGGTAGGGGTAAGATAGATATGTAAATGGGGATAATAGAGACATGAAATGTATTATATTAACAATAGGAGTCGGTAGGGTAAGATAGATATGTAAATGGGGATAAAGATACATGAATGTATTATATTAAACAATAGAGTCGGTAGGGTAAGATAGTATGTAAATGGAGATAATAGAGATATGAAATGTATATAATAACAATAGGAGTCGGTAGGGTGAGATAGATATGTAAATGGGATAATAGAGATACGAAATGTATATAATAAACAATAGGAGTCGGTAGGGGGTAACATAGATATGTAAATGGGGATAATAGAGATTAGAGATGGTCGAACTATTGAAAGTTCGGTCCGTTTTCGAACATTCGAACTATTGTAAAAGTTCGAAAGTTCGAAAACGGACCCTTAAAGTCTCTGGGAGGCAAATAGTTCGAAAAGTTGAGTCAAATAACTAAAATATTAATGGTAACTTATGTAAATGGCTGTGGGACCTGGGAAATGGTCTGGGGGAGCATGTTCCAATATCCAGGACTTTCGTAAATCGATTTTACTCTTACACGCGCTACTTTCGAGCTTTCGCGTTCGAACGTTCGAGGTAACATGGACAGTTTTACTCGCAGATTCGATGCTCGCCTATAGGCTTTAATGGAGACTTTACTCGCAATTCGATGTTCGCGCCTAGATACCATGTACATTTTACTCGCGGATTTCGAACGTTCGAACGTTCGCACATTCGTAAATCATCGAAAGTCCGGGAAATATCTTAAGTCCGCGTCCGATAGTTCGAGAAGTCTGGTCCGTTCGAACTCGAACAGTTCGGCTCGAACTCGGGTTCGAGTTCGAGTTCTATGCCATCCCTAATAGAGATATGAAATGTATTATAATAACACTAGGAAGTCGGATGGGGATAATAGAGATATGAAATGTATTATAAATAACAATTAGGAGTCGGTAGGGGTGAGATAGATAGTAAATGGGGATAAGAGAGATATGAAATGTATTATAATAAACAATAGAGTCGGTAGGGTAAGATAGATATGTAAATGGTGATAATAGAGATATGAAATGTATTTAATAAACATAGGAGTCGGTAGGGGTGATAGATATGTAAATGGGGATAATCGAGTATGAAATGTATTATAATAAACAATAGGAGTCGGTAGGGGTAGATAGATATGTAAATGGGGATAATAGAGATTAGAGATGTCGAACTATTGAAAGTTCGGTCCGTTTTCGAACATTCGAACTATTGTAAAAGTTCAAAGTTCGAAACGGACCCTTTAAAGTCAAGTCATGGGGGCAATAGTTTGAAAAGTTTGAGTCAAACCAACTAAAATATAATGTAACTTAATGTAATGGCTGTGGGACCTGGGAAATGGTCCTTGGGAGAGCATGTTCCAATATCCAGGACTTTTCGTAAAAATCGATTTTACTCTTACACGCGCTACTTTCGAGCTTTCGCGTTCGAACGTTCGAGTACACATGGACTTACTCTCGATTCGATGCTCGCCTATAGCTTTAATGGAGACTTTACTCGCAGATTCGATGTTCGCAGCCCTAGATTACCATGTACATTTTACTCCGCGGATTCGAACGTTTCGAACGTTCGCCACATTCGTAAATCATCGAAAGTCCGGAAATATCTTAAGTCGCGTCCGAGATAGTTCGAGAAGTCTGGGTCCGTTCGAACTCGAACAGTTCGGCTCGAACTCGGGTTTCGATTCTAGTTCTATGCCATCCCTAATAGAGATATGAAATGTATATAATAAAATAGGAGTCGGTATGGGGATAATAGAGATATGAAATGTATTATACAATAACAATGGAGTTCGGTAGGGGTGAGATAGATATGTAAATGGGGGATAATAGGATATGAATGTATTTTATAATAAACATGAGAGTCGTAGGGGTAAGATAGATATGTAAATGGCTGATAATAGACATTGAAATGTATTATATAAACAATAGGAGTCGGTGGGGTACGAGTTGTAAGACTTGAGATTGATCAGTGGGGATAATAGAGATGGATAATAGGATTAGAGATGGTCGAACTATGTGACAAGTTCGGTCCGTTTTCGAACATGACTATTGTAACAGTTCGAAAGTTCGAAACGGACCCATTAAAGTCTATGGAGGCAAATAGTTCGAAGATGGTTGAGTCAAATACAACTAAAATATTAATGGTAACTTAATGTAAATGGCTGTGGGACTGGAGAATGGTCTGGGAACCTGTTCCAATATCCAGGGACTTTCATAAAATCGATTTTACTCTTACCACGCGCTACTTTCGAGCTTTCGCGTTCGACGTTCGAGTAACATGGACATTTTACTCGCAGATTCGATGCTCGCCATAGGCTTTAATGGAGACTTTATCGCATATTCCGATGTTCGCGCCTGATAAACCATGTACATTTTACTCGCGGATTCGAACGTTCGAACATTCGATAATCATACGAAAGTCGGGAAATATCTTAATCCGCGTCCAGATAGTTCGAGAAGTCTGGGTCCGTTCGAACTCGACAGTTCGGCTCGACTCGGGTTCGAGTTCGAGTCTATGCATCCCTAATAGAGAATAGAATGTATATAATACAACAATAGGAGTCGGTAGGGGTAAGATAGATATGTAAGGGGGATAATAGAGATATGAAATGTATTATAATAAACATAGGAGTCGGTTGGGTAAGATAGATATGTAAATGGGGATAATAGAGATATGAAATGTATTATATACACATGGAGTCGGTAGGGGTAAGATAGATATGTAAATGGGGATAATAGAGATATGAAATGTATTAAATAAACAATAGGAGTCGGCAGGTAAGATAGATATGTAAATGGGGATAATAGAGATATGAAATGTATTATAATAAACACTAGGAGTCGGTAGGGGGTAAGATAGATATGTAAATGGGGATAATAGAGATATGAAATGTATTATAATAAACAATAGGATCGTAGGGGTAAGATAGATATGTAATGGGGATATAGAGATATGAATGTATTATGTAAACAATAGGAGTCGGTGGGTAAGATAGATATGTAAATGGAGATAATAGATATGAAATGTATTATGTAAACAATAGAGTCGGTAGGGGTAGATAGATATGTAAATGGGGATAATAGAGATATGAAAATGTATTATATTAACAATAGGAGTCGGCAGGGGTAAGATGATATAATGGGGATAATAGAAATAGAAATGTATTATAATAAACATAGGAGTCGGTAGGGGTAAGATAGATATGTAAATGGGGGATAATAGAGATATGAAATGTATTATAATAAACAATAGGAGTCGTTACGTAAGATAGATATGTAAATGGGATAAGAGATATGAAATGTATTATAATAAACAATAGGAGTCGGTAGGCGGTAAGATAGATTGTAAATGGGGATAATAGAGATAATGAAATGGATATTTAATAACAACTAGGATCGGTTGGGGTTAGATAGATATGTAATGGGATAATAGAGATATGAAATGTATATAATAAACAATAGGAGTCGGTAGCGTAAGATAGATATGTAAATGGGGATAATAGGATATGAAATGTATTATAATAAACAATAGGAGTCGGTAGGGGTAAGATAAGATATGTAAATGGGGATAATAGAGATATAAATGTATTACAATAACAATAGGAGTCGCAGGGGTAAGATAGATATGTAAATGGGATAATAGGATATAAATGTATTATAATAAACAATAGGAGTTGGTAGGGTAAGATAGATATGTAAAGGGGATAATAGAGATTGAAATGTATATAATAACAATAGGACGGTCGGTAGGGGTAAGATAGATATTGTAATGGGGATAATAGAGATATGAAATGTATTATAATAAACAATAGGAGTCGGTAGGGGTAAGATAGATATGAATGGGGGATAATAGAGATATGAAATGTAATATAAACCATGGAGTCGGTAGGGGTAAGATGAATATGTAAATGGGGGATAATAATAGATATGAAATGTATTATATTAAACAATAGGAGTCGGTAGGGGTAAGATAGATATGTAAATGGAGATCATAGAGATATGAATGTATTATAATAAAACAATAGGAGTAGGCGGTAGGGGTGAGATAGTATGTAAATGTGGGATAATGAGATATGAAATGTATTATAATAACACATAGGAGTCGGTAGTGTAAGATAGATATGTAAATGGATAATAGAGACATGAAATGTATATATAATCAATAGGAGTCAGTAGCGGTAAATAGATTTGTAAATGGGGATAATAGAGATATGAATGTATTATAATAACAATAGGAGTCGGTAGTGGGTAACTAGATATGTAATGGGATTAGAGACTGAAATGTATTATAATAAACAATAGTAGTCGGTAGGGTAAATAGATATGTAAATGGGGATAATAGAGACATGAAATGTATAAATAAACAATAGTTAAGTCGGTAGGGGTAAGCTGATATGTAATGGGGATAATAGAGATATGAAATGATTATAATAAACAATAGGAGTCGGTAGGGGTAAGATAGATATGTAAATGGGGTATAATAGAATGAAATGTATTATAATAAACAATAGGAGTCGTTAGGGGTAAGATAGATATGTAAATGGGGATAATAGAGAATGAAGTATTATATTAAAAAAATAGGAGTCGGTAGGGGTAAGATAGATATGTAAAATGGGGATAATAAGACATGATGTATTAGATTCAATAGGGTCGAGGGGTAAGATATATATGTAAATGGATGATAATAGAGATATGAATGTATATAATAAACAATAGGAGTCGGTAGGGGTGAGATAGATATGTAAATGGGGATAATAGAGATACGAAATGTATTATAATAAACAATAGGAGTCGGTGAGGGGTAACATAGATATGTAAATGGGGATAATAGAGATTAGAGATGGTCGAACTATTGAAAGTTCGGTCCGTTTTCGAACTTTCGAACTATTGTAAAAGTTCGAAAGTTCGAAAACGGACCCTTTAAAGTCTATGGGAGGCAAATAGTTCGAAAAGTTTGAGTCAAATACAACTAAATAGTTAATGGTAACTTAATGTAAATGGCTGTGGGACCTGGAAAGGTCTGGGGAGCATGTTCCAATCCAGGACTTTCGTAAAATCGATTTTACTCTTACACGCGCTACTTTCGAGCTTTCGCGTTCGAACGTTCGAGGTAACATGGACAGTTTACTCGCAGATTCGATGCTCGCCTATAGGCTTTAATGGAGACTTTACTCGCAGATTCGATGTTCGCGCCTAGATACCATGTACATTTTACTCGCGGATTCGAACGTTCGAACGTTCGCACATTCGATAAATCATCGAAAGTCCGGGAAATATCTTAAGTCCGCGTCCGAGATAGTTCGAGAAGTCTGGGTCCGTTCGAACTCGAACAGTTCGGCTGAACTCGGGTTCGAGTTCGAGTTCTATGCCATCCCTAATAGAGATATGAAATGTATTATAATAAACAATAGGAGTCGGTATGGGGATAATAGGATATGAAATGTATTATAATAAACAATAGGAGTCGGTAGGGGTGAGATAGATATGTAAATGGGGGATAATAGAGATATGAAATGTTTTAATAAACAATAGGAGTCGGTAGGGTAAGATAGATATGTAACTGGTTGGTGATAAACTGAGATCATGAAATGTATTTATAACATGGAGTCGGTAGGGGTAAGATAGTATGTAATGGGGATAATAGAGATTGAAGTATATAAAGAGTGAGGTATCATATGACAGGACTAGATGAGATGGTCGAACTATTGAAAGTTCGGGTCCGTTTTCGAACATTCGAACTATTAGTAAAGTTCGAAAAGTTCGAAAACGGACCCATTAAAGTCTATGGGAGGCAAATAGTTCGAAAAGTTGAGTCAAATACAACTAAATATTAATGGTAACTTAATGTAAATGGCTGTGGACCTGGGAAATGGTCTGGGGAACATGTTCCAATATCCGGGACTTTCATAAAATCGTTTTACTCTTACACGCGCTACTTTCGCGAGCTTTCGCGTTCGAACGTTCGAGGTAACATGGAACATTTTACTGCAGGATTTGAATGCTCGCCTATAGGCTTTAATGGAGACTTTACTCGCAGATTGCGATGTTCCGCCTGATACCATGTACATTTTACTCTCGCGGATTCGAACGTTCGAAAATTCGTAATCTCGAAAGTCAGGGAATATCTTAAGTCCGCGTCCGAGATAGTTCGAGCGGAAGTCTGGGGTCTGTCGGAACTCGAAATTTCGGGGGTCGGGACTCGGGTTTCGGTTCGAGTTCATTGCCATCCCATAATAGATGATTATGAAATGTATGTGATATAACAATAGGGTAGTCGGTTAGGGTAAGATAGATTGTAAATGGGTAATAGAGATATGAAATGATTATAATAAACAATAGGGTCGGTAGGGGTAAGTATAGATTATGTAAATGGGGATAAATAGAGTATGAATGTATTATAACAAATAGGAGTCGGTGGGGAATGATTGTCATGGGGCATAATAACGGATATGAGAATGTATTACTTACAATAAACAATAGGAGTCGGCAGGGTAGATAGATATGTAAATGGGATTAATAGAGATAAGTATTATAATAAACAATAGGACGTAGGTAGGGGTGAAGATAGAAATATGTAAATGGGATAATAGAGATATGAACATGTATTATAATAAACAATTAGGAGTCGGTAAGGGGTAAGATAGATTGTAAATGGGGATAAGAGAGATCTTGAAATGTATTATAGATAAACGAATAGGAGTCGGTAGGGGTAAGATAGATATGTAAATGGAGATAAAGAGATATGAAATGTTATTATGAATAACAATAGGAGTCGGTGGGGTAAGTAGATATGTAAATTGGATAATAGAGATATAAATGTATTATATTAAACAATAGGAGTCGGCAGGGGTAGATAGATATGTAAATGGGGGATAATCAGAGAAATGACATGTATTATAATAAACAATAGGAGTCGGTAGGGGTAAGATAGATATGTAAATGGGGATAATAGAGATACAAAATGTATTATAATAAACAATAGGGGTCGGCAGGGGTAAGATAGATATGTAATGGAATATAGAGATATGAAATGTATTATAATAAACAATAGGAGTCGGTAGGGGTAGATAGATATGTAAATGGGGATAATAGAGTATGAAATGTATTAATAAACAATAGGAGTCGGATGGGTAAGATAGATTGTAAATGGGATATAGAGATTGAAATGTATTATAATAAACAATAGGAGTCGGTAGGGGTGAGATAGATATGTAAATGGGAGATATAGAGATATGAAATTATATATAATAAACAATAGGAGTCGGTAGGGTGAGATAGATATTGTAAATGGGATAATAGAATATGAAATGTATTATAATAAACATAGGAGTCGGTAGGGGTGAGATAGATATGTAAATGGGGATAATAGAGATATGAAATGTATTATAAAAACATAGGAGTCGGTAGGGGTAAATAGATATGTAAATGGGGATAATAGAGATATGAAATGTATTATATAAAACAATAGGAGTCGGTAGGGGTAAGATAATATGTAAATGGGGATATAGAGATAGAAATGTATATAATAACAATAGGAGTCGGTAGCGGTAAGATAGATATGTAAATGGGATAATAGAGATATGAAATGTATTATAATAAACAATAGGAGTCGGTAGGGGTAGAGTAGATATGTAAATGGGGATAATAGGATATATGTATTATAATAACAATAGGAGTCGTTAGGGTGAGATAGATATGTAAATGGGGATAATAGAGATACAAATGTATTATAATAAACAATAGGAGTCGGTAGGGGTAAGATAGATATGTAAATGGGATAATAGAGATATGAAATGTATTATAATAAACAATAGGATTCGGTAGGGGTAAGATAGAAATGTAAATGGGGATAATAGAGATATGAAATGTATTATAATAAACAATAGGAGTCGGTAGGGGTAAGATAGATATGTAATGGGGATAATAGAGATATGAAATGTATTATAATAACAATAGGAGTCGGTAGGGGTAAGATAGATATGTAAATGGGGATAATAGAGATATGAAATGTATTATAATAAAACATAGAGGTCGGTAGGGGTATAGATATGTAAATGGGGATAATAGAGATATGAAATGTATATAATAAACATAGGAGTCGGTAGGGGTAGAGAGATATGTAAATGGGGATAATAGAGATATGAAATGTATTATAATAAACATAGGAGTCGGTAGGGTGAGATAGATATGTAAATGGGGATAATAGAGATATGAAATGTATTATAAATAAACAAGGAGTCGGTAGGGGTAAGATAGATATGTAAATGGGGATAATGAGATATGAAATGTATTAAATAAACAATAGGAGTCGGTAGGGGTAAGATAGATATGTAAATGGAGATATAGAGATATGATGTATTATAAACAAATGAGTCGGTAGGGGGTGAGATAGTATGTAAATGGGGATAATAGAGAATTAAATGTATTATATAAACAATAGGAGTCGGTAGTGGTAGATATATATTTATGGGATAATAGAGACATGAAATGTATTATAAAAACAATAGGAGTCGTAGGGTAAGATAGATATGTAAATGGGGATAATAAGATATGAAATGTATTATAATAAACAATGGAGTCGGTAGGGTAATAGATATGTAAATGGGGATAATAGAGACATGAAATGTTTATAATAAACAATAGGAGTCGGTAGGGTAAGATAGATATGTAAATGGGGATAATAGAGATGAAATGTATTATAATAAACAATAGGAGTCGGTAGGGGTAGATAGATATGTAAATGGGGAAATAGAGATATGAAATGTATTATAATAAACAATAGGAGTCGGTGGGTAAGATAGATATGTAAATGGGGATATAGAGACTAATGTATTATATTAAACAATGATTCGGTAGGGGTAAGATAGATATGTAAGGATGATAATAGAGATATGAATGTATTATAATAAACAATAGGAGTCGGTAGGGTGAGAATAGATATGTAAATGGGGATAATAGAGATACGAAATGTATTATAATAACAATAGGAGTCGGTAGGGTAACGATAGATATGTAAATGGGGATAATAGAGATTAGAGATGGTCGAACTATTGAAAGTTCGGTCTTTTGAACTTTCGAACTATTGTAAAAGTTGCAAGTTCGAAACGGACCCTTTAAAGTCTATGGGAGGCAAATAGTTCGAAAATTTTGAGTCAAATACAACTAAAATATTAATGGTAACTTAATGTAAATGGCTGTGGGACTGGAAATGGTCTGGGGAGCATGTTCCAATATCCAGGACTTTCGTAAAATCGATTTTACTCTTACACGCGCTACTTTCGAGCTTTCGCGTTCGAACGTTCGAGGTAACATGGACAGTTTACTCGCAGATTCGATGCTCGCCTATAGGCTTTAATGGACTTTACTCGCAGATTCGATGTTCGCGCCTATATACCATGTACATTTTACTCGCGATTCGAACGTTCGAGACGTTCGCACATTCGATAATATCGAAAGTCCGGGAAATATCTTAAGTCCGCGTCCGAGATAGTTCGAGAAGTCTGGTCCGTTCGAACTCGAACATTTCGCTCGAACTCGGGTTCGAGTTCGAGTTCTATGCCATCCCTATAGAGATATGAAATGTATTATATAAACAATAGGAGTCGGTATGGGGATAATAAGATATGAAATGTATTATAATAAACAATAAGTCGGTAGGGTGAGATAGATATTTAAATGGGGGAATAGAAGAATGAAATGTATTATAAATAAACAATAGGAGTCGGTGGGGTAAGATAGATATGTAAAGGGGGATAATAGAATATATGAATGTATTATAATAAACAATAGGAGCGGTAGGAGGGGTAGATAGATATGGTAAATGGGGATAATAGAGATAGAGATGGTCGAACTATTGAAAGTTCGGTCCGTTTTCGAACATTCGACTATTGTAAAAGTTCGATAGTTCGAAAACGGACCCATTAAAGTCTATGGGAGCAAATGTTTCGAAAAGTTTGAGTCAAATCAACTAAATATTAATGGTAACTTAATGTAATGGCTGTGGGCACCTGGGAAAGGTCTGGGAACATGTTCCAATATCCGGACTTTCATAAAATCGATTTTACTCTTACACACGCGCTACTTTCGAGCTTTCGCGTTCGAACGTCGAGGTAACATGGACAGTTTACCTCGCAGATTCCGATGCTCGCCTATAGGCTTTAATGGAGAACTTACTCCGCAGATTCGATGTTCGGCCTAGATCCAATGTACTTTTTACTCGCTGATTCGAACGTTCGAACACATTCGTAAATCATCGCAAGTCCGGAAATAATCTTAAGTCCGCTCCGAGATAGTTCGAGAAGTCTGGGTCCGTTCGAACTCGAACAGTTCGGCTCGAACTCGGTTCGAGTTCGGTTCATGCCATCCCTAATAGATATATGAAATGTATTATAATAACACATAGGATTCGGTAGGGGTAAGATGATATGTAAATGGGGATAATAGAGATATGAAATGTATTATAATACATAAGAGTCGGTAGGGGTAGATAGTTGTAATGGGATAATAGAGATATGAAATGTATTATAATAAACAATAGGAGTCTGGTAGGGTAAGATAGATATGTAATGGGGATAATAGAGATATGAAATGTATTACAATAAACAATAGGAGTCGGCAGGGTGTAGATAGATTGTAAATGGGGATAATAGAGCTATGAAATGTATTATAATAAACATAGGAGTCGGTAGGGGTAAGATAGTATGTAAATGGGGATAATAGGATTGAAATGTTATTATATAAACAATAGGACGTCGGTAGGGGTTAAATAGATTATGTAACTGGGGATAATAGATATATGAAATGTTGAAATGTAGATAAACAATAGGAGTCGGTAGGGGTAAGATGATATGTAAATGGGAGATCATAGAGATAATGAAATTTTTATGATAAATAAAACTAGGGAAAAGTCGGCAGGGTAAGATAGATATGGAGGGGGATAATAGAGATACGAAAAATGTATATTTATATAAAACAATAGGATCGGTATGTGAGGGGTAAGATAAGATATGTAAATGGGATAATAGAGATATGAAATGTATTATAATAAACAATAGGAGTCGGTAGGGGTGAGAGATAGATATGTAAATGGGATAATAGAGATATGAAATAAATGTATTATAATAAACAATAGGAGTCGTGGGTAGGGGTGTAGATAGATATGTAAATGGGATAATAGAGTATGAAAATGTATTATAATAAAACAATAGGTGTCGGTTGAGGGTAAGTAGATATGTAAATGGGGATAATAGAGATATGAAATGTATTATAATAAAAAAACAATAGGAAGTCGGTAGGGGGTAGAGTATAGATATGTAAATGGGATAATAGAGATTGAAATGTATTATAATAAACAATAGGAGTCGGTAGGGGTGAGATAGATATGTAAATGGGGATAATAGAGATATGAAATGTATTATAATAAAAATAGGAGTCGGGTGGTAGGGGTGAGATAGATATGTAAATGGGGATAATAGAGATATGAAAGTATTATAATAAAACAATAGGAGTGTGGTAGGGGTAAGATAGATATGTAAATGGGATAATAGAGATATGAAATGTATTATAATAAACATAGAGTCGGTAGGGTAGGGGGTAGATAGATAGTAAATGGGGATAATAGAGATATGAAATGGATTATAATAAACAAGGAGTGGGTTAGGGGTGAGATAGATATGTAAATGGGATAATAGAGATATGAGAATGTATTATAATAAACAATAGGAGTCGGTGTAGGGTAAGAGATAGATATGTAAATGGGATAATAGAGATATGAAATGTATTATAATAAACCAATAGAGTCGGTAGGGGTGAGAAGAGATGTAAAGGGATGATAATAGAGAGAAAATGTATTATAATAAACAATAGGAGTCGGTAGGTGGGTAGTAGATAGATATGTAAATGGGATAATAGAGATGTTGAAATGTTATATAAAAATAGGAGGTCGTAGGGGTGATGATAGATAGTAAAGGATAATAGAGATATGAATGTATTATAATAAACATAGGAGTCTGGTTAGGGGTAGATAGAGATGTAATGGGATAATAGAGATATGAAATGTATTATAATAAACAATAGGAGTCGGTAGGGGTGAGATAGATATGTAAATGGGATAATAGAGATATGAAATGTATTATAATAAACAATAGGAGTCGGTTGGTAGGGTGGATAGATATGTAAATGGGGATAATAGAGAAGTGAAATGTATTATTAATAACATAGGAGTGGTGGTAGGTGATAGATAGATAGGGGTGGATAGTATTGTAAATGGGGATAATAGAGATACGAAATGTATTATAAATAAACAATAGGAGTCGGTAGGGGTAGAGATAGATATGTAAATGAATAATAGAGATATGAATTATGTATTATAATTTTTGAATAAACATAGGTAGGTCGGAGGGGTGAGATAGATATGTAAATGGGATAATAGAGATATGAAATGTATTATAATAAACAATAGGAGTCGGTAGGGGTGAGATAGATATGTAAATGGAATAATAGAGATATGAAATGTATTATAATAAACAATAGGAGTCGGTAGGGGTGAGATAGATATGTAAATGGGATAATAGAGATATGAAATGTATTATAATAAACAATAGGAGTCGGTAGGGGTGAGATAGATATGTAAATGGGATAATAGAGATACGAAATGTATTATAATAAACAATAGGAGTCGGTAGGGGTAAGATAGATATGTAAATGGAGATAATAGAGATATGAAATGTAATATAATAAACAATAGGAACCAATCAGAATATTACATAGTGTAATGTTGTTTTATTGCTCTAGGGAAATCACTGCCCTTTGTTAGTGCATTATAATATGACCATTAACTGATGTCATCTTGTATATTTGATTGACAGCATTTTATTTCCTTGCTTTGTGCTGGTGACATTTGTTCTACGCCTAACTAGCACTGATGGAGAAGCAATCCCTATGTCCATAGCCTTGGTTCTGGGCTGGTGCTATGTCATGTACTTTGCTAGAGGATTTCAGATGCTTGGACCGTTCACCATTATGATCCATAAAGTGAGTAAAGAAAGAAATAGTAGAGAAACGGGATATTACACAATTGTATAATTGCAGGAAGGCCACATAAATAATGCAGTAAAATACACTTCTTTAAAGGTCAACTGAAAGACAAAAATAAATTAAAAATACATATTACAAATAAAGTTCATATAAATCTGGTTTAAAATCATGGTAATCCTAGTAAAGATCCATGCTTCTAAATTTGTCCACTGGTTATCACCTTATTGGCATTTTTGACAACATATATTGGTGGAGAGGGTTAAATAGGTGGAGAGGGTTTAACAGGGAAGGAGAGTTTAACAGCGAAGAGGGTGTTACAGGGGGGTTGTTTGTTACAGGGGGGAAGGGTTTAGCAAGGACCGAGAGGGGTGTAACAGGTGAGAGGTTGTAACGGGCGGAGGGTGTTGTATTGTAACTGGGAAAGGGGTGTTGGTGTTTTTGTGTTTGTTGGGTCTGTTTGTGCTAATTTGTAACAGGTGGAGAGGTGTCGATGCAAAACAATGGAGAGGGTGAAAAAGGTGGAGAGGGTTTTTTAACAGGGAAGGCGAGAATTAAGCGGGGGAGAGGGTTGTGTTGTAACGGGAAGAGGGTTTAATAGGTGGAGAGGGTTTTTTTTCTTTTAAAAGGGGAAAGGGTTGTTGTTTAAAGGGGAAGCGGGAGGAGAGGGTTGTTTTGGTTTTGTAATGGTTGGGTGTTTTTTTTTGTGTTTTAAGGCAATGAGGGGGACCAGGGGAGAAGACGGTTGTGGTAAAAGAAGGAGAGGTTAACAAGGAGAGGTGTTTGTGGTTTGATGGTGTATGTTGTGCTTTGTATGTTGTGCGTTTGTTTGTTTTGTAAAAGGTGGAGAGGAGTTTAACAAGGAGGGGAGAGGGGTGTGTTCGTGTTTTGTTGTGTGTTTTGTTGTAACGGGGGAGAAGAGTTTAAAAGGTGGAGAGAGGTTAAACAGGGGGGAGAGGGCGTTGTTTGTGGTTGGTGTTTTGGTTGTTTTGTCTTGTTTGTTTTTGTGTTGTTGTAAGAGGGTTGTTGTTTTTGTGTAACAGGGGGAGCGGGTGTTGTTGTTGTTGTTTGTTGTATGGTAACAGGGGGAGAGGGTGTCGTGTTTTGTGTTTGTGTGTAACAGGTGGAAACGTGGGAGAGTTAACAGGGGAGGAGAGGGTTGCTTGTTGTTTGTTCTTGCGACACTGCTTCACACGCACCCTGAAATGTTGCACCCCCACGATCCCGGGGCAACACAACAGGTGGAGAGAGTTTAACAGGGGGAGGGGAGAGGGATTTTGTTGTGTGGTTGTGTTGTTTGATTGTAGGGTAACAGGGTGGAAGGGGTGTAGGTGTAATGTTGTAAAGACAGGGAGGAGGGTTTTTTTTGATGTTATTGGTTTAAAAGGGGGAGGAGGGTTTTTATTGCTTTGTTCGTTTGTAACAGGTGGAGAGAGTTTGTTGAACAGGGGAAGAGGGTTTTTGGTGTAACAGGGGGATGAGGGTTGTAAAAGGAGGGAGGGTGAGGGTGTAACAGGTGGAGAGAGTTATAACGGGGAGAGGGTGTTGTTCGTGGTTGATTGTTTGTTGTGATGTGTGTTTGGTGTTTTTGTTTATGTAACAGGTGGATCGAGGGTGTGTTTTTTTGGTTGTACCGGGGGAGAGAGTGGTTAACAAGGAGAGGAGGGGTTATGTTTTTGTAACATGTGGGAGTGTTCGATGTTTAAACAGGCGGGAGAGGAGTGGGTAACAGGGGGAGGAGGGTTTATTTATTATATTGAGAGGGTATAACAGGTGGAGAGGGTTGTGTGTGTAACGGGGAAGGAGAGGTTTAACAAGGAGAGGGTGTAAACAGGGGAAGAGAGAGAGTTTAACAGGGGGAGAGGGTGTAGTTGGTTTGATGTAATGTTGTATTGTTGTTGTGTTGTGTTATTGGTAACGGGGGAAGGTGTTGTTGTTGTAACCGGTGTATGTAGAGGGCGTTTAATTTTATAAGGGGACGAGGGTTTGTGTGTAACAGGGGGGGAGATGGGTGGTTAGTAGTTGTAACAGGTGGAGGGAGTTGTTGTTGTAATGGGCGAGAGGGTTGTAAATATGGCCGAGAGGGTCAGAAGAATTATTGTGTTGTTTGTATGTGTTTTTGTAAATGTAAACAGGGGGGGGAGGGTGAGGGAGAGGGTTTACAGGAGGGAAGGGAGCGTGTGTTGTAACAATGGAAGGCAGAGAGGATTAATACAGGGCGTGAGGCGGTGTAAACAAAAGGCGCGGAGGAGGGTTTAATGAGGGCAGGATTAGACAGGATTGTAGGAGAGGATGTGCTTTGTAATAAGTGTAAAGGAGGTTTCATAAGGGGGGACGCTGAGAGAGGGCCCGTAAGGGAGGAGAGGGTTGTTTTTTAAACGGGGGAGAGGGTCTTAAGGCGGGGAGAGAGGGATTTTTTTTAACAGTTGGAGAGGGCCTCTGTAGTTGTCGTGTAACCCGGTGGAGAGGGTGGTTGTTTTTGGTTGTGTTGTAAAAGGGGGAGAGGGTTTAATAAGAGGAGAGATGTTATAACAAGGGGAGAGGGTTTGTAACGGGGGGGAGGGTTTAATAAGGGGAGAGAGATTTATAACAGGGGAAGAAGGTGTAACAGGGAGAGAGGGTTGTAATAAGGGCAGAGATTATAACAGGGGGAAGAGGGTTGTGACAGGGGGTGGAGAGGGTGTAACAGGGGGAGAGATTATATAACAGGTGGAGAGGGTTTGTTTGTTTTGTTGTTGGTGTTTTGTTGTTTGTGTGTTGTTTTTTGGTTTGTATGGACTGTAAAGGGGGGAGAGGGTTTAATAAGGGCCAGAGATTAAAAAAGGTAGAGAGGGTGTGGTGTAACGGGAGGAGAGGGTGTTGTATTTTGTAAAAGGGGAGATGGTTTAATATAAGGGGAGAGGGTGTATTGCGTTGTTGGTGTTTTGTGTTGTTGTAAGGGGACGATTTTGGAATATGGTTAATGGAAAGGAAGAGGGTTTGTTGGTTTTGTTGTAACCATGTAACAGGTGGGAGAGATTTATTAAAGGTAAGGAGGGTGTTGTAACAGGGAGGAAGAGGGTTTTTATTTAATAAGGGAAGAGATTATAACGGTGGAGAGGCCCTGTTGGGTGTGTGGAAAGGGGAGAGAGGGTTGTGCGTGTGTTTGTTCTGTTTGTGTTTGTGTTTTTTTGTTTTTTTGTCTTTGTAACAGGGGGTTTTGGATTGAGAGTAAATCAGGTGGAGAGGGTGTAAGGTGATTGTTGTAACAGGGCGGAGGGAGAGGGTTTAATAAGGGGAGAGATTATAACGGGGAGAGGGTGTAACAGGGAGTGATGGTTTAATAAGGGGAGCGAGAGATTAGCGTTAACAGGTGGAGAGGGTGGTTTATTCGGTTTGTCTGTAAGTAACAGTGAGAAGAGGGTTTAATAAGGGGAGAGATTATAACAGGTAAAGAGGGTCTAACAGGGGGAGAGGGTTAATAAGGGGAGACAGTTTATAACAGGGGGAGAGGGTTGTTTGTAACAGGGAGAGAGGGTTTAATAAGGGAGAGATTATAAGGGGAGAGAGAGTGGGGTGTTTTGTATGGTTCGTTGTTTGTAAACAGGGAGCTGGTGTTGTATTTTTTTTGTGGTTTTAACAGGGAGCAAGAGGGTTTTCCTTGTACGGATGTTGAACGGTAGAGGGTTTAATAAGGGGAGAGATGCTATAACAGTGGAGAGGGGTGTTCTGTGTATGTACAGGGAGAGAGGGTAATAAGGGGAGAGATTATAACAGGTAAAGAGGGTGTGACAGGGGGAGAGGGTTATGACAGGGAGAGAGGGTTACTAAGGGGAGAGATTATACTAACAGGGGGAGAGGGTGTATGTCTTGTTGTTTTTGTTGTATGTTCGGTAAAGTTTTTTTTTTGTATGTATATTCAGGGAGAGAGGTGTTTTAATAAGGGGAGAGATTAGAACAGGGGGTTTAGAGGGTTGATTCGTGTGTAATGTTGTTTGTTGTTAGTTGTAACAGGGGGAGAGGGTTTAATAAGGGGCGGAGAGATTATAACGGGGGAGAGGGTATAATAAGGGGAGAAGATTATAACAGGTGGAGAGGGTGTTTTGGGTTTTGTTTTGTTGTCTGTTGTGTATTTTTTGTGTTGTAACAGGGGGGCCCCCCACCCCCCCCCCCGGGACGAGAGGGTTAATAAGGGGAAGACTATAACAGGTTGCGGAGAGGGTTTGTGTTTTTCATAAGGGGAGAGATTAATAACAGGTGGAGAGGGTGTAACGGAGAGAGGGTTTTTAATAAGGGGAGAGATTTATAACAGGTGGAGAGAGGGGGGTGTTTGTTGTACAGGGGGGGGGAGGGTTTAATAAGCGGAGAGATTATAACGGGGAAAGGGTGTAACAGGGAGAGAGGGTTTAATAAGGGGGAGATTGAGGATTTGTATAACAGGTGGAGAGGGGGTGTTTGGTAAACAGGGAGAGAGATGGGTTTAATAAGGGGAGGAGATGATAACAGGTGGGGAGAGGGGTAACAGGGGGAGAGAGGGTTTATAAGGGGAGAGGAGAGATTTAACACAGGGGGAGAGGGGTTTTTTTTTGGTGTACAGGGGGGGGAGAGGGTTTAATAAGGGGGAGAGATTATAACAGGTAAAGAGGGTGTATGTTGTAACAGGGGGGAGAGAGAGGGGTGTAATAAGGGGGAGAGATGTGTATAAACAGGTTGGAGAGGGTGTTTGGTGGTTGTTGTTTTGTGATTTGTTGTTGTTGTTTTGCGGTATTCTGGAGGGTGTAACAGGGAGAGAGGGTTTAATAAGGGGAGAAGAAATTATAACAGAGGGAGAGGGTGTAACAGGGAGAGAGGGTTTAATAAGGGGAGGAGATTTTATAACGGGAGAGGGTGTAAGTGTGTTGTAATTTAGTGTGTTTTTTTTTGTTTGTTTGTGTTTGTTAACAGGGGGAGGGAGAGAGGGTTTAATAAGGTGGAGAGTATACACCGGCGGAGAGGGGTTGTTTGTATTTGTAATAAGGGGAGAGGAGATTAATAACAGGTGGAGAGGGTGCTAACAGGAGAGGGGTGAATAGGGGAGAGGATTAGAGATTATTACAGGGGGAGAGGTGTTTTGTGTGTTTTTTTTTTTGTGTTGTTTGTATTGTTGGTTTTTGTTGTTGTTGTTGTAACAGGGGAGAGAGGTTAATAAGGGGAGAGAGTAAACAGGGGAGAGGGTTTAATAGGGGATGAGATTTATCTAACAGGGGGAGAGGGTTGTTGTTGTACTTTTGTATGTTGTACAGGAGGAGAGAGGGTTGAATAACGGGGAAGAGATTATAAACCGGGGAGAGGGTTGTATTTTGGTACAGGGGAGAGAGGGTTTAATAAGGGGAGAGCGAATGATACGGGGGAGAGGGTGTATACAGGGGGAGAGGGGTTAATAAGGGGAGAGATTTATAACAGGGGGAGAGAGGTGTTACAGGGAGAGGGAGCGCGGAGGAGGGTTTAATAAGGGGAGAGATTATAAAAGGGGGAGAGGGTGTTACAGGGGGAGAGGGTTTAATAAGGGGAGAGAGATTATATAGAACAGGGGGAGAGGGTTTTGGTTTGGGAAAAGGGGGAGAGGGTTTAATAAGGGGAGAGATTATAACAGGGGGAGAGGGTGTAACAGGGGGGGAGAGGGTTTTAATAAGGGGAGCAGATTCTAACAGGGGAGAGGGTGTAACAGGTGGAGAGGGTTTAGTTGGGTAAATAGGGGAGAGGAGATTATAACAGGGGGAGAGGGTTTAAGAAGGGGAGAGATTATAAAGGGGTGGAGCACCCACCCAGAGCGCGCTCACCTGTCCCCCCTTTTGTAAACAGGGGGAGAGGGTTTTCATAAGGAGAGAGAATTATAAAACAGGTGGAGCGGGTGTTTGGTGTATTGTAATGTTTTGTAATTGTTTGTGTGTAATGTTTGTTTGTAACAGGAGAGAGAAGGAGGGTTTTGTATAAGGGGAGAAGGAGGCGAGAGATTAAACAGGTGGAGAGGGTTGTAAATGTTGTTTGTATAACAGGTTGGAGAGGGTTTAAGAAGGGAGGAAGAGATTATACCAGGGAGAGAGAGGTGTTGTTGTAATTGGTAACCAGGGGGAGAGGGTTTTAAGTAAGGGGAGAGATATATAACAGGTGGAGAGGGGTTTTGGATTGGGTGTATGTATTTTGTTTAAACAGGGAGAGAGGGTGGTGTAAGAAGGGGAGAGATTATAAAGGGTTGGAGAGGGTGTTGTTGTTTGTGGTAACAGGGGAGGAGAGGGTTAAATAAGGGGAGAGAGGATAAAAGGGGAGGAAGAGGGTTGAATAAGGGGATGAGAGGAGATGATAAAAGGGGCAAAAAGAGGGTGGGGGGGGGGCGGGGGGGTGCTTTTTTTGGTTGGTTTTTTTGTAATTTTTGTTTTTTTGTTTGTAACAGGGAGGAGAGAGGGTTGGTGTTTATCATGGAGAGATTTATAACAGGGGCCGACGAGGGTTAATTACGGGGAGGAGATTATAACAGGTTAATAGTAAAGGGGGGTGACAGGGGAAGAGGGTATGACAGCGAGACAGCCAAGGTTAATCACCAGGGAGAAGTCCACTCCCCCCCTTATAACAGGTGGCACCCACCGAGGGTGTACAGGGAGAGAGGAGAGGGTTAATACAGGGGAAGAGATTATAAACAGGTGGCAGAGGGTGGTTTTTGTAACAGGGGAGAGGGGTTTAGGGTTTAATAAGGGGGGGAGAGATTATAAAGTCGGGAGAGGGTTATTTTATTTTGGGTATAATAAGGGATGAGATATAACCACGGTGGAGAGGGGTTTGTTTGTATTGTTTGTTAACAGGGGAGAGGGTTTAATAAGGGGAGAGAGAGAGAACTTATAACAGGGGAGAGAGGTTTAATAAGGTTGGGAGGAGATTATAACAGGTGGAAGAGGGTGTGTAACGGAGGGAGAGAAGGTTTAATAAGGGGAGAGATTTAACAGGTTGGATAGAGGGTGTGTTGTTGTAACAGGGGGGAGAGGGTTTAATAAGGGGAGGAGATTATAACAGGGGGGAAAGGGTTGTTGTGGTTGCTCAACAGGGAGAGAGAGAGGGTTTAAAAGGGGAGAGATATAACAGGTGGGAGGGTGTTTTTGTGTGTAGTAAATGTTTGTTGTAACAGGGAAGAGAGGGTTTAAATAAGGGGAGATGATTAGATACAGGTGGACGAGGGTGTGTTGTGTTTTGTTGTAACAGGGGGAGGGGTGGAGAGGGTTTAATAAGGGGGGAGTATGTTAACAGGGGGAGCGAGGGTTGTTGGTTGTTTGGTGTAACAGGGGGAGAGGGTTTAATAAGGGGAGAGAAGAAGAGAGATTATAAAGGTAAAGAGGGTTTTTGTGTTGTGTATTGGTTTGTTTTTGGGTGTAACAGGGAGAGAGGTTTTAATAAAGGGGAGAGATTATAACAGGTGGAGAGGGTGTTGTAAAAAGGGGGAGAGAGGAGTGGAGAGAGGTTGTTTAATAAGGGGAAGGAGAGGGAGATTAAACAGGGGCGGGGGGGGGGGAGAGGGTTGTGGTAACAGGCGACTGTGTTTGTTTGTTTGTGTTGTTTGTTGTATTGTGTTGTGTATGTTGTTGTTAGTAACAGGGGGAGAGAGGGGTAATAAGGGGAGAGAGCGTATAACAGACGAGAGGGTTAAATAACGGGGAAGAGATTTATAACAGGGGGAGAGTGTCTGTGGGTTGGAACAGGGAGACGGGTATATAAGGGGAGAGATTAAAAAGGTGGAAGAGGGTTTTTGATTGTGTAACAGGAGAGAGGTTTAATAAGGGGAGAGATTATAACGGGGGAGAGGGTGTTACGGGGGAGAGGGTTTACTAAGGGGAGAGATTTATAACAGGGGGAGAGGGTGTTACAGGGGGAGTCGGGTTTAATAAGGGGGAGATATATAACAGGGGGGAGAGACGAGGGTGTTGTGTTACAGGGGGAGAGGGTTTAATAAGGGGAGAGGATTATAACAGGGGGAGAGGGTGTGTAACAGGGAGGAGAGGGTTTTAATAAGGGGAGAGATTATAACAGGGGGAGAGGGAGAGGTTTAAAAGGGGAGAGATGTATAACAGGGGGGAGGGGGGAGAGGCTGTTGTGTTGTGGTTGTTTGTTTCTGTACAGGGGGAGAGGGTTATTTAATAAGGGGAGAATTATAAACAGGGAGGAGGGTGTTGGAATGTTTGTTGTTGTGGTTTGTTGTTTGTTGGTGTAACAGTGGAGAGGGTTTAATAAGGGGAGAGATTATAACAGGGGGAGAGGGTTTATAAGGGGAGAGATGATAACCAGGGGGGGCAGAGGGTTGTAATTTTGTTGTGTTTGTTAACAGGGAGAGAGGGTTAATAAGGGGAGGAGATTATAACAGGGGGAGGAGGGTTTAATCAAGTGGGGAGAGATTATAACAGGGGGAGAGGCTGTATTGTTGTATGTGTGTGCTGGATTGTTGTTTGTTTGTGGGCTTTGTGCTAAACAGGGGGAGGGGGAGAGGGTTTAATACAGGGGGAGAGATTATAACAGGGGAGAGGGGGTGTTGTGAACAGGTGGAGAGGGTTTAATAAGGGGAGAGAATGAGAATTATACCAGGGGGAGAGATTTTGAGAGATTATAAACAAAGGGGGATGAGGTGTGTTGTTGTTTTGTAACAGGGGAGAGGGTTTAATAAGGGGAGAGATTATAACAGGTGGAGAGGTGTAAACAGGGAGAGAGGTTTTAATAAGGGGAGAGATTATAACAGGTGGAGAGAGGGTGTATTTTGTTTTGGTGTGTTGTTGTAACAGGGAGAGAGGTTTAATAAGGGGAGAGATTATGGAGAGAGAGATTAGAACAGGGGGAGAGGGGGTGTTGTTTTGTGTAAACAGGGGGCGAGGGTTTGAGGGGTTTAATTAAGGGTGAGAGATGATAACAGCATACACGCGGAGAGGGTGTATGTAATTGTTGTAATAAGGGGGAGAGATAACAGGGGAGAGGGTGGTGTTTGTAACAGGAGGAGAGGTTTAATAATGGGAGACAGAGATTATAAAAGGGGGGAGAGGGTGTTGTTTTGTTTGTTTTTGTTGTAGCTGTTGTTTGTTGTTTGATTTGTATGTGTTTGTTTGTGGGTTTTGTTTGTTGTGTAACAGGGAGAGAGGGTTTAATAAGGGAGAGAGTATAACAGGGGGGGGAGGGTTTAATAAGCGGGAGAGATTATAACAGGGGGAGAGGGTTAAACAGGAGGAGGGGTTTAATAAGGGGAGAGATTATAACAGGTGGAGAGGGTCTTTTTAACAGGGGGAGAGGGTTAAATAAGGGGAGAGGATTATAAACGGGGGAGAGGGTGAGAGAGGGTTGTTTTTGTCTGTACAGGGGGAGAGGGTTTTATTTAATAAGGGAGAGATTTATAACAGGGGTGAGAGGGGGGTATTGTTAAAGGGGAGAAGAGGGTTTTAGGTGTAATAGGGGAGAGATAGAACAGGGGGAGAGGGGTGTACAGGGGAGAGGTTTAATAAGGGGTGAGATTATAACCGGGGGATGAGGGTTGCTTGTTTTTTGGTTGTATTGTTTGTGGTGTTGTGTTGTGTATGTTGTTTGTTGTTGTAACAGGGAGAGAGGGTTTAATAAGGGGAGAGGAGAAGAGAGTATAACAGGGGGAGAGGGTTTAATAAGGGGAGAGATTAAACAGGGGGGGAGGGAGAGGCTTGTGTGTAACAGGGGAGAGGGTTTTTAATAAGGGTGAGAGATTTATCAAAGGGGAGAGGGTGGGTGTCGTTGTGTTGTTGTTTTGTGGTTGTAAGGGTGTAACAGTGTGAGATTGGGTGTAACAGGTGGAGAGGGTTTAATAAGGGGAGAGATTGAGAGATTATAACAGGGGGAGAGGGTTTTTAATAAGGGGGAGATATTATAACAGGGGGAGAGGGTTTGTAACAGGGGCGGAGGGTTTAATAAGGGAGAGATTATAACAGGTGGAGGGGTGTAAGGGTGTTGTGTGTATTTTGTTGTAACAGGAGAAGAGAGGGTTGAGGGTTTTAATAAGGGGAGGAGTATAAACCGGGGAGAGGGTGTAACAGGGAGGGAGAGAGTTTAATAGGGGAGAGATTATAACAGGGGAGAGGGTTTAATAAGGGGAGAGATTATAACAGGGGAGAGGGGTTTTTTTGTGTAAAAAAGGAGAGAGGGTTAATAAGGGAGGAGAGAGATATAACAGGGGGGCGAGTGTTAATAAGGGAGAGATTATAAAAGGGGGGAGAGGCTGTAACAGGGGGAGAGATTATTATAACAGGGGAGAGGGTGTTTGTTTTGTATTGTTTTTTGTTTGTTGTTGTGTTGTGTTGTGTTTTTGTTGTTGGTTGTAATGTTTTTTTGTTGTTGTAATGTGTGTGTTGTTGTGGTTGTTGTTGCACAGGTGGAGATTGGAAGAGGGTTAATAAGGGGAGAGATTATAAAAAGGGGGAGAGATTATAACAGGGGGAGAGGGTTTATTTGGTTTTGTTTTTTGTTTGATATTGTGTAACAGGGGAGAGGGTTATAAGGGGAGAGGATTATAACAGGGGGAGGAGGGGTGTGGTAAGGGGGAGGAGGGTTTTTAATAAGGGGAGAGAGTATAACAGGGGGAGAGGGTTGTGTTGTTGTGTGACAGGGGGGGGTTTAATAAGGGGAGAGAGAGATTATAAACAGGGGGAGAGGGAGAGGGTTTAATAAGGGGAGAGGTTATAACAGGGGGAGAGGGTTGTTGAGTAAAGGGAGAGAGGGTTTAATAAGGGGAGAGATGTATAACAGGGGGAGAGGGTTTTTAAGAAGGGGGAGAGATTAAACAGGGGAGAAGAGGCTGTAAAACAGGGGGAGAGGGTTTACTAAGGGGAGAGAGATTATAAACAGGGGAGGGGGGTTGTATGTTGTTTGTTGTTATTGTTGTGTAACAGGGGGGAGAGGGTTTAATAGGGAGAGATTATAACAGGGGGAGAGATTATAACAAGGGAGCGGGTTGTTTGTAACAGGGGGGAGAGTGGTTAATAAGGAGAGGATTATAAACAGGTTGGAGCGGGTGTATGTAACAGGGAGAGAGGGTTAATAACGGGAGCGAGGAGATGTTATAACAGGTGGCGAGGGTTTGTGTTGTTGTTGTGGGTAACAGGTGGGAGGGTTTAAAAGGGGAAGAGATTATAAACAGGTGGAGAGGGTGTATGTTTGTAATGTAAACAGGGGGAGAGGGTTTTAGAGGGTTTACTAAGGGGAGGATATAACCAGGTGGAGAGGGGGTATTGTTGGGTTGTTGTAAACAGGGGGAGGGGTTTAATCAGGGGATGAGGAGATTACTAACAGGTGGAAGAGGGGGTGTAACAGGTGAGAGGTTGGGTTTATAAGGGGAGAGAGTATAACAGGGGGAGAGGGTGTACAGGGGGAAGAGGGTTTAATAAGGGGAGAGATTATAACGGGGAGAGGGTGTTGGGTGTATGGTGTAACAGGTGTATGTATCTTGTTGTAACAGGGGGAGAGGGTTTAATAAGGGGAGAGATAACAGGTGGAGAGGGTGTTTGTTTGTAACAGTGGGAGCGGGTTAATAAGGGGAGAGAGAAGGCTAGAGGTTCAGAAGGGGAACAAGTGGAGAGATTATACTATTTGCAAAATCATGTTTGCTGTGTTTGTGTTTCCTAGATGATATTTGGGGATTTGCTGCGGTTTTGTTGGTTAATGGCTGTGGTCATATTTGGATTTGCTACTGGTAAGTAATGGCAAGTCAGTAGGGGTGAAGGTATGAATGTACAATGAATGAAAAGCGATCCATATTAATGAGTGTTATTATGAATGTACAATGAATGAAAAGAGATCCAGAACTCTATAAGTAATGAATGTTATTATGAATGTATAATAAATGCACCTATTAATTGCAAAATCAGCTTTTAATTATTATTTATTGGAAAATTCTAGCTTTCTTTTACAGCTTACCTGGCAGACCAATCCACAAAACAGCAATCCGTTTCGGAGGAACCACCTTTCTGGATTTTACATGTGTCCAACATTACAATGATGAGGTTCCATTCATTACCATTCATTTTGCAATCATATGTTGGTCGCAAAGAAGACGTATTTGTGGTTCCCCCCGAAATTGATTGTATGTCGTGAATCATTAGAGAGTTAGGCCAAACTATAGCCAATCAGAGTATGGAATGGTCATGGGTTACACCAAACTATAGCCAGAGTAAAGCATGGTCACGAGTTAGACAAAACTACGGCCAATCAGACTATTAGAATGGTCCAAAATTAGACCAATCTATAGAAAATGAGTATAAAAGTCATGAGTTAGACCAACCTACAGCCAATCAGGAGTATAGAATGGTCCCAAATTAGACCAATCTATAGAAAATGATTATAAAATAGTCATGCGTTAGACCAACCTACAGCCAATCAGAGATAGAATGGTCCCAAATTAGAATAATCTATAGAAAATGAGTATAAAATAGTCATGCGTTAGGACCAAACTACAAGCCAATTAGAGTATAGAATGGTATAAGTAAAACCACAACTTGCCAGTCAGACTGTAAAATGGTCCCAAATTAGACAAAACCTACAGCCCATCAGAGTATAGAATAGTCCTGAGTTAGCCCAAACTATAGCCAATCTGATTCTATAATGGTCATGAGTAAAACCAACCTATAGCCAATCAGAGTATAGAATGGCTATAGTTTGGTCTAATTCTGGACTATTCTATACTCTGATTGGCTATAGATTTGGTCTAATTGGGGACCAATCAGAGTATAGAATGGTCATAGGTTAAACCAACCTTCTTAGCCAATCAGAATATAGAATAGGTCCAGAATTAGACGCATCCTATAGACAGGTATAGAATGGTCCCAAATAGACCAAACCTATAAGCCAATCAGAGTATAGAATGGTCATAGGGAAAACCAACCTATAGCAAATCAGAGTATAGAATGGTTACCGAATAAGACCAAACCTATAGGCAATTAAAGTATAGAATAGTCCTGAGTTAGACCAAACTGTAGCCAATGTGAGTATAGAATGGTCAAAAATAAAACCAGCCTACAGAAAATCAGTATAGAATGGTCCCGGGTTAGCCCAACCTATAGACAATGAGAGTATAGAATGGTCACGTGTAAAGCTTCATACACACATGCGATCCCAGGTGCCAACCCACGATGCTCAGTGTGTATGAGCGTTTGTTACGGATGACAATCGTGCTATGTGTGGGTGCTTTGTCGGCCAAAATGGATGTTCAGTTGGGCCTCATTGCCCGATTGGCCTGGCAAAACTATAGCCAATCACAGTTTAGAATGGTCATGAATTAGACCAAATTATAGACAATTAGAGTTCTAAATAGTCATGAGTTAGACCAAACTATAGCCAATTAGAGTATAGAATGGTCATACGTAAATGGACCTATAGCCGATCATACTATAGAACGGACCCAAATTAGACCACACCTATAGCCAATCAGACTATAGAATGGACCCAAATTAGACCAAACCTGTAGCCAATCAGACTATAGAATGGTCCCAAATTAGACCAAACCTATAGCCAATCAGAGTATAGAATCGTCATGATTAAACCAATGCAGTCCAAGCAACTCTCCAGCACACTGCTGTTGGCTTCTAGACAGAACACTCTGTAGGTGCAGTCCCCCTGCTTCCACTCAGGGCCAGATAATTCTTATAGCAAAAGAAAGTATAGGGGAGCACACTACAATGGTGAATCCAAAGTTTTTATTGTGAAGGGACAGGGTGTCTGAAACGTTGTCGTTGTTTTCACAATAAAAAATTTGGATTCACCATTGTAGTTTGCTCCCCTATACTTTCTTTTGCTATAAGAATCATGATTAAACCAACCTATAGCCAGTAAGAACAATAGAAGGATTTACTCCAGCACCAGCCACTTTGTGGGTCAATAAAGTGGTTCATAATGCTGGTGCTGCTATGATTACCAGTGCCAGTGGTATAATACAGTACCCCCGGTAATCACTGCAGCGCCCACCAGACTAATAATTTGCCTATAATGCCACTTACTCTATATATAAACCTTGATACACTCACTTTATAATTATGCCCTGAAGAAGGTGTCATGTGACACTGAAAGGTCACATGTGAATGTACAATTTGCTGTTATGAGTCTGTTGTTGACCATCAGTGAGTATACCTGTAGAGCCAATCAGGAGTCTAGAATGGTTCATGAGTTAGCTGAATAATGACAACTAACTAGTGTACAATGGGGGCTGGACGATAGAGAGAAAAATATTTTAAGTGTTTGACATTTTCCTCACAGCTTTTACATCATATCCAGACCATGGATCCATCCCAACTTGAGACATTCTTTAACTACTTTATGTCGCGGTCAGCACATTTGAAACTTTTCCTGATATGTATCAACTCTCCCACAAACTACAATGTGACATGCCCTAACATCTTAACATCATTCGATTTTCTTCTTCACCATCATTGCAAACCTTCTTAATGCTAAATAACTGATTGCAATGATGGGGGATACTCATTGGAGGTAGCCAAGAAAGAGATGAATAGGAGGCTCAGGTATGTAATGATATATGTATTGTATTCTACTATATAGTGAACATATACACAGCACTGCACAATCTTTGAATCATTTCACATCGGGCGTAGCTCCAGTTACATATAAGCAATTTATTTCACCACACACAGTGTGTCTATAGACTGTGTGGGAAGGAGGAACTCCGCTATGCACAGGGGAAGGAGAACATACAAATCCTGTTCCAAGGGAGGATGGGACCCAGGACTGAAAGTGATCAGAGCTAGCCCACAGATCCACAAGCGAAAGTTAGAAACAATGGGCCGTGGTTCATGAACCTATCATGGACAATTATTGTTCCTAGGCTATAGCCTCAGTTTATACATTAGTCGCTTCTGGGGCCACAGCACAATTAAGCAAAATCCAGTAACCACATCCACCGCTGTGTACTGAATCTAACTTCTTACTCACGTATCATAAAATCAAAATATTCACATCACAGCTGTAACCTGAATCTACTCTTACTAACGTCATCATAAAATCCAAAAATATACACATCAACCGCCTGTACCTGAATCTAATTCTTACTCGCTTCATCATAAAATCCAAATAATCACATCGACCGCGGTACCTGATCTAACTTCTTACTCATTTCATCATAAAATCCAAGATATCATATCCACCGCGGTACCTGAATCTAACTTCTTACTCACTTATCAGAAAATCCAAATATATCACACCCCCACCGCTGTACCTGAATCTAAACTTTAACTCATTTTCATCAGAAAATCCAAATCTATCACATATCACCGCTGTACCGGAATCTAACTCTTACTCGCTATCATAAAATCCAAAATATATAACACCCACCGCTGCTACATGAATCTAACTTCTTACTTCTTTCATTCCTAAAATCCAAATATATTCATATCCAACGCTTGTACCTGAATCTAATCTTCTTACTCACTATCATCATTAAAACCAAATATATCACACCCACCGCTGTACCTGAGATGTACCTGAATCGAAGACTTCGTACTCAATTAACATAAAATACGCAAATTATACCACATCCACCGCTGTGTACCTTGAATTCTAATTCTTACTCATCATTATAAATCCAAATATTTCCCACATCCACCCGCTTGTACCTGAATATAAATTCTTAATCACTCATATAAAATCCAAATATATCACATTCCACCGCCGTCGTACCTGATCTAACTCTTAAACACTTCATTATAAAATCAAATATCTCACATCCACCGCGTACCTGAATTAACTTTTACTCGACTCATAATAAATCCAATATATCACATCCACCGCTTGTACCTTAATCTAAATTCTTCACTACCGTCATCAAAAACCAAATATATCACACCACCGCTGTAACTGAATCTAACCGTCTCACTCACTTCATCATAAAATTCCAATATATTCCATCCACCGCGTTGTACCGAATCTAACTTCTTAATAACTTCATCATATAAAATCCAAACTAATCACATCCACCGCGGACCTGAATCGACTTCTTACTCACTTCATCATAGAATCCAATATAACCACATCCACCGCTGTACTGATCTAAATCTCAATCACCCTTCATCATAAAAATTCCAAATATATACACATACACCGCTGTACCTGAACTAACTTCTCAATCACGTCATCATTTAAATATCAAGTATCACATCCACCGCTGTACCTGAATTTAACTTCTAACTCAGCTTCATAATAAAATCCAAATATATCACAATGCCAACGCTGTACCTGAATCAAACTTCTTACTAGCTCTTCATCAAAAAATCCAAATATATTTCACATCCACGCTGTACCTGAATCAACTTCTTCGCCACTTAATCATAAAATCCAAATTACACATCCACCGCGTGTTGTACCTGAATCTAACTCTAACGCTTAATCATAAAATCCAAATATACCACCATCCACCGCTGTACCTGAATCTAACTTCTACTTGTAGGCTTCATCATAAAATCAAATATACCACAATCACACCGCTGTACCGAATCTAAACTTATTATCCTTATCATAAAATCCAAATACCACATCCACCGCTGTACCTGAACTAACTTCTCACTCACTTCATCATAAAATCCAAATTATCCACATCCACCGCTGTACCTGAATCTAACTTTTACTCACTTCATCATAAAATCCCAAATATATCACATCAACGCTGTACTGAATCACCTTCTCACTCACGTCATCATAACATCCAAAATATATCACATCCACGCTTGTCTACCTGAACTAACTTTTACTCATCGCTTCATCATAAAAAATCAAATATATCACACTCACGCTGTACCTGAATTTAACTTCTTACCAGTCATTCAATATCAATATCAATCCACTAAATAATCAACTCTACTCACATGAAACCAATGAGACTGAGGTACTGAAATCTAATTCTTACTCCTTTAATCTTATAAAAATCCAAATATATTTCGACTCCACCGCTGTACCTGATCTGAATCTTCTTACTCATTTCATCATAAAATCCAAATATATCACACTCCACGCGTACCTGAATCAACCTTCTTACTCATCTTCAATCTAAAAAAATCCAAAATATCATATGACCCACCGCTTGTTACCTGAATTAGAATTCTTACTCCTTCATCATAAAAATCCAAATATACACACCCCGAGTACACTGAATCTAAAAAACTTCTTACTCACTTCCATATATAAAATCCCAAATATACATCACACCTGTACGGAATCGAACTTCTTACTCGCTTCATCATAAAATTCCAAATATATCCATCCCCGCTGTTACCTGAATTAACTTCTCTATTTCATATAAAATCCAAATATCACATCCACCGCTGACATGAATCTAACTTTCATTTCAATCATATAAAATCCAAATAATTATATCCACCCACGCCTGTTACTGAATCTAACTTCTTAACCTCAATTCATCATAAATCCAAATAGCTCAACACCCACGCTGTACCTCGAATAACCTTCTTAACTCACTTCAGATAAACTCCAAACTATATCCACATCCACCGCTGTGTACCGAATCTAAACTTCTTACTACTTCATCATAAAATCCAAAGTATATCACATTGCCCAACAGCTTTACCTGAATCTAAATTCTAACTCCTTCATCATAAAATCCAAATATATCACATCCACCGTGTAACTGAAATCTTAACTTCTCACTCTGTCATATAAAAACCAAAGTATATCCATCCACGCTGTACCTGAATCTAACTCTTACCATGCTTCATCACTAAATCCAAATGATACACACCACGCTGTACCTGAATCTAAACTTCTTACTCGATCATACATTAAAAATCCAAAGATATACCACATCCACCGCTGTACCTGGAATCTAAATCTCTTAATCTTCATAAAAAAACCAAATATCACATCCACGCTGTACCTGATATACGCTAAAAGGTCCAGTATATCAATTCCCAGCTGGCAGATTAATTACTGTTCAAATCAAATATATCACATAGCCACCGCTGTACCTGAATCTAACTTTCTTACTCACTTCATCATAAAATCCAAATTATATCACATCCAACGGTACCTGAATCTAATCTTCTCACGTTCATCATGAAAACCAATATATACCACATCCACCGCTGTACTGATCTAACTTCTTACTCGCTTCATCATAAAATATCCAAATATATACACATCCACCGCTGTACATGAATCTAACTTCTACCTGCTTCATCAAAAATCCAAAATATACCCACTTCCACCGCTGTACATGAATCTTAACTTCTACTCCGTCATCCATAAAAATCCCAAATATACCACACTTCAACGCGTGTACGTAATCTAACTTCTTACTCACTTCATCAAAAAATCCAAATATACCACATCACCGCTGTACCTGAATCTAACTTCTTACTCACTTCATCATAATCCAAATATATCACATCCACCGCTTTACCTGAATCTAATTCACTCTACTTCATCATTAAAAATTCCAAATATATCACATTCCACCGCTGTACCTGAATGCTAACTTCTCTACTGCTTAATCATTAAAATCCAAATATATACAGCCCACCGTGTACCTGAATCTAACTTCTTACTCGCCTTCATACTAAAATCCAAATTATCAACATCCACCGCTGGTACCTGAATCTAACTTCTTACTCGCTTCTAAAAATCAATATATAATCACCGTACTGATCTATCACATTCATCTAAATCACAATCACACCGCTTGTACCTGGAATCTAACTCCATATCATATCAATTATACCAGCTGCCATGATCTAACTTTACTACTTCATCATAAAATCCAAATATACCACATCACCTCTACCTGCGGATTGAATTAACTCTCGTACTCACGATCATCATAAATCCAAACTATAACATCCCACACGCGTACCTGAATCTTACCTTCTTACTGCGCTTCATCATAAAATCCAAATACAGTACACACCATCCACCGCATGTATGATACTGAATTAACTTCTTATCGCTTCATATAAAATGACCAAACATATCTCAATCCACCCTGTTAACCTGAATCTAACTTTTACTCACTTGATCATACATAAAACGAATCCAAATATATACATTCACCGCGTGTTACCTGAATCTAACTCTTTACTACTTCATAATAAAATCCACAAATATACCACACCACCGCTGTACCTGAATCTAACTTCTTACCCTTCATCATAAAATCCAAATATATCCACATCCACGATGTACCTGAATCTAACTCTATACATCGACTCATTCATAAAATCCAAATTATACACTCCCCCGCTTGTACTGAATATAATCTCTACTCGCTTCATCATAAATCCCAATATAACTTCCACCGCTGTCCGAAAATCTAACTTTTACGCGCTTCATACATAAAATCCCAAATATATCACATCTTACACGCTGTACCTGAATCTAACAATCTTACTCGGTGCTCATCATAAAATGCCAAATATATCACTCCACCAGCTTTGTTACTGAATCTAACTTCTTACTGACTTATATCATTAAAAAAATCCAATAATACCACATCCCACCGCAGGTGTAACCGTGAATCAATCTTCTACGTCGCTTCTCATAAAATCCAAAAATAATACCTACTGCACTCGCTATAAAATAAAACATCCAACGCTGTACCGTGAATCATAACTTCTTACTCAGCTTCATCATTAAATCCAAATATATCAACATCCACCGATGCTACCTGAATCTAACTTCTTACTCGCTTCATCATAAACCAATATTACTCACATCCCACCGCTGTACACGAATCTAACTTCTTACTCGACTTCATCATAACAATCAAAAATATAGTCACCATCACGCTGATCTGTACTGATCTAATTCTAACTCGCTTCATCATAAAATCCAAATGTATATACCACATCAACCGCTGTAACCTGACGTAACTTTACTGCTTATCATAAAATCCAAATATTCAAGCCACCGCTGTTGAACCTGATCTAACTTTCTTACTCGCTTCATCATAAATCCAACAGTATGATCAGCACCACACCGCGTTGTACCTGAATCTAACTTATTACGACTTCATGCATAAAACCACATATATTCACATCCAACGCGTGTACCTTAATCTAACTTCTTATCCTTAATCATAAAATGCCAAATAAACAACCCACCGCGTGTTACTCGGAATCTAATCTTACTCATTCTTATATAAAATCCAAACATATAACCACCCCACGCTGACCTGAATCTAAACTTCTTATCGCCTATCATAAATCCAAATATACAAGCACCGCGGTAAAGCATCAACTTCTTACTCGCTTCATCATAAAATCCAAATATTCTCCATCCAACCGCTTGGTACTGAATCATTACTTCTCAGACTTCATACATAAAATCCAAATGATACACATCACCCGCTGTACCTGAATCAACTTCGCTATCGACTTTCATCATAAAAATCCAAATATACCAATCCACCGCGTGTACCTGAATCTAACTTTACTCGCTTCATCCATAAAATCCCAAATATATCAATACACCAGTTGTTACCGATTCTAACTCTTACTCCTTCATCATAAATCCCAAATAATTCAACATCCACAGCTTGTACTGAATCTAACTTCTACTCACTTCATCATAAAATCCAAATTATCACATTCCACCGTATCACATCACGCGGTACCTGATCAATCATAGTATACAGACGTATCTATCGCTTCACTAATCATATACCCTCCACGATTACCTGATCAACGTCTCCTGCTCATCATAGACATAATCTCTCATATAGTCATAGCCAGCTGTACTGATCATTACACATTCTAACCGGCGTCATCATATTAATCCGCAAAGATGACAGGATGCTCTACCGCTGTACTGACGTGATGGATATCCCTTCATTACCTCTATTCAGCTCATAAACTAATTCCATAATGATTCATCAGAGCTGTAATGATCTCTTCTTACCGCTTCATCATGATAAGTCCAAAACACATATCCGGTAAGTACCTGATGGGATCTCTCTATATGGCATACAAGGGGAAAAAAAGTAGCAACATTACCTTCCCATCATCATACACGCTGGGTAGACCCAAATGATAGGTCCTAATTTTTTACTCCACTTGATTTCTTAAACATGTGGTAAATTCTTTCAAAATCACGTATTTCAACGTCTGTTATCTATTTCTACTCTTTCCTTCACATAACTTATATTACACATCGTTATGATAATAACCTTAACTCGATTCTCATAAATCACCTGATTACATCAGATTTTACGAACAACATTTCTACTCCTTATCATTCAATATATACATCCACCTGTACCTGAATCTAATTGCTAAGGACAGAAAGCTATCCCTAATATTTCAACGCTTGTACTCTGAATCAACTACTCGGCTTTCTAAAGACACAAATCCATTGAGTCCAACGCGTCTGGTTAACCTTCATCCTCTATTTTAGCCAATACCACCACGCTTTGTACCGGAGCCAAAGAAAAAACACTAATTCTACTAGGGGGCGTCTTCACTTCATCACAATCCAAAAGATACCATCCAACGCTGTACCAACATTAATGTCTTATCTTATCATTAGTTCAAATAAATATACAACATTTCCACCCATGTTAAGAATCCTAACTTCTTGCTCCAGTTTATAAGATATACCGAAATTGGTTTACCCACACCGAAGCTGTACCAGAATTCTAACATATCTTACTAGTATCCGTAAAACACTAAAATTATTAAACCGATCCTCACGATACTTAGTACCTGTACATCTTAACTTCTTAGCAACTAAGTTATTATAACCAAATCTCCAAAATATAACATCATCCGCTTGTACCTGATACTAGATCTACCAGTATATTAATACAGAATCTCAAAAATCATCACATCCACTGTACCGATGACTCTCATTGACTCATCATTTAAATCAAAAGTATCACATACGCACGTAAGTCTACTTTACTACTTATCATAAGATCCCCAATATACCAGACCGGATGGAACAAACAGTACTGATGTCATTAAAAATCCAATATATCACTCCACTTAACTCACTAATTGTTACTCCCCTACAAAAATCCAAAATATCCTCCAGCTTGTATAATTAACTTTATACCGCTCACAATCCAGATAAACATCAACGGTATAATTCAGCGGACTAACTATTTATATGTATACAGAGCCTGTCATTTACTCAATTACCGTCACTGCCATAAGACTAGACTAAGTTACGATGAAATCTAACTCATTAGTCATCGTATAGATGATCCATATGATACATGACAACTTTATTATACAGTACCTCTAAAAGACTAGATTATTATAGTATACGAGTTTCCTTCATTATCCTTACCATGAACTACAGTCATGCTATTAACCTAGTAGATTCTCTATATGGAGGAAATAAGTTGCCAACCTTTCTCATCTGCAAACCATGGTAAAGCTAATGTATGTGTCCATAATTTTACTAATTTTTCTAAATTGCGGATGATTTTCTCAATCGATTCATTTATTTACTAGTTAAGTGTTCACTCTTTTCAGCTGTATCCGAGATGGTCCCTGATTCAGTAAAAATTATTTCAATCTATTACATGAGCATTATTAAGCAGACAGAGAGATAATTTCTTATGTCTCTAACCAAATTTATAAGACAATATCCTAGTCCAACCTTTTACGAACACAGCTATTATTAACCTACTCAGATTCAGTTATAGTAGACGACAAAAGAAAAAACAGTAATAAAGGGGGTCTTCTTATCATAGCAAGTAGATTCTTCATAGGTTATTTAGTCAATAAATATAAGTCACACATGTCATGGTATTCCATACTCAATGTTGATAACTAAACCTGTGTCCCAAGTATTAATGATTCAGTAATGTCTATCATTATATTAGTATCCCGTACCAAACCAAGAATTACAGTTTAATGGATTAATACCAAGTAATTCTCAAGTATTATACAGTATCCCATTGTACCACCAGGAACTACAGTATATGTAATTAATACCAGTAATTCATCAAAAATATAAGTATCTACCATAAAAACCCAGAATACAGTATATGTATTAATACCAGTAATTCTCAATAGTTTATATAGTATCCCTTACCAACCGAACTACAGTATATGTATTAATACAGACTTATCAATATTATATAGTATCGCCTTGTGACCACCAGAACTACAGTATATCTGTTAATCATCATTATCAATTATTAGTATTCCCTGTCCCCACCAACCGATCTACAGTATGAGTTATTAATACCAGTAATAATCATATTATAAGATCCCATGTACACAACCAGAACTACAGTATATGTTTATACCAGAAGTAATTCTCAATGTTATAGTATCCCTGTACTAACCAGAATACAGTATTGTAATTAATACTCAGTAATTCTCAAATATTATATGTATTCCCCATACCAACCAGAAACTACAGATATGTATTAATACCAGTAATTCTCAAGATTATTATAGTATCCCCTTGTACAACCAAAAACTACAGTATATGTATTAATACCAGTAATTCTTCAATATTATATAGATCCCTGTACCAACCAGAACTACAGTAATGTATTAATCCCAGTAATTCTCAATATTATATAGTACCAATGATACCAACCAGAAACTAAAGTATGAATTATCTAATACCAGTAATTCTCAATTTATATTAGTATTCCTGCTACCAACCAGAAACACAGTGATATGTATAATATCAGCTATTTCAATCTTATTATAGTATCCTCGTACCAACCAGAAACGTACAGTATATGTATTAATACCAGTAATTCTCAATATTATACTAGTATACTCGTACACAACCAGATCAGACTACAGTGTATTGTATTAATAACAGTAATTCTCATATTATAATAGTACTGCCATGTACCAACCAGACACTCAAGTATATGTATAATACCAGTAATTTCAAGTATATTAGTATCCCCTTTACCAACAAACACAGTTATATGTATTAATACAGTAATTCTCAATATTATATAGTATTCCCCCTGTACCAACCAGAATAACCAGTATTGATCATTATATCAGTAATTCTCATTATTTATAGTATCCCTGACCAAACCAGAACTACAGTATGTATTAATATCAGTAAGTCTCAAATTATACTAGGATCCTGTACCAACAGAAACTACGAGATTATGAATACCTAATAGTAATTCTCAATATATAGTATCCCCGTACAACCAGAACTACCAGTATAGTGTATAATACACGATTCAATATTATATCAGTATCCCGTACCAAAAGAACTAAGGTAATATGTATTATAACCAGTATCTCACTCAATATATAGATCACGTCATACAAACAGAAACTACAGATATTGATTAATACAAGTATTCTCAATATTATATAGTATTCCCGTGTACCAAACCAGAACTACCAGGTATATGTATTAATACCAAGTAATTTCTTTTTTTTAATTTATATAGTATCATTGTACCAAACCCAGAACTACAGATATCGTATTATATCAGTAATTTCTCATATTAATCGATCTCTTACCAACAGAACACAGTATATGTATTATAGAAAGTAATTCTCAATATTAATAGTATCCCCATCCAACCAGAACTAAGTATCCCAATAGTATTAATACCAGTAATTCAAATCTATAGTTATCCATTGTACCACCAGAACTTCAGTAATATGTATTAATACCAAGTTAATCTCAAATATTATAAGGATCCATGGTACCAACCAGAACTACAGTGATATGTTTAATACCAGTATATCTCAATATCGATATAGTAGTCCCTGTACCAAACAGAACTACAGTTAGTATGTTTATACCCGTAATTCTCAAATTCGTATAGTATCCCTGTACCAACCAGAACTACGTATATATTAATACCATAATTTCAAATTATATAGTAATCTCGCTTGTGTACCAACCAGAAATACAATTATGTATTAATACAGTAATTCTGCAAGTATGTATATAGTAACCTGCATACCAACCAGAAACTACAGTATATGTAATAGAACAGAATTCGCAATTATATAGTATCCCGATAACAACAGAGGGAATACAGTATATGTCATTAATACAGTAATTCTAATATATTCAGCTAGTACATGTACCAACCAGAAACTACAGTATTATGTATTAATCCCAGTAATTCTCATTATATAGTATCCGCTTACAACCAGAACTACAGTATATAGTTAATACCGAATTCTCAATTTTAATAGGATCCCGTACCCAACCCGAACTACAGTATATGTATTAATACCAGTAATTCTCAAGATTATATCAGTATCACGATGTAGTACACAACCAGAAACTACAGATATCTATTAATATTCCACGTAATCGTCAATATTTATAGTATCCCGTTAACACCAGAACTACAGTTATGTATTAATACCAGTAAATTCTCAGATTATATCAGTATCCATGTACCAAACCAGAACTACAGTCATATATGTATTAATACCAAGTACATTCTCAATATTATATAGTATCCAGCGTACCAACCAGAACTTACAGTAATTATTAATACCAGTAATCTCAATATTTATATAGATCCCCTCGTATCCACACAGACTCAGTTATATGTATGAATAATCCAGATTAATTCTCAAGTATATATCAGTAATCCCTTGTACAACCAGAACTACCAGTATATGTATTATACCAGTAATTCTCAATATTAGATAGTATCACCGTTTACCAACCAGACTTACTAATGTATAAGTACCTGTAATTTCTCAATATTATATAGTGATCTATGTACCAACCCAGAACACAGTAGGATATGTATTGTAAATACCACTAATTCTAATATTATTATCGTATCCTTGCTACCAACCAGAATATAGTATATGTATTAATACCAGTAATAATTCTCAATATTTTTGTATAGTTTTAAAACTTATCTAGGCAACTTTTATTTAAAATACCATTCAAATGGCGTTACAGAGGCAAGTTTGCAATAAAGGATCAACAGACCTGTCAAGTAGGAACTTCTACATATATAAAAGGAAATGCATATATGAAAATTAGAACTTAATACCTTTTGAGGTGCTGCAGAACATGCCCCATAACGGCAACCTTTCAACAACTTGCATATGCGCGATTATGAACCTTCCTCACGGCAAGAGGCACTTGTCAAAAATTTCCCTGAAGTTGGGCAACTTCCCGCACCTAGAAGCTAAGAGGAGCCTCCTTGATCTTAACTCTCAAACATTTTCTAGTCTTTGTGATTCCAGAGCAGCTGGAATTTCATTTTTAATTCCACTTTTGCACTCCCAACTATGCGGTGCAGTTTTGGAAATCCCATATACAAAAGGAACATCTTGGAAATTGAGGCATTTCAGAGCAAGGGCAACTCTAAATTAATAAGGGAAATGGAGGGGCTTCGAATATGCCAGGCAGAATTAGACAACGTTAGGGATCTGTTTACATTGGAGAAGCGGGTTGCGTGGGGCACATGATCCTTTGTTTTAAAAACCTATCAAAATATTTAATGGCCTCTACAGTTAACTCTGTGGTGCATTGTTCACTAATAGGTCATATCAGAGGACCGTGGATCCTTTAAGGTTGGAAGAAAAGAAGTTTCATCTTCAGGTTAGGGAGGTTTCTTTACAGTGAGAACCGGGTGTGAAACTGTGGAACTGTCTTCCAGCAGAGGTGGTAATGGCAAGTTCATTAATACTTTAAAAAGGCCTGGATAATTTCTCTAAAACTAAAAAATATGAGAATTACTGGTATTAAGCATATAGACAAATTTCCTGTCCAAATTAACTCTATTCATGTGTTCTGCGGATGCAGCATGAAACTAGTTCACAAGATGTATAGTATATAGTATAGTATAGTATTGAGCGTGAATAAGACATAAGTCTATCCAAAGTTAACCTACTCGGAAATTCCTGCCTAACTTTTGTTTTGATCCAGGAAAGGGGGGAAAAAAAAAACACAAGAATTATGAAGGGGAGGAAAATTTCCCTTCATGACTCCAATGGCAACAATGGGAAATTTCCCTGTCAACCTCGACATTATATGTTCACTACCAGTAACTTGTAAACATCCTGTTTGTAGAAAAAACTAACCAGCTTTGTATTAAACTGACAAGAACTGCTCATAACAACGTCCAATGGAAGACAGTGCCACAGCTTTACCGTTCTCACATTGATAAACCCTTTCGGAAACTCTACTAATGATCAATCCCAGTAACTTGTTAAAAATTCCTGTTTGTAAGAAATAGCATCCCGCTTTTTATTAAAAAACTGACATGAACCGAGGCATAACCAACGTACACTGGAGGACGTTCCATAGTTTTACCGTTCTCACAGTGACAAACCCTTTCCCAACTCTACTTTATATCAATCCCGAGTAGTAACTTGTAACATCCTTGTTGAGAAACTCATCCAGCTTTTATTAAAATGACAAGAACCTGACATAACAACGTCCACTGGAAGACAGTTCACATAAGCTGATGTACAGTTTCTCACATGAAAAACCTTCCAACTCTACTTTAGGTATCAATCCAGTAACTTGTACCATTCCTTGTTTGTAGGAAAAGAAAATCATCCAGCTGTTTATAAACTTGACCAATGAACCTGCCCATAATAACAAGTCAATGGAAGACAGGTCCATAGCTTACCGTTCTCACAGTGGACAAACCCTTTCCCAACTCTACTTTATGGATGCAATCACAAGTAACTTGTAACATTCCTGTTTGTAAAAAACTCATCCAGCTTTATTAACTGACAATAAACCTGCCATAACAAGTTCAATGCGGAAGACAGTTCCATAAGCCATAGCTTTACCGTTCTCACAGTGACACAACCCTTTCCCAATCTACTTTATGTATCAATCCCAGTAACTGGTAACATTCCTGTTTGTAGAAACTCACCAGCGTTTGATTAAAATGACCAATGAACATGCCATAACAACGCACGGGAAGACAGTTCCATAGCTTTACCGTTCTCACAGTGACAATTCCCTTTCCCAACCTACTTTATGTGAGATACGAAATGTATTATAATAAACGATAGGAGTCGGTAGGGGTAACATAGATATGTAAATGGGGAATAATAGAGATATGAAATGTATTATAATAAACAATAGGAGTCGGTAGCGGTAAGGGCTCGAACTCGGGTTCGAGTTCGAGTTCTATGCCATCCCTAATAGAGATATGAAATGTATTATAATAAACAATAGGAGTCGGTAGGGGGTAAGATAGATATGTAAATGGGGATAATAGAGATATGAAATGTATTATAATAAACAATAGGAGTCGGTAGGGGTGAGATAGATATGTAAATGGGGATAATAGAGATATGAAATGTATTATTATAATAGAGATATGAAATGTATTATAATAAACAATAGGAGTCGGTAGCGGTAAGATAGATATGTAAATGGAGATAATAGAGATATGAAATGTATTATAATAAACAATAGGAGTCGGTAGGGGTAAGATAGATATGTAAATGGAGATAATAGAGATATGAAATGTATTATAATAAACAATAGGAGTCGGTAGGGGTAAGATAGATATGTAAATGGGGATAATAGAGATATGAAATGTACTATAATAAACAATAGGAGTCGGTAGGGGTAAGATAGATATGTAAATGGGAGCGAACTACTGATTGATTGGTGAGATCAAGTGCCCCAGGCGAACTGACATTGTGACAATACCTATGGTGCACAGCATTCCCATATAATTAAGATCTTTATGGGGCCTACTGATTATTGCACACGGATAGGATAGGACAAGAGAAAGCAAATAGAATCTATACCTTTCCATGTTACAATTTATATATGGTTGAATGTTTGTACTGTCTCTGAGTGACTTTGAATCAAAGGAATCTCTATTTTATTACTGACATAATTGCAGGACTTGTGACACCACATTTCAAACTCCCTTAACATTTAGCCAATTATGGACAAGAGATTGTCGTTTTTAACTTTAACTAAACTATATCAATCACGCTTGCTTCATAAGAATGATTGTTTACCCAAACCTGAGTATAGGTAGTGTGTTGTGTGGTGCGTTGGGGTGTGTGTATGTGTCAAAAGTATGTTTGTGGCAGTGTGTGTGACGTGTGTATGTTGTGTCTTGTCAGTGTATGTGTGTGTGCGTGTGTGTGGTGTGTGTATGTGGTCTGTGTCAGTGTATGTGTGTGTGCGGGGGTGGTATGTGTTATGTGTCAAAAGTAGTGTGTGAGCTGTGTGTGCGTGTGTGTGTCTGTGTCAGTGTATGTGTGTGTGCATGTGTGTGTATGTGTGTGTGCATGTGTGTGTATGTGTCAGTGTATGTGTGTGTGCATGTGTGTGTATGTGTCTGTGTATGTGTGTGTGCATGTGTGTGTCTGTGTATGTGTGTGTGCATGTGTGTGTATGTGTCAGTGTATGTATGTGTGCTGTGCGTGCAAGTGTGTTTTTAGGCAGAACATTTCTGGATTATTAAACTCTCACTAAGGCTTCTTGGAAAATCGTTTCTGTCTTAGAATTGTATTTTATTTTGCCAAATAAAAGAATAGTTATGGTGCCATCCCAGTATGAGGTTTTTCCAGTAATCCATCTAGTGTATATGAATGGCCAACAGAATTGATTTGATAACATTTTGGAGCAAGCCGTCAACAGTGATTGCCACCCTGCCGTATGCTTGCACTGAGTGTTCACTGAAGTTTTAACCAGCTTAAGCTGATGCATGAAACATGTTTACAACAAGCCCATTAGAGCAGGGGTAGAGGTGGCAGCCTATGAGATAAAGCCAGACTCTATTCTGCAGTGATACAAGTTACAAAAAGGTTAGGATTGTCGTTTAAATGAAATGAACTTTAGGTTTAGCCATTCATGTCCCCTTTTTAATTAAAAGAGGGGTATGAATCACTTGACAGGCCCACCAGGAGCCAGGGAGACCCGAGGAGAAGATGCATGGAAAACTGGACAACGTAAGATGACTCCAACCGTTCGAAATGTGTTTTTTACCAGTTTCGTGACCACGTTAGGTTCAATACATTTGTATTAAATACACGGTGAAATGGGAAAACACACATACTTGTATCTCGTTGCATAAATGACAAATACATGGTAAAAATGCTTTATTTTAGATCTAATCTCCAATTTTTAATTTTATCCAGCTTTCCCACCTATTCAATGCATTTTTCTAGATTTTCTATTTGCTATGAGCAAAACCCAATAAGAATCCGTCTTCTTCTACCCAACCTGACCCTGGGGGGTACCACGTATCCGATTTCCTGTTGTGATTGCCGGAAAGCATAAGGAGCGTGTTCCAGATCTGATCAGGCCAGGGGAGCGGTTCCCAATTACTCATGTGTCGGGGAAGTGGGAAATAGAAAACATTGCTTGGCTGGATTTATTGGGGATCCACCTCAGAGAGAACAATCCCCATAGCCCAGATACGACTCTCTATGGATCTCCCAGGAGTGGAACAACACAATGCTTTAAAGGGGATCTTGGTGACAAAAGTTTATATGGGTTGCTTTACCCCTGGACATTAATTTCCAGCGCATTGTTTACTTAAATGTAATCCATGTTTTTTTTTGGGGATTCTTCATCTCTTGTGCCTCACCCAATCCACCAATTAACTAAAAGGCAAAGTCACGCTTGTTCTCACAATGGACAAATCAAACCTCGTGCATATTAGTTTATTACCTAGAAACTCCCGTACTTTCTTCTGCAAGACCAACATTTTTCCCCATTTGAAAGTAATTAAAAGATTCATAAAGAACAATTGTTGGGTGGTTGTTACTCACCCTCCTTTTGGCCAGTAGACCCAATAGAAAGACATGTTCTAAAAGAAGGCATTCTTCCATTGGATAGATTTTAAATTGAGGTGGGGCAGCGAGTTTAGTCAAAAACAGTTGTCCTTTAATTTAATTTAGTCCAAAAACAGAGGTTGTGTGCCAAATCCATTTCTTTGAGGCACTGTACAAATAATTACTAACCTTTCATTGGGAACAAGCTCCAATTTTATGTTAAAATCAAAAGTGTCAAAAACAGGGGGGGGGGGGGGTTTACAGTAGCTTCTAGGATGGCAGTACAATATAATCAGATGGGAACCAAAGATATTGACTTCGCAATGATACATTTACCATAATACAAAATGATGTTAAAAACAGCCACAGTTTGTGTGAACGCAAAGAAGATGAGGAAGGGAAGATGAAAATGATTAATCGTCTTTTGTTAATATATTTTCTATAGCATTCGAAAAAAGATTTTCTCCTACCTTTATGCTCAACCATAAAAAACAAACAGGAACCCCGCATGCCGTGTTAAGGTAGGATAAGTGTGGGGTGCCTAAATACTTTCTTCAGATATGTGTAAAATGGTGATAATATAGAGATATGAAATGTATTATAATAAACAATAGGACGTCGGTAGGGTGAGGCTAGATATGTAAATGGGGGATAATGGAGATATGGAACTTGTATTAAATAAACAATAGGAGTCGGGAGGGGTAAGATAGATATGTGAAATGGGAGATATAAGATATGAATGTATTATATAACAATGGAGTTACGGGTAGTGAGATTGAGATAGATATGTAACTGTGTGGAGATAATAGAGTAGGAAATGTATTATCAATGAAACAATGGAGTCGCGGTTAAGGCGGTAAGATGAGATTGTAAAATGAGAGGATAAATGGATAATGAAGATGGGTATTATAAAACAAAGGAGTCGCTAGGGGAGAGAGAGATATGTAATGGAGGTGATAATAGAGTATGAAATGTATTATAATATAACAATAGGATTCGGTTCAGGGGTAAGACGATAGGCTATAGGGAGATAATGAGTATGAAATGTAAAAATTATATAGAGACATAGGAGTCGTAGCGGGTAAGATAGATGAGTAAATGGGGATAATTAGAGATATGAAATGGATCTATATAAACAATAGGAGTCTGGTACAGCGTAATTGAGATAGGATATGGTAAATGGGGATAATAGAGATGGAAATTATTTGATAATAGAACATTAGAGTCGGATCTGGCGGTAAGAGGATATTAAATGGGTGATAATGAGATATGAAATGTATTATAATAAACACAATAGGATTGGAGAGGCTGTAGAAGTTAGATAAGATTAGAAATAAATGGGCGATATACGAGATAACTGAATGTATTATAGAGTAAACTAACTAGGAAGAAGCGTAAGGCGGTACTGATGAAGTGTTAAATGGGAGATAAGCATGAGGAGATATGTGAAGTATTATAATACAAACAAATGGGAGTCTGGTATGAGGAGGTAAGGATAAGATTAGTACATGATTTAATATAGAAAGATATGAAATGTAGTATAATGAACCTAATACGTCGGGTAGTAGCGTGAAATAAAGTGAGAGTAGATTTTAAATGGGGATAATAAGACTACTAAAGGAACATGTTAAATAATAGCAATAGTGGAGTACGTAGGGATAAAGATATACCTAGATGAGTGCTAAGATGAGATAAGAGAGAATATTAAATGTCTTATAAAAACAATGAAAGTCAGGTTGGGGGTAGAGAGATATGGGTTTAGGGGTAATAATGATATTGTCCATTGGAGTATAATAAAGGAACATAGGGTAGAAAGTCCGAAACACAGGTTTAGCGGTAAGCTATGATGTCGACATTGGTGATATAGATATATGGAAATGTATTATAATAAAATAGAGAGGTGTCGTGGTAATGTGTAATGGGTGATAAAGATGAGCTGAAAGTGGTTATTCAATAGGACGGTAAGCATAGATAGATGCGGAATGGTGAAATGATATAATACGTATATAAGGTACAACATATAGGGTCGGTAGGGGTGAAAGATAGAATGTAAAGGGGATAAAGAGAGACGATGAAATGTATATATACAATGAGGATCGTTTTAGTTAGGAAAATAGAGAGTCGGTAGGGGAGTGAGATATGATAGAATGGAGATAATAGGATATGTGAGAATGTATCTATAAACAACATAGAGTCGTCTAGGGAGTAGAGCTAAGATTATGTAGGAGAGATAGTGAGGATACAATTAGAGAGGAATATAACAATAAGTGATAGGTAGATTAGAGTAATGGTAAATAGTATGTCATGTGGTGCTGTATATGTAGTTGTAGAGTTACGATAGATATGTAAATGGGGATAATGAGAGGTATGAAATGTATTATAATAAACATAGGAGCCGTAGGGGTGATAGTATATGTAAATGGGGATAATAGAGATATGAAATGTTCATATATAAACAACATATGAGGAGTTGGTAGGGTGTAAATAGGAGCTGTAACTGGAAAGTAGGGATATGAATATGATCTATATGTTTGAATACAATCGAGTCGTAGGGGTAAGATAGATATGTAAATGGGCATAATAGAGTACGCAAGATATGATTACTAAACAATAGGGAGTCGGTAGCGGTAAGATAGATATTTAGGAAATGGAGTAATCGAGATAGTGAAATGGTATTATAATAAAACAACTAGGATCGGTAGGGGGTAAGATCATATTGTCAAGTGGGGATAATAGAATACCGTATAGATGTAGTTGGTAGAAAACATAGGTATAGTCGGTAGGTGGTTAGGATTGTAGGCGATGAATGGTAGCTAATGGGAGATAATAGATGATACATAACTGTTATACATAAACATAACTGTAGGGGTAAGATAGATAGTTAAAGGGTGATAATAGTGAGAGTATGAAATGTATTATAATAAACACTAGGATCGTGTATGGGTTAGAGAAATGGAATAGTAGTGTGAATATGAGAATAGATATTGAAATGTATTCAAAAATCAAACCATAGGAGTCTGGTTTAGCGGGAGAGATAGATATGTAAATGGGGATTAAATAGAGAATGAAATGTATTATATAAACAATAGGAGTCGGTCTTAGGGGTAAGATAGATATGTAAATGGGGATAATAGAGATATGAAATGTATTATAATAACACATAGGCGTCGGTGGTAGGGGAAGACAGCATGTAAAGGGGATAATAGAGATATGAAATGCTTATTATTAATAACCCTAGGAGTCGGTAGGGTAAGAGAGCCAGACGAGTAAGAGCGATAGTAAATGGGGGATAATAGAGCTATGAAAGTATTATAATAAAAAATACAAGATCGGTGGTTAGGGGTAAGTAAGATAGAAGTAAATGGGGATAATAGAATATGAAATGTATTATAAGAAACAATAGGAGTCGGTCGGGGTAAGATAGATATGTAAATGGGGATAATAGAGATATGAAATGTATTATAAATAAACAATAGGGTCGGTAGGGGTAAGATAGATATGAAATGGAGATCATAGAGATATGAAATGTATATAATAAACAATATGAGTCTAGGTTAGGTAGGGGTGAGATAGGTATGTGAATGTGGGATAATAGAAGATATGAAATGTGATAATAAACATAGGAGTCGGGTAAGTGGTAAGATAGATATGTAAATGGCGATCGAATAGAGACATGAAATGTATTATAATAAAACAATAGGGAGTCAGTTAGCGTAAGATAGATATGAAATGGGGATACATAGAGATATGAAATGTATTATAATAAACAATAGGAGTCGGTTTAGGGGTTAACATAGATATGTAAATGGGGGATATAGAGACATGACAAGTATTATAATAACAAAGGAGTCGGTAGGGTAAAGATAGATATGTAAATGGGGATAATAGAGACATGGAAATGATTATTATAATAAACAATAGGAGTCGGGGTAGGTAGGGTAAAGATAGATAGGTAAATGGGGATTAATAGAGATATGAAAGGTATTAAATAAACAATAGGAGTCGGTTAGGGGTGAAGATAGATATTAAAGGGATAATAGAGACATGAAAGATTATATTAAACAATAGGCGTCGGTAGGGTAAGATGCGATATGTAAAGGGATGATAATAGAGATATAAATGTCTTATATCAACAATAGGAGTCGGTGGTAGGGGGTTGAGATGTATGTTAATATGGGGAATAATTAGAGATACGGAAATGTATTATAATAAACCAATAGGAAGTCGGTAGGGGTAACATAGATATGTAAAATGGGGATAATAGAGATTAGAGATGGTCGAACTATTGAAAGTCGGTCCGTTTTCGAACTTTTCGAACTATTGTAAAAGTTCGAAGTTAGGAAAACGGACCCGTTAAGTCTATGGGAGGCCACATAGTTCGAAAAAGTTTGAGTCAAATACAACAAAATATTAATGTGGTAACTAATGAATGGCTGTGGGACTGGGAAATGGTCTGGGAGCATGTTAAATATCCAGCGACTCGTAAAAATCGATTTTACTCTTACACGCGCTACTTTCGAGCTTTCGCGTTCGGAAGTTCGATGGTAAACATGGAACGTTACTCGCAATCGATTGGATCGCCTATAGGCTTTAATGGAGACTTTACTCGCGATTCGATGTTGACGCCTAGTACCAGTACATTTTACTCGCGGATTCGAAAGTTCGAACGTAGCACATTCGATAATCATCGAAAGTCCGGGAAATATCTTAAAGTCCGCGTCCGGAGATATGTTCGAGAAGTTGGGTCCGTATCGAACTCGAAAAGTTCGGCTCGAAACTAGGGTTGAGTTCGAAGTTCATGCCATCCCTAATGCATAGAGATATGAAAATGTATTAAATAAACAATAGGAGTCGGTTATGGGGATAATAGAGATATGAAATGTATTATAATAAACATAGGAGTCCGCGGGTAGGGGTGAGAGATAGATTGTAAATGGGCGGGATAATAAGAGATATGAAAGGTATTATAAATAACAATAGGAAGTCGGGTAGGGGTTTAAGTAGATATGTAAATGGGGATAATAGAGATATGAAATGATTATAATAAACAATAGGAGTGTAGGGTAAGATAGATATGTAAAGGGGGATAAGAAGAGATAGAGATGGTCGAAACTCTTGAAAGTTCGGTAGTTTTCGAAACATCATCGAATATTTGGAAAAGTTCGACAGTTGGAAAACGGGACCAGTAAGTTATGGAGGCAAATAGTTCGAAAAGTTTGATGAGTCCCCCCCCCCCCCCCCCAAAATACAACGATATTAATGGTCTTAATGTAAATGGTTTGGGACCTGGGAAATTGGTACTGTGAACATGTTCCAATATCCAGGACTTTCATTTAAAACGATTTTACTCTTTACACGCGCTACTTTGAGCTTTCGCGTTTCGAACGTTTTTGCGAGGTAACCATGGAATTTTTACTCGCAGGAGATTCGTATGCTCGCTATAGGCTTTAATGGAGACTTTACTCGCAGATTCGATGGTTCGCGCCTGTGATAACATGTACATTTTACTCGCGGAGGGGATTGAAAACGTCGACATTCGAAAATAATCGAAAAAAGTCCGGGAAATATCTGAAGTCGCGTCCGAGAAGTTCGAGAAGTCTGGGTCCGTTTCGACCTCGAACAGTTCGGCCGAACTCGGGTTCGAGTTCGAGTTTCTATGCCATCCCAATCGAGATATGAAAATGGTATTATAATAAACAAAGGAGTCGGTTGGGAGATAGATATGTAAATGGGGATAATTAGAGATTGAAATGTATGATAATAAAACAATGGAGGCGGGTAGGGGTAAGATAGAATGTAAATGGGCTAATAGAGATCTGAAAGTATTATAATAAACCAATAGGAGTGTCGGTTTAGCGGGTAAGGATAGATATGTAAATGGGGGGATAATAGAGATATGAAATGTATTACAATCAAACAATAGGAGTCGGCAGGGGTAAGATAAGACTAGTTAAAATGGGGGATTAATAGAGATATGAATGTATTATAATAAAACAATAGGAGTCGGTAGGGGTAAGATTAGATCTGTAACTGGGGATATAATAGAGTATGAAATGTATTATAATAAACAATAGGCGTCGGTAGGGGTAAGATAGTATAATGTAAATGGGGATAATAGAAGATATGAAAATGTATTATGATAACAAGAGGAGGCGGTAGGGGTAAGGATCGATATGTAAATGGAGTAGTACTTAGAGATATGAAATTGTATTATGATAAACAATAGGAGTCGGTAGGGGTAGATAAGATATGTGTAAATGGGGTACATTAGAGAATTAAAAAAAAAAAATGTATTATATTAACAATGGAGTCGCAGGGTAAGATAGATATGTAAATGGGGATTAATAGAAATATGAAAGGTATTAAATAAAACAATAGGAGTCGGTCGGGGTAAGAAGATCGATATGTAAATGGGATAATAGAGATATGAAATGTATTAATAAACAATAGGAGTCGGGTGGTAGCGGGAAGATAGACCCCTGTAAAGGGGATAATAGAGATATGGAAATGTTTATACATAAACAATAGGAAGGTCGGGGTTTATTTAGGGGTTAGGTTTAGCGGTTAAGATAGATATGTAAATGGAGATATAGAGATCTGAAATGTTTATAATAAACAATAGGCGCGGGTTTTTTTAGCGGTAGTAAGCTAGATATGTAAAATGGGGATAATAGAGATATGAACGGTATTATAATAAACAATAGGAGTCGGTTTGTAGGGGTCAGATAGATATGTAAATGGGGATAATAGAGATATGAAATGTAATACAAAAACAATAGGGTGGCAGGGGTAAGATAGATATGTAAATGGGGATAAATAGAGCATATTGAATGTATTATAATAAACAATAGGCGTCGGTAGGGGTAAGGAAGATATTGTAAAGGGGATAATAGAGATATGAATGGTATTATAATAAACAATAGGAGTCGGGGGGGTTTTTTAGGGGTAAGATAGATTGTAATGGGGATAATAGAGATATGAAATGTCTTATAATAAACAATAGGAGTCGGTCTTGGTTAGGGGTAAGATGATATGTAAAAAAGTTGGGGGGGATTAATGAGATATGAAATGTATTATAATAAACAATAGGGTCGGGTTAGGGGTAAGATAGATATGTAAAGGGGATAATAAGATATGAAATGTAGTATAATAAACAATAGGAGTCGGTAGGGTTTAGGGTAAGATAGTAATATGTAAATGGGGGATAATAGAGATAGAAATGTATTTATAATAAACAATAGGAGTCGGTAGATGGGGTAAGATGATATGTAAATGGAGATCATAGAGATATGAAAATGTATTGATCAATTAAACAATAGGAGTCGGTAGGGGTTGAGATAGGTATGTAAATGTGGGATATAGAGAAGATTGAACTGTATTATAATAAACAAATCCGAGCAGTCGGTGGGTCGGTAGTTGGTAAGATAGATTGTAAATGGATAATAGAGACATGGAAAGTATTCTAATAACAAGAGGAGTCAGTAGTAGCGGTAAGATAGCTATGTAAATGGGGGATAATAGAGATATGAAATGTATTATATAAACAATAGGAGTCGTAGGGGTAACATTAGATATGGAAATGGGGATAATAGGAGACATTGAAATGTCTTATATAAACAATAGGAGTCGGTAGGGGTAAGATAGTTAGATCGTAAATGGGGATAATAGAGACATGGAAATGTATTATAATAAACAAGAGTCGGGTGGTAGGGGAAGATAGATATGTAAATTGGGGATAATAGAGATATGGAAATGTATTATAATACAATAGGAGTAGGTAGGGGTAAGATAGATATGTAAATGGGAATTAATAGAGATATGAAATGTATTATATAAACAATAGGAGGTCGGGTGGTAAGATAAGATATGTAAAGGGGATAATAGAGAATGAAATGTATTAATTAAACCAATAGGAGTCGGTTTAGGGGTTAAGGGAGATAAGAAGATAGTAAATGGGGATAATAGAGACATGAAATGTATTGATGATTAACAATAGGAGTCGGTTAGGGGTAAGATTAGATATGTAAATGGATGATAATAGAGAATGAAATGTATCAATAAACAATAGGAGTCGGTAGGGGTGAGATAGATATGTAAATGGGGATAATAGAGAACGAAATGTATTATAATAAACAATAGGAGTCGGTAGGGTAACATAGATATGTAAATGGGATAATAGAGATTAGAGAGATCGTCGAACTATTGAAAGTTCTGGTCCGTTTTCGAACTTTCGAACTAGGGTAACAAGTTTCGAAACAGTTCGAAAAACGGACCCTTAACGTCTATGGGAGGCAAAAGTTCGAAAAGTTGAGTCAAAGACAATAAAATATTAATGGTTAAACTTATGTAAATGGATGTGGACCTGGGAAATGGTTTCTGGGGGAGTCATGTTCCCATATCAGGACTTTCGTAAAATCGATGGTACTCCTTACACGCGGACGTTCGAGCTTTCGCGTCTTCAACGTTTCGAGTAACATGCGACAGTTAACTCGCAGATCGATGCTCGCCCTATATGGCTTTAATGGAGCTACCTCGCAGATTCGATGGTTCGACGCCTAGATTACCATGTTACATTTTACTCGCGGGCTTCGAACGGTTCGAAGTCCTTCGCACATTCGATAAAATCATCGAAAGTCCGGGCAAATATCGTAAAGTTCGCGTCCGAGATAGTTCGAAGAAGTTGGGTCCGTTCGAACTCGGAAACAGTTCGGATCTGAACTCGGGTTCGAGTTGTTCGAGTTCTATTGCCATCCCTAATAGAGAGATATGGAAAGGTATTATAATAAAACCATAGGAGTCGGTTTATGGGGATAATAGAGAGATATGAAATATATAAACACAATAGGAGTCATGGGTAGGCGGTGAAATAGATAGTAATGGGGGATGACATAGGAGGATATGAAATGTATTATAATAAACAATAGGAGTCGGTAGGGGTAAGATTAGATATGTAATGGTGATTTAATAGAGATATGAAATGTCTTAAATAAACACTAGGAGTCGGTAGGGTATAAGATAGGATATGTAAATGGGGTAATAGAGATATGAAAATGTATATAATAAAACAATAGGATGTCGTTAGGTAAGATAGATATGTAATGGGGATAAAATAGAGATTAGAGATGTCGAACTATTGAAAAGTTCGGTCGTTTTCAGAACATCGAAAATATTTGTTAAAAGTTCGAAGTTCGGAAAAACGGACCCTTTAAAGTCTATGGGAGGCAAATAGTTGAAAAGTTTGAGTCAATACAACTAAACATATTAATGGTACTTAATGTAAATGTGCTTGTGGGACCTGTGAATGGTCTGGGGGAGCATTTCCAATATCCAGGACTTTCGTAAATCGATTTAATCTTAACAACCGCTCTATCTTTCGAGCTTGTCCGCGTTCGAACGTTTCGATGTAACATGCCAGTTACTACGCTCGAGGATATGCCTCGCCTATAGGCTTTATGTGAGACTTTACTCGCAGATTCGACTGTTCGCATCGCCTAGAACCATGTACATTTTTACTCGCGGATTCGACGTTCGAACGTTCGCTACATCAGTACATCATCGAAAAGTCGTAAATATCTTAATGTCCGCGTCCGAGATAGTGAGAAGTCTGGGTCCGTTCGACTCGAACAGTTTCGGCTCGAACCGGGTTCGGTTCGAGTTCTATGCCATCCCTCATAGGATAAATGAAATGTATTATAATAACAATAGGAGTCTGTAATGGGATAATAGAGATAAATGATAATGTATTATACTAAACAAAGAGATCGGTAGGGGTGAGATAGATATGTAATGGGGGTCTGATATAGGATATGAAATGTCTTATAATAAACAATAGAGTCGGTAGTAGGGTAAGATAGATATGTAATGGTGTAATAGAGATTTAATGTATTATAATAAACATAGGAGTCGGTAGTGGTACGTAGTAAGGGATAATAAGATTAATGTAATTCACAATAGATCGTAGGTGTAGATATGTAAATGGGATGGAGATATAGGATGAGATGGTCGAACTTTGAAAGTTCGGTCGTTTTCAACATTCGAAACTATTGTAAAAAGTTGAAAGTTCGAAACGCGACCCATTTAAATCTATGGGAGCACAATAGTTCGAAAGAAAGGTTTGGAGTCAAAACCAACTAAACTATTAATGTAAACTAATGTTAATGGCTGCTGTGGGACACTGTGAAAATGTTCTCTGGGGAACTGTTCCATATCCGGACTTTATAAAATCGATTGTACTCTACAACGCATACTTCGAGGCTTCGCGTATCGATACTTTCGAGGTAACATGGCACATTTTACTGCAGATTCGATGCTCTGCTTATAGGCTTAATGGAGACTTTACTCGCAGATTGATGTTCTCGCGGCCTAGTACATGTACATTTTACTCGCGATTCGAACTTTTGAACATTCGACTAAATCATACGAAAGTTCGCTAGGAAGATTTTCTTTAAGTCCGCGTCCGAGATAGTTCAGGTCTGGTCCGTTCGACCTCGAAAAAACAGTTCGGACTCGAACGCTCGGGTCGAGTTTCGAGTTTCATGCCATCCCTAATGAGATAGAAATGTAATTATAATAAACATAGGAGTCTGGCGGGGTAAGAATAGATATGTAAATGGGGATAGCGAGCTATGAAATGTTATATAATAAACAATAGAGTGGTTAGGGGTAACGATAGATATGTAAATGGGGGATAAAGAGAATGAAATGTATTATAATACAACCAATAGGAGTCCGGTGGGGTAAGATATATGTAAATGGGTGATAATAGCGATATGAAATTTATTACAAATAAACATAGGCAGTCGGCCAGGGTAAGATAGATATGTAAATGGGGATAACTAGAGTATGAAATGTCATTGATCATAAAACAATAGAGTCGGTAGGGTGGGTAATGGACTAGATAGTAAATGGGTGGATATGAGAGATTGAAATGTATTATAAACATAGGAGTCTGGGTATGGGGCTATATAGATATGTAAGGGATGGTATATAGAGATTGAAAATGTATTAATGGAATACAATAGGAGTCGGTAGTGGTAAGATAGATATTAAAATGGAGATAAATAGAGATATGAAATGTATTATTAAAACAATATGAGTCGTAGGGTAAGATGATAGTAATGGGGGAAATAGAGACTGTATAAAATGTAGTTTACTTAACATAGGAGTCGGCAGGGTAAGATAGATATGTAAATGGGGATCAGACAATATGAAATAAGTATTATAATACAACAATTAGGAGGCGGTATGGGGGATAAGCATAGATATGTTAACATGGGGGGGATAGAAGAATATTGAAATGTATCATAATAAACATAGGAGTCGTGGTTGCGGTAATAGAAGATATGTACATGGGATAATGAGATATGAAATGTATTCAATAAACAATTGAGGTCTGTAGCGGGTAATATGATATGTAAATGGGATCATAGAGATATGAAATGTATTATAATACCAATAGGAGATTCGGTAGGGTTAGATAGATATGTAATGGATAATAGAGATATGAATGGTATTATAATACCAATAGGGAGTCGTAGGGGTAAGATATGATCTTAGGGTAAAGATATGATATGTATCAAATGCGTGGGGGGTATTTCGCAAAAATTAAAGGAATAAGATATGAAATGTATTATAGGTAACAATAGGAGAGGTCGGGGTAACGTTAAGCATAGATTATTTAAATGGGGATAATAGAGATATGAGTTTACATATATAAACAATAGGAGTCGGTCGGGGGGTCAGAGATAGATTGTAACATGGATAATATAGATATGAAATGATTATAATAACAATAGGAGTCGGTTGGGGTAAGATATATTTAAATGGGGATAATGTAGATATAAATGTATTTATAATAACACATAGGGGTCGGTAGGGTAAGATGATATGTAATGGGATAATAGAGATATAAATGTATTATAATAACACAATAGTGAGTCGGTGAGGGAAGGATAGATATTAAAGTGGGGAAATGAGATAATGAATGTATATATAATAACAATCGTTAGGTAAGAGTTCCCCAAGCGGATGTATGGGTAAGATATGAAAGTTAAGTAAAAATAGAGTCCGGAGGGGTGTAGTGATTAAATGGAGATCATAGAGTATATGAAATGTATATACAAAAACAATAGGAGTCGGTGGGGTGAGATAGTATGTAAATGTGGATAATCAGGATATGAATGTATTTATAATACAATAGGAGTGGTAGTGGTAAGATAGATATGTAAATGGGATAATAGAGACATGAATGTCTTATAATAAACAATAGGAGTCATAAGTAGCGGTAGATAGAATGTAAATGGGGGAGATTTTATAGGATATGACATTATTATAAAAACAATAGGAGTCGTTAGGGTAACTAGATGTAACTGGGATAACTAGAGACATGAACATGGTAATTACTACTTACAAAGGTCTCTAGGGAGTCGGTAGGGTAAGATAGATATGTAATGAGGTAATAGAGCAATGAATGTATTATAAAAAACACACTAGGAGTCCGGTGGGTAACGATAGATAATGTAAATGGGATAAATGAGATATGAAGGTATTATAATAAACAATAGGAGTCGGTAGGGTAAGCATAGATTGTAAATGGGGATAATAAAGATATGAACATGTATATAATAAACAAAGGATCGGGTAGGGTACGATGATATGTAACTGGGGACTTAATACCGACGACACTGCCATGTATTACTTTACCATCAGGGTCGGTTGGCGGCGGTAGGGGAAGATAGACCGCGGGGGATGAAGAGGGGAGGGGGGAAAAGAAGGGGGGGGATGAAATGTGATAATAAGACAAAGGAAGGGGAGGGGTGAAAGAAGGGGGAATAGTGGGGGGGGAAAATGGGAGGAAGCCAACTCCTCTACCGAGTGTCCTGCGACATATGTTTACTAAACACTCGTGAGTCGGTTAGGGGTTACGATGCCATATGTACCTGGTGTAATACGGATGAATGATCTATAATAAACAATAGGAGTCGTAGTGGTAAGATAGAAATGGGTAGATGATAGATGAAATATGACAATGGCGGTATTGGGTAAATGTAATGGAATAGAGATTAGAGCTGTCGAACTATTGAAAGTTCGGTCGTTTCGAACTTTCGAACTATTGTAAAAGTTCGAAAGTCGAAAAACGGACCCTTTAAGTCTATGGGAGGACAATAGTTCGAAAGTTTGAGTCAAATACAACTAAATATTAATGGACCTTAATGTAAATGGCTTGGTGGACCTGGGAAATGGCTGGGAGCAGTTCCACATATCCGAGACTTTCGTTAAAACGATCACTCTTACGCACTCGCTACTTTCGAGCTTTCGCGTTTCGAAACGTTCGAGGTAACAGACAGTTTCCTACCTCGCAAGATTCGTATCGCTCGCCTATAGGCTTTACATGGGGAGACTGTTCTCGCAGATTTCGATGTTCGCTGCCTAGATCCAATGTACATTTAATCGTCGCGGATTCGAAAACGTTCGTACGTTCGCAGCACATTGATACATCATCGAAAGTCCGGGGAAAATATCTTAAGTCGCGTCCGAGATAGTTCGAGAAGTCTTAGGGTCCGTATCGCACTCGAAGCATGTCGGCCGACTCGGGTTCGGTTCGAGTTTCTATTGCCATCCCTAATAGAGATATGAAATGTATTATAATACACAATAGGAGGTCGGTATGGGGAACATAGAGATAATGAAATGTATTATAATACACAATAGGAGTCGGATAGTGGGATGGTGTGAGATAGATAGTAAATGGGGGATAATAGGAGATATGAAATGTATTATATAAACAATAGGAGTCGGTAGGGGTAAGAAGATGATGTAAATGGTGTGATGAATAGAGATATGAAAGTATTATATAAACAATGAAGCCGGTGGTAGGGTGTAAGATAGATATGTAAATGGGATAGAATAGAGGTAGTGAAAATGTAATTATAATATACAATTAGGCGCGGTAGGGTAAAGATATGTAAATGGGGTACATAGAGATTAGAGCTGGGTCGAACTATTGAAAGTTCGGTCCGTTTTCGAACATTCGAACTATTTAAAGTCGAAAGTTCGAAAAAACAGGTACCTTAAAAGTTTCTATGGGAGGAAATAGTTGAAAAGTTTGAGTCAAAATACAACAAATATTAATGGTAACTTAATGTAAATCGGCGGTGGGACACTGGGAAATGGTCTGGGGACATGTTCCAATATCCAGGACTTTCATAAAATCGATTTTTAACTCTTACACGACGCGCTACTTTTCGAGCTTTCGCGTTCGAACGTTCGATTGGGTGGTAAATGGACAGTTTTACTCCAGATTGGCATGCGCCTATAGGCTTTAATGTGAGGACTTTACTCGCAGATTCGATGTTCGCGCCTAGATACCATGTACATTTTACTCGCGGATTCGACGTTTCGACGTTCGCAACATCGATAAATCACTCGAAAGTCAGGGAAATATCTTAAGTCCGCTCCGAGTAGTTTCGATGAAGTCTGGGTCGGTTGCACTCGAAACAGTTCGGTCTCGAACTCGGGTTCGAGTTCGAGTTCTATCCACTCCCTAATAGAGAATGAAAGGTATTATAAATAAACAATAGGAGTCGGTAGGGTGGTAAGATAGATATGTAAATGGGGGAAATAGAGATATGAAAGTATTAATAAACAATAGGAGTCTGGTAGGGGTAAGATAGATATGTAAATGGGGGATAATAGAGATATGAAATGTATTATAAAAACAAATAGGAGTCGGTAGGGGTTAAGATTAGATATGTAAATGGATAATAGAGATATGAAATGTATACATAAACAATAGGAGTCGGTAGGGTAAATAGATATGTAAATGGGGATAATAGAGATATAAATGTTATACATAAACAATAGGAGTCGGTTAGGGGTAAGATAGATATGTAAATGGGAGATATAGAATATGAAATGTATTATAATTAAACAATAGGGTCGTTGGTAGGGGTAAGTATAGATATGTAAATGGGGATAATAGAGTTGAATGTATTATGATCAACAATAATCGGTTTAGTTGGGTAGGTAAGATGTAAATGGGGATAATAGAGATAAATGTATTATATAAACAATAGAGTCGGGAGGGTAAGATAGATATGTAAATGGGATTAATAGAGATATATAAAAGATTAATTAAAAATAGGAGTACGGTCAGGGGGTAAGATAGATATGGTCAAATCGGGGATAATAGAATATGAATGTATATAATAAACAATAGGAGTCGGTAGGGGTAAGATAGATATGTAAATGGGATGGGATAATAGAGATATGAAATTGTATGATAATAACAATAGGAGTCGGTAGGGGTTAGATAGATATGTAATGGGGATAATAGAGAATATGAAAGTATTCAGAATAAACAATAGGAGTCGGTAGGGGTGATAGATAGATATGTAAATGGGGATAATAGAGATATGAAATGTATTATAATAAACAATAGGAGTCGGGTAGGGGTAAGATAGATAGTAAATGGGATAATAGAGATATGAATGTATTATAATAAACATAGGAGTCGGTAGGGTGGGTAAGATAGATATGTAAATGGGGATAATAGAGATATGAAATGTATTATAATAAACAATAGGAGTCGGTGTAGGGGTAAGATAGATATGTAAATGGGGATAATAGAGATATGAAATGTTTAATAAACAATAGGAGTCGGCAGGGGTAAGATAGATATGTAAATGGGGTAATAGAGAGATGAAATGTATTATAATAAACATAGGAGTCGGTGGTAGGGGTGAGATAGATATGTAAATGGGGGATAATAGAGATATGAAATGTATTATAATAAACAATAGGAGTCGGGGGTAGGGGTAAGATAGATATTGTAAATGGGGATAATAATAGAGATATGAAATGTATTATAATAAACAATAGGAGTCGGGTAGGGTGGTAAGATAGATATGTAAATGGGGATAATAGAGAATGAAATGTATTAATAAACAATAGGAGTCGGGGGTAAGATAGATATGTAAATGGGATAATAGAGATATGAAATGTATTATATAAACAATAGGAGTCGGTAGAGGGTGGAATAGATATGTAAATGGGGATAATAGAGATATGAAATGTATTATATAAACAATAGGCGGTAGGGGTTGAGAGTAGATATGTAAAGGGGATAATAGAGATATGAAATGTATTATATAAACAATAGGAGTCGGTAGGGGTAAGATAGATATGTAAATGGGGATAATAGAGATATGAAATGTATTATAATAAACAATAGGAGTCGTAGGGGTAGATAGATATGTGAAATGGGAATAATAGAGTATGAAATGTATTATAATAAAACATAGGAGTCGGTAGGGAGGGTAAGATAGATATGTAAATGGGGATAATAGAGATATGAAATGTATTATAATAAACAATAGGAGTCGGTAGGGGTGAGATAGTATGTAAATGGGGATAATAGAGATATGAAATGTATTATAATAAACAATAGGAGTCGGGGTAGGGGTAAGATAGATATGTAAATGGGGATAATAGAGATATGAAATGTATTATAAAAACAATAGGAGTCGGTAGGGGTTAAGATAGATATGTAAATGGGGAAATAGAGATATGAAATGTATTATAATAAACAATAGGAGTCGGTAAGGGTAAGATAGATATGTAAATGGGGGATAAATGAAGATATGAAAGTGATTAATAAACAATAGGAGTCGGTGGTAGGGTAGAGATAGATATGGTAAATGGGGGATAATAGAGATATGAAATGTATTATAATAACAATAGGAGTCGGTAGGGGTAGATAGATATGTAAAGGGGGAATAGAGATATGAAATGTATTATAATAAACAACGGAGTCGGTAGGGTGAGTAGAAGATAGATATGTAAATGGGGATAATAGAGATATGAAATGTATTATAATAAACAATAGGAGTCGGTAGGGGTGAGATAGATATGTAAAGGAGGGATAATAGAGAATAGATGTATTATAATAAACAATAGGAGTCGGTAGGGTAAGATGGATATGTAAATGGGGATAATAGAGATATGAAAGTATTAAAAAACAATAGGAGTCGGATAGGGGGTAAGATGATAATATTAAATGGGGATAATAGAGATATGAAATGTATTATAATAAACATTGGAGTCGGAGGGTAAGATAGTATGTAAATGTGGGATATAGAGATATGAATGTATTATAATAAACAATAGGAGGTGGTAGGGGTGAAGATAGATATTGTAAATGGGGATAATAGAGATATGAAATGTATTTATAATAAACAATAGGAGTCGGTAGGGGTAAGATAGATATGTAAATGGGGATAATAGAGGTATGAAATGTATTATAATAAACAATAGGAGTCGGTAGGGTAAGATAGATATGTAAATGGGGATAATAGAGATATGAAATGTATTATAATAAACAATAGGAGTCGGTAGGGGTAAGATAGATATGTAAATGGGGATAATAGAGATATGAAATGTATTATATAAACAATAGGAGTCGGTTGTCGGTAGGTGTAGGGTAAGATTAGATATGTAAATGGAGGATGAATAGAGATATGAATTGTACTATAATAAACAATATGAGTGCGGGTAGGGTAAGATAGATATGTAAATGGGGATAATAGAGATATGAAATGTAAGTATAATAAAACAATAGGAGTCGTAGGGGTAAGATAGATATGTAAAGGGGATAATAGGGATATGAAATGTATTATAATAAACAATAGGAGTCGGTAGGGGTAAGGATAGATATGTAAATGGGGATAATGGAGATATGAAATGATATAATAAACAATAGGAGTCGGTTAGGGTAAGATAGATATGTAAATGGGATAATAGAGATATGAAATGTATTATAAAAACAATAGGAGTCGGTGGTAGGGGTAAGATAGATTGTAAATGGGGATAATAGGAGATATGAAAAGTATATAATAAACAATAGGAGTCGGTAGGGGTAAGATAGATATGTAAATGGGATAATAGAGATATGAAATGTATTATAATAAACAATAGGAGTCGGTTAGGGGTAAGATAGATATGTAAATGGGGATAATAGGATATGAAATGTATTATAATAAACAATAGGAGTCGGTAGGGGTAAGATAGATATGTAAATGGGATAATAGAGATATGAAATGTATTATATAACAATAGGAGTCGGGGTTTTAGCGGGTGAGATAGATATGTAAATGGGGATAATAGAGATATGAAATGTATTATAATAAACAATAGGAGTCGGTAGGGGTAAGATAGATATGTAAATGGAGATAATAGAGATATGAAATGTATTATAATAAACAACAGGTAGTCGGTAGCGGTAAGATAAGATAGTATGTAATGGGGATAATAGAGATATGAAATGTATTAAATAAACAATAGGCGAGGCGGTAGGGGTAAGATAGATATGTAAATGGAGATAATAGAGATATGAAATGTATTATAATAAACAATAGGAGTCGGTAGGGTATAGCGGTAAGATAGATATGTTAAAGGGGATAATAGAGATATGAAATATTTAATAAACAATAGGAGTCGGTAGGGGGGAAGATAGATATGTAAATGGAGATAATAGAGATATGAAATGTATTATAATAAACAATAGGAGGGTATTGGTAGCGGTAAGATAGATATGTAAATGGGGATAATAGAGATATGAAATGTATTATAATAAACAAGGAGGCGGTAGGGGTAAGATAGATATGTAAATGGGGGATAATAGAGATATGAAATGTATTATAATAAAACAATAGGAGTCGGGGGTAGCTGTAAGATAGATAGTGTAAAGGGGATAATAGAGATATGAAATGTATTATAAAAACAATAGGAGTCGGTAGGGTAAGATAGAATGTAAATGGGGAATAGAGATATGAAATGTATTATAATAAACAATAGGAGTCGGTAGGGGTGAGATAGATATGTTAATGGGGAGATAAAGAGATATGAAATGTATTATAATAAACAATAGGAGTCGGTAGGGGTAAGATAGATATGTAAATGGGAAATAGAGATATGAAATGTATTATAATAAACAATAGGAGTCGGTAGGGGTAAGATAGATAGATATGTAAATGGGGATAATAGAGATATGAAATGTATTAATAAACAATAGGAGTCGGTAGGGGTAAGATAGATATGTAAATGGGATAATAGAGATTGAAAGATTATAATAAACAATAGGAGTCGGTAGGGGTTAGATAGATATGTAAATGGGGATAATAGAGATATGAAATGTATTTATAACTTAAATAGGAGTCGGGGGGTGGTAGCAGTAGATAGATATGTAAAAATGGGGAAATGGAGATATGAAAGTATTATAATAAAAACAATAGGAGTCGGAGGGTAGGGGTAAGATAGATATGTAAATGTGTGATAATAGAGATATGAAATGTTATATAATAAACAATAGGAGTCGGTTAGGGGTAGGTAAGTAGATATGTAAATGGTGGATAATAGAGATAATGAATGTATTATAATAAAACAATAGGAGTGGGTAGGGGTAAGATAGATATGTAAATGGGATAATAGAGATATGAAATGTATTATAATAAACAATAGGAGTCGGTAGGGTGGATAGTAGATATGTAAAATGGTGATAATAGAGATATGAAATGTATTATAATAAACAATAGGAGTCGGTTAGGGGTAAGATAGATAGTAAATGGGGATAATGGAGGTATGAAATGTATTATAATAAACAATAGGAGTCGGGGTTAGGGGTAAGATAGATATGTAATGGGGATAATAGAGATATGAAATGTATTTAATAAAAGATAGGAGGTGGTAGGGGTAAGATAGATATGTTAAATGGGGATAATAGGATATGTGATTATAAAAACAAATGGAGTCGGTAGTGGTAAGATAGATATGTAAATGGGGATAATAGAGATATGAATGTATTATAATAAACAATAGGAGTCGGTTTAGGCAGTAAGATAGATATTGTAATGGGATAATAGAGATATTGAAATGTCTTATAATAAAATAGGAGTCGGTTAGGGGTAAGTAAGTAGATATGTAAATGGGAGGATAATAGAGATATGAAATTTATAATAAACAATAGGAGTCAGGTAGGGTAAGATAGATATGTAATGGGGGCTAATAGAGATATGAAAGTATATAATAAACAATAGGAGTCGGTAGGGGTAAGATAGATATGTAAATGGTGGATAATAGAGATATGAAATGTATTATAAAAACAATAGGAGTCGGCTGGTCGGTGAGATGAGATAGATATGGTAAAAATGGGGATAATAGAGATATGAAATGTATTATAATAAACAATAGGAGTCGGTAGGGGTAAGATAGATATGTAAATGGGGATAATAGAGACTTGAAATATTAGGTGGGCCCCTTAATTCATTCTGGTTGGCCTCTGGTATAAGATTTCATGGTGGGCCCCAACAGTCCACTCAGTGACAATGAGCAAAGAAGATATTTTGACACTATTATTACCATCTTATAAAGAAATAACATTTGACTTTTCACTACATTGTTTACCTTTTCAACAGAATTTTCACCACACATTGTATACTTTCGGCCCCTTCTGCTGTTCTGTGCACGGAAGCAGAAGAAGAGGCCGTGAACAAGGGAACAAAGGTGGGTATGTACATTTAGGGGCTGATTTAGATTTTTTTAAACATGGGGGTTATTCAATAAAAGTTTTTACCATTAAAAATGTTGCTAATTTTGCCCCAACCAATCAGATGTTAGCTTTCAAATGTTAAATTAGAAAGGGAAAGTTTAAGTATAAACTTTGAATTTGGCTTGAAAGACTGCATTTTGGAAGGGAATGTGTGTGTGTTTGTGCTGCAAATTTTAAAACTCAATAATGCCAATGAAGAGGACATTGTTGTTTTTTACTTACCCTTTAAATATGTCACATGCATTAAAGGTAGGTCAGTTGGTATGTGTATTCATATCAGGTTGGGGGATAAAATATTAACTTTTTTGATGATTGGTCACAATGTGTTTTTTGACTATAGTTGCCCTTTAAATATGGCTGCCATGGAAATGGAAGGGTAAAAACCTTCAGTAAAAACCCCCACGTTTTTACTGTTTGCACTAGCATAGATATTATGATATATGGGGCCCAGGAATGTGCATTGATCATCTCTTTTCTTGTTTGTTCTAATGTTTTGGTCAGATCAGTAGCACTTCCACTATTTGTCATAAAGTAAGTTTGCCCCCCTTTTGTGTATATATTGTAGCAAAGTTTCTCTGCAGGAAGATTGACCAAGCTTCCATGTGGTAGTAGCACCCCCAACACGTCCCTTTAATTGGAGGTCTTATGCCTTGAACACTAAGCATTGGATGATAGGCCTCTTCCCTCCTTGTTAAAAGCCAGTAGGTGGGGGGAAGTGATAGCCTGTAATACTAATCCAATGCAAGGTCAGGGAGACAACCTTCCCATGAAAATGCAACCAAGCAGGGTGGGTCAGCCCAGATAAATGACCCAAGGTAATTAGTTAGGACCTTCCATACTGGGGTTACCTTGACATGGTTGGAAGGATTTTCACTTTTATGCATAAAATTGTAACTAAAAACCCCCCATGTTTTTACTGTTTGCACTAGCACAGATATTATGATATATGGGGCCCAGGAATGTGCATTGATCATCTCTTTTCATCTTCAGTAGGTGTATGTACCTGGATCAGGTTGGAAGTTAAAAAAATAAACTTTTGATTATTGATCAAAATTAGTTTTTTTTTTTACTTTAGTTACCCTTTACATATGGCTGCCATAGTAATGGATAAGTAGATCAGTAGGTGTGTATACCTGTGTTGGGTTGGTGGTTCAAAAAAATGTTTTTTTGATGATTGGTCAAAATTAGTTTTTATTTTACTTTAGTTACCCTTTAAGTATGGCTGCTACAGTAATGGAAGGGTAGGTCAGTAGGTGTGTATACTTGTATCACGTTGGGGGTTTAAAAAAAACTTTTTTTCTTATTGATCAAAATTAGCTTTTTTGACTTTAGTTACCCTTTAAGTATGGCTGCCACAGTAATGGATAAGTAGATCAATAGGTGTGTGTACCTGGGTCTGGTTGAGGGAGTATGTCTTTTTTGTGTTTACAACCATAAAACGATCTTTTATTGAGGAAAAATCAAAATTAGCTTTTTAGACTATAGTTACCCTTTAAGTATGGCTGCCACTCTAATGGATAAGTAGATCAGGTAAGACACAACTCCATCTCCCGTTCTTCAATTAAACGAAAATGTAAAAAAATCTGTGGCGATACCCTCAAAGATTTTGTCTTATTTCTATATATGATATACACAGTTAACACTTTGTGTTGCCCCTTTCTTCTTAATTTGTTTCAGATCAGTTATGGTGCTACGGACCCTTCTCTCGGTGATAGAACCACCTTCCCAAATCTATTCAGGACAGTTCCAAATGATGAAAGTAATATTTCTGCCATAGTAAAATTAATAAGATATCTTGGTTGGAACTGGGTTGGAATTATTAAATCTGATGATATCAGTGGAGAAAGAGAACATCAACTGCTCACAAAATATCTTTCTAGTCATGGTATCTGTATTGAGTTCACACTAAAGATGAAGAAGTTTAATAGTGGTTTGAAAGATGTTTCAGTCCAAACACATAAAGAAATTATTCAAAAATCTTCATCCTCTGGAATTATAATTTGTGGAACATCAGATTTAATAATATTTTCAGAATTTAACTTTTTATTTGATTTGCTTAAAGAAAAGACATTAATATTTTTATTTGATTGGATAACAAAAGTATCTTTTTTTTTAAAGAGAACACATATTTTCTTCGGTAGTTTAGTATTGGTCCCACAATACCCATATGACTTAGATACTCCTGAACGGATGACATTTTTAAGTAATGTTCATCCCTCACAATATCCAGGAGAAGAGTTGCTTGAAGATCTCTGGATGGGGAATTTCCACTGTTCATCAACAAACCAATATAAAAACCAGGAAATGGAAAACTTATACAAGCAGCCTCTTAATAACTGTACTGGGAAGGAACGTCTCATTGATGTGGGGATTTCAAATTCTGAAAATGATTTACCAAGTCTATACCTTGCATTGAATATGATGTCTAACGCACTACATGATATACATATGTCACTTACTGAGCCTGAAAAAAGAAGAAAAAACTGGTATATGTACCAGGTAAATATTTATAAACATATTGAGTAGTGATGGCTGAACTCGCCGGAATCTGTTCCGCTTGCTGATTCGTAGATTTTTTAAAAAATCAGAAAATTCAGTGGAAAGTGGAAACCATTGAAGTCAATAGGAATTTAAAAATCTATCTATATCCTGTGCGGAAACTTTATGCGATTCCTGTTTTGGCTTTCCACGTAGTATTTTGGAGATTTCTAGAAATTTAAATTCTAGAAATTTAAAACATTTTCAAAATGTTTAAATTCAAAATTCTTGAACGTTCTATAAATTTCTAAAACAGTTACGCGGTTCGCAAAGATCTGAAAAAGTAACAAAAGTTCCATATCTGGCGGGTCAGTAAAATCCACTTTAAAACCGTGTTCGAGTCCGTCTCTAATTGAGAGTTATCTAGAACAGTGTAAACAGTGTAAACTGTAAAGAAAAACAGATGTCAGTTTGACATGCCTTTGATGTTTCTATTTAATCTCTTTTATAAAGATGGATAGATTTATTGAAAGTAAATAAACAATTGTACTTAACACACTAGGGCCTGTATTGCATTTTATCTATTGCTATGTTTATTTTCTTGATCCAGGTTGATGCAATGATCAATGTATATGTGGCCTTTTAACAACTGCCAGTCATTCGGTCTTCAGTCCTGCCCATTGGGTCTTAACCAACAGACTAAACCTCTCCCAACAGAAGAGGTGCAAAATAAAATTGTACTGCTGCATTGCACTGTTAGTTGAGAAGCTAAAGGCAGGCATGATGTTGAGGGTTCTTAAAAGGTGTTAAAAAGTGGAAAACAAAATAAAAACATTTGGAAACAAATACAATTTTTCTAGCTTATTTTATAAATGTTCCAATGTGATTTGCTGTTACCCTTTAAATATAAACGCTCTCCATATTGTGTTGTATAATATAGTAAAGTATTCGAGATTGAATAAAGACATACATCCCTCTAGGTCCAATCTACTCAGCAATGCCCAAATTTCCTGCCTAAGGCAAAAAAAAAAATAAATAAAACCCACCAAATTTATGAAGGGGGTAAAATTCCTTCCTGACTCCAAGTGGCAATCGGAAATTTCCCTGGATCAACTCTACTTTATGTATCAATACCAGTAACTTGTAACATTCCTTGTTTGTAGAAACTCATCCAGCTTTTTATTAAACTGACCAATGAACCTGCCATAACAACGTCCACTGGAAGACAGTTCCATAGCTTTACCGTTCTCACAGTGACAAACCCTTTCCCAACTCTACTTTATGTATCAATCCCAGTAACTTGTAACATTCCTTGTTTGTAGAAACTCATCCAGCTTTTTATTAAACTGACCAATGAACCTGCCATAACAACGTCCACTGGAAGACAGTTCCAAAGCTTTACCGTTCTCACAGTGACAAACCCTTCCCAACTCTACTTTATGTATCAATCCCAGTAACTTGTAACATTCCTTGTTTGTAGAAACTCATCCAGCTTAAACTGACCAATGTACCTGCCATAACAACGTCCACTGGAAGACAGTTCCATAGCTTTACCGTTTTCACAGTAAAAAACCCTTTCCGAGCTTGAAGCCTAAACCTTTTTTCTTCAAGTCTTAAGGGATGTCTGTATGACATTTTCTTTTGGTAAACAATACAGTATTGTATTGTATGTATATGTATTGTATGTCCGTTAAAGTATTTATACGCAGTAATCAAACCTTATTAATACAAGACAATATCTTGCTGCCTCTAGTGCCTGGCAGTGCTTGCTACATTTCCACCAAAACTCCCAGATCCTTTTCCAACAGAGATTCACGTAACACAGAGCCATTTATAGTATAAGGAGCACAAGGATTTTTAAGCCCAAAAAGCATCACTGCCACTTAGCAGCCCAATGTGACAATCTATCTAGATCCACCTGCAACGATTGCACATCCTCTGTAGCTTTAAATGGTCAATATAGTTTTGTCATCCGCTGACAACACCTACTTCCAAATCATAAATAAACAGATTAAATAGAAGCGGCCCCAACACAGAACCCAGTGGAACCCCACTCAGAACTTTAGTCCATATTGATGAAGACCCATTAATAACTACTCTCTCAATCCGATCCATCTTCACCACAAATTTCAAACGGACAACCCACTTACACCTAATACAGACATAGGTCACCTGGAACGACTGATCCAAGTTCCTATACATGTGGCAAGATACTCATTGCATGGTATCAACAAATTGTCCCTACTAAATACACTGCAGCAACACACCAACCTTGTTTAACTGCCTTTCTTTTTTCAATGTCCTTATTTTTCTATATCCCTAATATAAATAATACAAAGGGGTTTATAACAAGTTCCTATCCAGTTCTTTCCACTCACAGGTTCTCTACTATTAATTACATTACTACTGTATATTTGGTACGTTATATGTGGACTACCTTGTGCTGCATGTTCAGCATTAGCAGCCAAACATTAAATCCCAACTGGTTCGCATGGCATCTTTATCCTTTATGCACATAAATGTACCCATGACTAGAGATGGACTAGAACTCGAACCCGAGTTCGAGCCGAACTATTCGAATTCGAACGAATTCGGACTTCTCGAACTATCCCGGACGCGGATTTTTTTATATTTTCGGACTTTCGCTAAATATCGAATGTTCGACTGTTCGAATATCGAATCCGCGAGTAAAGGGTCCATTAAAACCTATACGCGAGCATCGAATCCGCGAGTAAAATGTCCATGGTACCTAGGCGCGAATGCGAATCCGCAAGTAAAGTGTCCATTAAAACCTATACGCGACCATCAAATCCGCGAGTAAAATGTCCATGGTACCTAGGCGTGAACACGAATCTGCGAGTAAAGGGTCCATTGAAACCTATACGCGAGCATCGAATCCGCAAGTAAAATGTCCATGGTATGTAGGCACGAACGCGAATCCGCGAGTAAAGGGTCCATTAAAACCTATACGTGAGCATCGAATCCGCGAGTAAAGGGTCCATTAAAACCTATACGCGAGCATCGAATCCGCGAGTAAAATGTCCATGGTATCTAGGCACGAACGAGAATCCGCGAGTAAAGGGTCCATTGAAACCTATACGCGAGTATCGAATCCGCGAGTAAAATTTCAAAAGTTCGCCCATCTCTACTCATGACCATGCCCCTCTCTGCATGTACATTCTCAGCTGTCTCTGTTCATTATTCTTCTAAGCCTTCTACTCACATTAGATAATTGTTGGTCAAAGCACCTGATTGACCAATTCAGCTGTCAATCTACGGTATGTGGCAGTTCCCGTCTTTTTGACCATGTCAGGGAGCTATGCAAAATGACACAACCATACAGTATGTATACTGCATATACAATGGCCTCATCAACATGTTATCACAAAATCACCTTTATTTCAGTTATGGTACATTATAATCTTTTAGAGTAATTGTGCATTTGTACGGCTCGAATTAACAGCTGCCCCGGCACCTGAAAAATCATTCCTATTTTAATGAAAATGGAGAGATTGTAACAAGATACAATATACTCATTGGAACAAAGGAGGGTTTAAAAAATCTTGGAACATTTTCACCCAGTGCCCCATCAGATCAGCTGAGAAACATCAACTTCGACTTCATGAAATGGAAGGGAAACAACCAGACAGTAAGTGGATGTATGTATGATTTTATTTATAAAGCGCCACTTGGGTACGCAGCAAGGGGATAAGTGCAAGCCATTAACAGATAGATTAAAAAAAAAATGGTTCTCATGGCATCTTAAGCCTTTATGCACATGAATATACCCATGACAATGCCCCTCTCTGCATGTACATTCTCAGCTGTCTCTGTTCATTATTCTTCTAAGCCTTGTTCTCACATTAGATACTTGTTGACTAAAGCACCTGATGAAGTCTAATGATTGACCAATTCAGCTGTCAATCTACGGTATGTGGCAGTTCCCGTCTTTTTAACCATATCAGAGAGCTACACAAAATGACACAACCATACAATATGTATACTGCATATACAATGGCCTCATCAACATGTTATCAAAATATCACCTTCATTACAGTTATGGTACATTATAATCTTTTAGAATAATTGTGCATTTGTACGGATCAAATTAATTGGATTACTGATTTTTTTTTTATTTGCAAGTTTTTATACTATGGGTCGTTTCTATAAACAAACAAGTTGACATTGCGGCAGAATTTACGTCAACCTTTTGTAAAAAGGGATTTTATGAAGTGGCATAAATTTGTCCCATTAAAATGACACTGCAGTAAACATTTTACTTTTTTGATCTGGACTGCCCTGTCTATGTCCACCGTTGTGATAAAGATGAATCCATATATATATATAGAAAATGCAAGGAGGTTGATTGCACTCCACTTTAATGGTCATCAACCAGGGTGCTTACCCCGGAGTAGACAGATACATATTTAGGAAATTCGGAGCACCCAACTGGGTTTTTCAAAATAACAAACAAACAGGGAGATTCAATAAAAGTTCTTATTGTTTAAAATGGTGCTAATTTTGCCTCAACCAATCAGATATCATTTAACATTTAAAAGCTAACATCTGATTGGTTGGGATAAAATTAGCACCATTTTAAACGTTAAGAACTTTGATTGAATAACCCTAAAAGTTTATTAAAGTAACATCACATCAACGCGTTTCAGTCCACCTGGGACCATCATCAGGATTAGTGATGGCCCAGTTCGCGGATCCGAACCTGGATCCGCGGCGGATTTACCTCGTTCGCGAACGGCGGATATCACAGATTTTCCGGTTTTCCGCTTCCGGACTTTTCCGAACCGCGTTTTCAAAAATTTCCGAAATTACGAGGATTTCTCGTATTTTCGAAAATACCGCGTTTTAGAAAATTTTCGAAATTACAGGGATTTCTCGTATATTTCGAAAATACGGGAAAATACAAGAAATCGCAGATTTCGTATTTTTGCAGAATCCTCGTATTTCCGAAGAATCCTCGTATTTTCGAAGAATCCTCGTATTTCCAAATTTTAATAGGTTTTAATGGGTCTGCTCGTGGATTTTCGAATTTTCTAATTTTTTCGAAAATTCGCGGATCCTCGAGCAGACCGCATTTTGTGAAGTTCGGACATCTCTAATCAGGATATTGATCACTAGCACATCTGCTAAATGTAGTTATAAATTAGCCTTATTGGAGTGCTTCCACAATCCTTGTATATATATATATATATATATATATATATATATATATATATATATATATAAGCAGTAATAATGCACTCAAAGGTCCTTTTCACAGTTTATTAGTGCATCAAACGTTTCGGTCTTGTTCTAAGACCTTTAGGATACCTTTAGGATAAAGGTCTTAGAACCAGACCGAAACGTTGCTGATTGCACTATTGTTTGCACTTTTTTGATGCACTAATAAACCGTGACCCTTGAGTGCACCCATTATTACTGCTTGTTGATAGTTTCTTAGGAGTTGCACCAGGGCATATATATATATATATATATATATATATATCAATGTGTATATATATATATCAATGTGTTCTATATTTGCATGAATTATGTGTTTGGTGTATTCATGTCTGAGGTGTGAGAGATAAATAAAAAGTAATAATGTTTTTATGAAAGGGTTCCCTGAGATTCAAGGATTCCATAAGGATAAAAAGGTTGAAAACACTGGTCTACTGGGGGGATTTACACTATTGGCTAGCAGGACTTTAACTCCATGTTAGTGCCAGATACACTGGTTATGTAAAAGACACCCGTGCATCCGGCGCATGCAATTGCATATCCAATAAACACCTTAGGATGGAATAGATGGGCATAGATGAGCATATGTCTTAATTTAAATAGATAATGTTAATATGTAAATGTTAGACAAGCATTATAGGGTAAAAAGGTGGTACTAAATGGGCAATTGTCTTTATACAACGAATTATACTATGTTACTATGTAACTATTAGACAGACATTATGGGTAGGGTATAAAGGTTGGACTAGATGGGCGTATGTCTTTATACAACCTCCAATACTATGTTACTATGTAACTGTTATACAGACATTATGGGTAGGGTATAAAGGTTGGACTAGATGGACAGTTTCTGTTTACCTAATACTTTCTGTAGACAAATAAAGTTACACAAATGGTTTTGTTTTTAAATAAGCATAAAATTTTGGTCCACCACAATAAGTTATGTAGGCAATTATGTAAATTTTGTGCATTGTGTACTTCGGTTCATTTTTTGCACTTCGTGTCAAAAGTTCAGTTAACTAGTAAAATATATAGATTCATTTGAGAGTTACTGTGATAAAAGTATCATTTTAACTAGTGTCCCTCAACTTTCTAACCAAATGAAATAAATGGGCCCAGATGTACAAAATAGCAAAAATTTACAGAATTTTTGGGCTGCAGAATTATTTGGTGAACCAGAATGACAGACGTGTTCTACAGAAAATTATGTTGATGAAACATACATAAGATGTTTGTTGTTTTGTACAACAACTAGGGGCTGCATGAAAGAACAAAGCGACATTTACTTACTTTTGCAGATCCTCTTGCACAGTGAGTACAGAGAGTAATCCCTTTGATAAGATTTCAGATCCCTGGCAGTAAAAGCACGCCTCAGTCACCTCTGCTTTACCTCTAAGATGAGCTAGCAAACTAAGTACAATTGGGACTGTCAGAGGATGCGGGGCAGAAGGAGTTTTAGTGAGAGTTCAGGTAACTATCAACTTCGTTCCTGGTTCCTGACCGTTTTATGTGGAGAACGGGAGACCAAGGGCACAGCTCTCGTTCTTCAATAAACTAATGAAATAATAAAATGATCTTACCAGTGGAGATACCCTTTATTACAGATCGAGTCATCCTCTCATGTTTTCTGCTTTATGGTTCCTCAGATATTTGCAAAGAAAAATTATGTTTCTTTGAGATCGATGTTTCAACCCCCTTTTATTTTCCCCACGGGGCCCACGGTTTTGTCTTTTTCATTTCTTTTCGACGCATGGAACACATTATAAACCAGTAAAATTACAGTCTCGGGTACAGTGTGTGATTTACGGATAGGAGTAGGATTTAGATCAGTTTCCTCCCTGACTCTTTATTTATATTAATGAATATGTAATTAGTGAATGAGGTATGACTGGACCAGAATAAAAGGGCGGGTCATTCATTATAAACCAAATTCCCCTTTTCTGCAAAAACTTCAGGAACCGTAGCTCCAGTAACATGATGTTAGACAACTTGATTCAATTATTTTATGGTCTTAAATAGGACACGACGTTGGCGTTGGGCGGGTGAGATTTCCTTTAAGGGCATCTATAACAAATATAGGTTATTTAAATTGACCATAACTGGAAAACTATATTCTTTCCCACCACACATTGTATCATTTTTTGTGGATCTGAACCCCTATTTCTTAGATATTCAATCTAAAAATCTTTTATTTCAGCAGTCAATCAAGTCCTTGCTTGAAAACTATTTTCTGTGAGAAGTTTACTGAGCTGGAAATGTGAAAGAGATTGACAGTTGAATGCTGTATGCGTGGTGCAGGCTTGACAGTTGGTTTGTGGGGGAAAGTCAGAGTCAATATGGAAGTGGGAGTGGTTAAAGAGGGAGGTGGGGATACTGCTCCCTAAACAAATGTGTGCTGTTTGAATCATCGCAGCAAACACATGCAAATCAGAGTAAGTGCACTTACATCTATTCAACTTATAGATAAGGATGAGCACAAGTGCTTTTTTTTTTTAGTAGTGTGTCCCTTTAAGCATGAAGATAATTTAGCTGGATGTTATATAAACAGTATTTTATTCTACTGAATAAAAGACACTACATAGGTTTTCCTGCATGGCATAGATTAGAGCAATTCAGTCTCGTGGTCATTAATTAATTTGTTTAAAAGGGAAAGAGAAAAGGGGAACAAAATAACAGTGATTCTATTTTGAGAAAACTAAGCCAATAAACCGGAGAGACAATAAAGTTTAAAATTCTATTGTCCCTTTTCCTTGGCAACCTTCTAATCCAGATGATAAAATCCACACAAATAGTGGAGATTAATGGGGGGCAGCACCATTCCAAATGTTTGTGAAAATACGCACAATACGTACCCATTTATTAAAGTTTGCGCTACTGATGCACATCCACCTGCATTCTTCTGCGAACTCTGCCTGGTTGTTGGACTACTGTTGGACCACATGCACATTGCAAGAATGTTGCAAGGTAAAAAAAAAACATTCAAGAGCCCCAACTATTTATTGGTTTTACCATTCAGGTTGACTGAACCTTAATTAGTAACATGGGCCAGTGTGATGGTCAGCATTATACTGCTAGATTGGGAGTATTTTTTTTTATTTGCATTAACTAATAATTTGTACTACAGTATTACTCACCCTACACACGTTCAATCTTCTGGAATTGTCACCGTGGAAATATAAATTGAATCTACAGCTGGATGTGTGTCATCACTCCTCCAATTATAACTTATCCTTCCTGGTATATGTCAGTTCATTTAATATTTAAAGCTCTCTAGATGACAAGCCGGGTTGGCGATGGGGATGGAGCGATTACAGGGCTTCACACACAGAACATCAGATAGATCGCGCACTTTAATGGAATTAGATGTTTGGAGATCTCCAGCTGCCCCACTGTACAGCCACATCATAACCAGCACCCACAAGGCAACAGGAATCAGCCCATCTCTGTACAGTCCGAAGCACGGGATCACAGAGGAGAGGATTCGCGTTCTCTGTAAACCCAGTTGTAAGGATTCTGGCTAATTCGCCAACATTATATAGAGAGCCTAAGTGATGATTATGGTACATATAGAATCCCTTAAGGGTCTTGTTTATTTTAAACATTTAAATTATAGCTATTATACTTACTCATCACATCACATCTAACTTTCCCCATAATATTAATCACCTACAAGAATGAAATGCAAAATTAAACTTTTACACTTGGAAGAGATAAATTAGGAACAGAGGACATGCACAGTTCATGATAACATTAACATGGGGATGGATAACTCAATGTGTTCATTATTAAACCTTCTGGTCTAAGAATCAACTTACATAAGAAATAAATTGGAGTAGCCACTCAAGCCTTCAGACCAGGGGACTACTGATACACCAGGGGGTACTCAGGCTAGGCCCCATTATATGCGGTTTTTTAAGCGTTTGTGCACGCGAAAGCGATGCGATTGGTTATAATGAAATCGCCGGGTAACGCAAAAATCCCTGCAATTTCCCATGTGCATGCGTTGCGCATCTGTTTCCGTTTTGTGTAACGCATGAGTCCCCATTTTGTGTCTGCGTTAACGGAAACGCAACAATCGCATGCGCAAAACGCACGCGCAAACTGAAAACGCACAAGAAGTACGCAAACACATCGCGCGCATAACGCTCCCCAACGATTGCCAATGCAGATTTAGTGCTTGTAGGTGGGGCCATTAGGCCTAAGCCTCACTTTATTCCCAAAATCGTATCAAAATGTCAGACTGGAAAACATGCCACACTTCAGACAGAGATGGATGTCCCTTAGACTTTGATGCTGCAAAATGGACAGTCAGGGTGCTGGGAAAGTGTCCCTGCATGGGCCAGGAGGTGGACCTAACGGGTAATTGGGACCCCTCCTTTACTTGCCTTAAACCTTTATAGTTTAGCGTTGAGGTCTGGTGGGGAGGAGGGGGCAGCTGTGGGAGCAGCACAGGAGAGCCGTGAGGGCATGTGGGTAACATAAGATCACGTTTATTACACCAGACCTGGGGCAGGAGCTACTAATAGGAAGCTGCTGTGGTTCCTGCCCTGCAGCAGCCGTTGGAGCCGCACAATAGGTTGGAAACATCATGTGGTTTGGCTGCATTCATGGCAAATGGCACGAATCCATAGAGGAGCATTGCAAATCGCTTCTTCAAATGGGTTGGTTGGAGCCATCGCAGGACAGGACAGCAGAGCAGCCAACCAAGACGTCTTTCTCCTGGGCAGACAGAGTTTAGAGAGCCAGACAACTGGTTGACCGCCACAGATGGAAACCAGAGGACCAAAATCTTCAAAAGGTGACATTTGGTGCGAGAACCATGGCCCAGCACACCAAGCCTGGACCTCCTCCCACTTCTGACACCCACCAGGTCGATTATTGAATATTAATTTTCCATACCTCTGAAATGGTCTGGGCCAGAATCATCCCAACTGGATCTGAAATACATGCCTGGGCTCCAACTTCACCCCCTCCTCACTCAAGCAAACATGGGTCTGTTTTTCTCCTAACGTCTTCTTCCCTAACTCCCCCCTCTTAACATTTTCCTCCTGTTGCACATCCCCTGTGCTTCAGGGTCACAGAGGTTTTGGTTCCCGCTCACAGGTTTACACTGTCTCCGGCAGTAGGGGGCAGTCGGTTTTAGTTGAGGGGGGGATGGGCAGCCAAAAGGCCCAGGTAAGGGTAGCACTGCATCAAACAGAGAGGGCAAAACTCAGTTTGACATCCAACACACTGAAGGGACTGAGGTTATTAGGCCATCTTCCATTATCACCTGCCAGATGATCTCAGCCAGGAAGATTGCTACAGGTCCAAAAAATAATAAATCAGGGGATGACTTCCGGTACCTAGAACTCTATTCAGGACCAAAAACCGAACCAGGGGGGGGGAACATACGGGCTCACCATCCCCATCATGTAGGGAGCCTCATAGACGGGAACAATTCATGGGGCCCCACCAATCTGTAGATGCGCAAAACGGATACTAAGTGTTCACGCAAATAGGGGTAACGCATTCCGAAAATGTGCACATGCGGATCAGGAGGATCCCCTCCTTTCTTCTCATTACTAGAGACCCTAGAGAATTCATTCAGGGACAAGATGTACCTAGACGCCACGTGTTGCTCGGTTACTTTTTTGGATCCAAGTAACGTTGTCACCCTTTTTTCCAGATGTTCGGATGACAGTTAGTTAGGAGGAGGGACAGATCTTCAGTCGTGGTGCACAGATGGAAATCCACACCCCTTTAGATCAAGACACTTTCGGTGATCTGCGTCCCCAGGGTGAATATCCTCGGTGCCAAAATGACAGAATAGAGTTGGGGGATCCTCCCCCTTCATAAGGTGTATTTAACATCTATATTTTAGTATTTAACTTTATTTATTTTAACTTGTTAATTTATATAGTTTAGTATTTAACAATCTCGACTGTGGAAACTGACCCAAGTGAATTAGGGGTTTCTGGCAAAGGGACTTAAACCTTTGTTGCCCTATACACCTTTATCTTTTCAACTTGATGTAGACCTATATGCCTTTACAGGAATTTGAGACTTGGTGATAAAATAATAGACACACACACCACAAGAAAGGAAACACGTTTTAATACCATGGACGTTGATTTAACATAGAAAAGCAATTTGTGTAACCACCCTACTACGTACCGTGTGGAGACATTTATTCACAAGATTTTCAACGGACAGTTGAACAGCTTGATTGCAGCGAAAAACTAGTTGTGGTTTGTCCTTCAGTAAACCTTTCGGTGGATAAAGGGACAGCACTTAAACATTGAAAAAATCACCCTCACCTCACTATACGAGCAGCAGATAAAGGGGGTGGGGTGATTGTTCATGGACACCGAATTCTATGAACATGATAATATTCACAATTACAGTATATCATGTATATAGAAAATTACGGGGGGATCCCCACTAATTCTATATGTAACAAGATTAAACACAATATATGTGAATATAAAAGTTTATAATGTGGTAATATCACTAAAATGGGTAATTCCTTACGGTACCCAGTCCAAAGAACCATATTTTTATAGTCTTCCCAAGATACATAAAGGACCAACTTAACCACCGGATTGCGTCCTATAGTAGCGCCCTGTAGCTCAGTCTTTTGCCCCCTAGCTATATTTTCGATATATTTTGGGTGCCTATAATCCAAAAGACACCTTTCATAATTAACAGATAGTCCACATTTTCTATCTAAACTTAAGGACCTTTAGTGAATGGGGATCGTTAGCAAACTTTTGTTGTTAATATATATATAAATACTTAATTTTTATTATCTTACTGGAGATTATCACTATCGGATAATTACTTCCTTCAAAACATGAATTTTATCTTCAGTTGCGTGGCCGCAGATGGGGTATACAGTTGCGCACCGGCCTATGCTAACGCCTTTATGCGTTGTTGAGTACGTTTATTCTGATGATCTCTACAGGCCCACTGTTGGTGATGGAGATTTATCGAGACGTTGGTTACATCCTGTGCGAGTGATATTGGACCCTCTCGCGGTTCCACGCTAACTTGATTTGGCCATGGAATCTAGTTTCATTCACTATGGATGTATGCGTGAGATACATGTTTTTTAGATATTTGATCCAGAAGCAGGTAAAGGTTTTCTAAACCAAGTGATAGAAAACCTAATACTCCACTAGTACTAGCCAACCTCCAGACATGTAAGGATGCTATACCCCATTGGGCCAATTATCCAGAGTAAAAGATATGTATGGACCACTCGGTATATACTTAACAAGTAAATGTCAGAAAAATCAGAATAGGGGTTATCCAGATTGTGTGTAATTAGCGGCCAGCCAGAACAAAACGGTAGCTATGGAAAGGTCACTCTAACCACTAAAAAGAATTAGAACACGTTCCCATTGGTATCACAGATTTCTGGACTAGTAGAGATGAGTAATATGATATATGTTTATTATATATAGATTTAAAAATGTGTTATATTGTAAATGTTGGGTTACACACGCGAGACATTTAGCACTGTAACTACTAATAACCGGGAAAGAAATTGAAACCTTTGTTAACTGGGAAGTACCGTGTTTAAGATAAAGGGGGAAGGTTTGCATTTAATATTGGCAACAATAGTATACACATGGGAATAAACACCTTCTATTGCATTTTTGTGCTTTATTTAATGTATGATGTAGTGGAGGATCATTGATACACGATATTGTTGGAATAATAATGCCAAATGTCCCTGGTTCCTTCTATGGTTAAAACCGCTATTTTGCTGAAATTCCCAGGGGAATTCCCAGATTCTGTGGCTGTCTGGGTGAAGGTTGTCCTGTGAGACTATATTCATTCACGTAGCTGTGGGCTTGATTCCCTTCTTTCAGGTGCGTATAACCATGGAGAGGGCGGAAACAAAACCTAGAAGGAGGGAGGTGGGAGTATTGGATTCACAAGCATTTTAAATCATGCACTGCTTATGTCTACCATGCGCTCCTGCTGCTATGACTACTCTACACTCCCTAATGCTCGACCATAGGCAATAGACCCTGCTGTCAGATACAGGATTTTCTTAAAATTATGTCAGATACATTAAAATGTTTTCTCCCCCCCCCTGAAATTAGTGGGTGACTACAAGAAAGGTAACAAAAGTGCTAACTAAAGCCTCTAGACAAAACTGAATCAAAACGGCAGAGCACCTGATATATAAGCAGCAATCTGCTTTTTTATATCAATTGGTAGCAGGCTTTATGCAAACAGTGTGTGTAGAGTCTTTTCCGTACAAGCGCAGGGCCGTCCTCCATAATGGAAATTCAAAAGAACCTCCCTCTAGTTCATTTAGGAGAGACTGTACAATAGGTTCTATGTTCCCACTAGGGGGTAAAACTAAGGCCTCAGCAGACACCGGCTGCCAAAAAGGAAAATAAAATGTAAGTAATGTAATTGTGTTTCAATGCCCCTTGTGATTAAGCGGTATAAAATTATAATCCTAGACAGAAAACAACCCTGTTGAAATGAAGGCACATATTACGTAATTCTCGTTTTGCCATGTCTCCAAATGTCCCTGTGGGAATGAATCTATGTTGGGAAAGAAAGACACAGCAAAAGTCACAGAATCATTCTCACAGCAACAGATCCATTTACTCACGATTGTCCCATCTACCTGTATCCAAAAATTGTATAGAAGTGTCCTCATAAGCCATGACTCAACTCAAGTTTATGGTACTTGAGACTGTGTCCATCAGCAGGAGTGAGGTCAGGAATTGCAATAGAGAGCTAGAGGCTCAAACGTAGAGGAGGTTTCGTGGATTATAAACGCTTGCATCCCGGTCACCAGTTAGGATTGAACCGGATTATGATTTTTTATTATTTTTATAATGTATATGTGTTTTTTGGCTTGTATTAACCGTGCCCCTGGCCTCTTTATTCACCTCTGACTAAGCAGGAGAGTGAAAGTGAATTAGCCCCTTTACGGAGCTACACATATGCGCTAGAGTATAGCTTTAAGAGGTGGCTCAAGTGCGGGACAAGACCTCCATCCATAGTACAATATAAGCAGTGCAGTTCATGAGTGTGATTATCTTAATTCACTTCTGTGTTGTGATTGAGAAGGGAACACAGCAGCTTCCCAAATGTTGCATTATGCAGCAAGTTTGCTGGTATAACTTGAACCAATAAAGTTTATGAGGATTGGTGTGCACCACTAGCCAAAATTCAGCTAGATGTTCGCTACTTCCATTTTCTATTGTTTAATACTATTAATATATGGGAAGATGGAAGACGAATCGGGGCACTCCACGGACTTGTACAATTAAAACTTAACTTTTATTGTATAGAGTTCACATGAGTCAATGCTTTCGGCTACACCTAGCCGTCATTCAGGACATCAGACAAACGTCACATCCGGCCTTTATTTAAACATTACGAGCGACGGTGTGCCGGTCCTCCCACACACACCCCCCACCCCGCCCATCCAAACCAGTGAGCACCTACATGTATGATAAATAACACTTATATAAACACCTATATAAGAACCACAGCAATAAAACAGAATGAAGACCTCCCATAAACAGGGGTACTATTCAGCTCACAACTATCACGCAGCCATGCTGGCTGAGGGAATCAAGGTAACACCCATAGACATACCAGTAACTCATAGAATGAAATAAAGATAGGCTACTGAGACAATGGCATACATCTAATTGAAAACAGAGGACACTATACAACTTATAGGAAACAGGAGAATGATTTTGTTGTTTATAAACCCCGTGGGACAATGCTATCCAAGCGGCGCAATCCACCTCACTTCCATGTTAGAGAGAAGCAAACGTGTCCCGGTTAATACCCACCTGGTTTGTGTATAGATTCTATGGCCATCCCCGTAGATTTTTTTTTAAGATTTGTTGTAGCAATAAACACAATCCCGATAAAAGGGAGGAAACAGCTTGTGGTATGGTCCAAAAAATTTTGGAAAGATGTTATGATAAATCAATGATTTATAAACAATTGGTCCCGAGTAAGCGTCATCAAACATTTTAAAGAAGGTTTCGGATGGGGGATTTAGGACGACAGATAAGGGGAATCATTTACCATTATTATACAGTATTCCTAACACTCTGATACGTTTAGAAAGAGTGGTCCGACAAGCACTGGGGACATTTTGAGTTACAGATACTCCTGTACCCTTTTTTAAACAAACCCACCGGATTTGCCAAATAAAGCGGGAAAAAATACTGAAAAATTTATTAGTCCGTACAGATCTATTACCCCAAGATGATAAAAACTATAATTCTTGGTTTAACCAGTAACAACTGGGTGTATAGGGCCTGGGAGTTCAGACATGTAGATCTATCATTACTGGATCGATTTTCCCCAATACCCATGACGGCCATAGAATAAAATTAGACAAAGGTCAACCTGTATTAGTACCCACGTTGGTTACATCATAACATGCCATGTGTGACTTTACTACGTAAAGGCAAAACACAACCACCTCGGTCGGGACGAATGGCCGAATCACCGTTCTGCCATTCGGTGTCAGCCCTCAATGAGACCATGATTCCCATGGTAAGATAAGACATGTTAATGGGGGAGTCATCAGTGCCAGGCTTGTTAAAATGCCCGCCACCAAACTTAGCAATCTACGGTGGATGGCCTAGAATCTATACAAAACGTGTGGGTATTAACCGGGATCAGCTTTGACTTACACAACATGAAGGAGGTGGATTCGCCGCTTGGATACAATTTCCCACGGGGGTTTAAACGAACAAATACATTCTCCTGTTCCTATAAGTTGTATTAGTGTCTCTTTTCTAATTAGATTATGCACATGTCTAGTAGCTTATTTTATTCATTTTATGCGTTTACTGATAGTTCTATGGGTGGCTTTACTCCATTGATTCACCTCAGCCAGCCTGGCTGCGGTGCTAGTTGTGAGCTGTAATATACCCCTTTTAGGGAGTCTCATTTGTTTTTATGCTGTTGTTTTTATATAGGATTTATATATATTTATTATCTCATCATTATGTGCTCACTGATTTGATGTGGCGGGGTGGAGGGTGTGTGTGGGGAGGACCGCCCCTCGCTCGTATGTTTAAATAGCCGGATGTGAGGTTTGTTCTGATGTCCTGATGACGGCAGATGGTAGCCGAAAATGCCATTGAAAACTCATGTGAACTTCTATTCAATAAAAGTAAGTTGTAAGTGTTACATAGTCCGTGGAGTAGCCCCGATTCTTCCATCTTCCATGTCTGGGTTTCTTTTCATCGGAGCGCACCCGGCGTCGTGAATAAGGCAAAGTGCGAGTGCAGCCACATCGTGTCTATTATATATATATATATATTATATAATGGTAAGCCTGTCATTGAAAATCTCTAATAGTACACATGCATCTATGAGTGAACATGTTGACCAAGAAACACACAGAACATATTGATAAAAGGAAAAAATGATTTTATTATTTACAAGTACTCACCAAAAACATTTGTTGGACTTGTTTACTTTAAAAGAGAATTTACCTTACAGCCCTACGGTTGGGACCAGGAGACCCTTGGGTTAATATCCATTCTCCAGGAATCACTCAAACACAGAAGAGAGGCTCACGGAGGGGAAGAGACCTGTCTCCCACAAAATGCAAGCTCAACATTTTCCTTCTGTTTCAAACACGCTCATTCCTCCCCAAAGGACCATAGCCGGTTTTTTACCAATAATCCACCACCCTTGCCGGGACAGGACCCTCCCCTTATGCGCCCTCCAAATATGGAGGGCTTCAAAACTGGGGCCAAAATTTAACAGCAAGCAGACTATCCTCAACGGGACCACGTAGAGGGTTGTCTCCAAACTCTTTCAGGAGGAATGGCGACCTCCACATAGATGCCTTGGATGCAAAAGTCATTATCCCAGGGCTACAAAATAGAATTTGCTTTCCCTCCCCTCCTACTCGGTTTTCCTCCCATCTGTTCTGTCCCAAGATGTCAAAAGCTTCGACATAGCTCCCAAGCCTCATTCAATCCCTACTACTAGGATGGTCTTTTCCCGCTTATCAATCCTCAAGATATTTCAGGGCTTTACTCGACCCTTTAATTCCAAAAAATAAGGCTTGTTCCTTCCAGTACTAAAACCTCACTCCAGTCCAAAAGTTTACACTTCAAGTGGAGTCCTTAGGCCGATAACATGCTTCGACCTGGGATTTCCTGGGTGTCCTTGAAACCTCCAAGACAACTAACTGTCACGTTCCCATCTTGCAAAGGTCTCATCAATGCGCTTTTTGAGTTTCGCAGGAAGATCACCATTTCCAGTTTTACCGTGCTGGCCTTTGGCCTGGCTGGCTCTCTGCGCATATTTACGAAGATCATGGCCTGTCAGTCCAGCATTCCTTCAACACTTAAGGGATCTTCATACTTTCATTAATTGGACGACCCTTACTCAGAAGGCGCAGCACTTTAGAACTGTCTACACAACATTAGGATTCATGACGCAAGGTATTATAACTCAATTCGGCGGATCATCAATCCAAAGAAATCCTTTTTCAAAACCATCTCGTCAGATAACGTACGTAGGAATGAGGTAGGTACAAACACTTCTCTTCACAAGATTTCCTGACACAGGAAAAAATCTCTCTGCTATTAAATCTTGACCGCCAGAGGTGAGAACCTTAACAATGATTTCCATCTGCCATGCAAGAGATTAGTGGGGAAAATGGTATCGCGGTGGAAGTGGTTCTTACGACTCTATTTCCCCGCGTCCCCTTCAAGGACACCTCCTTCTCATTGGGACAAAGAAACAGGGGGCTCTAGATCATGTAATTCCCTCCGCCGCACATTCAACAGTCTCTCACTTGGTGGATGTCAGAATCCAATCTGTCACACAGCAGACAACTTTGGCTTCCACCTTGGACAGTGGTAACAACGGATTGCCAGCCTTCGGGATGGTGAGCAGTGTGCGACCAGTGAAAGTACAAGGCCACTGTTCCCCGGAAGAAACGCCGCCTCCGCATGATCACAACATTCTGAACCTAGGAACGATCTTCCTAGCTCTCTCTCACACTGCACACCTGCATTCTCAGCCACAGCTGTAGAGTATATAAATCACATGAGGGCAATCAAGCGCCATGGTATGAGAGAAGCTTCCAGATTCTAAATGGGCGGAATAGTTTCTACCTGCCTTGTCAGCCATAACATTCCCGGAGTCCTCAACGAAAAAAGCAGACTTTCCAGTCGGCATGCCTTAGTTCCAGAAGAATGGCTCTCACGAGCATCTTCCAGGTATTGTCTCAGAGTTCGGGGACCCCAGATGTGGACATAATGGCATCATGGTTCAATGCAAAGTCCCAACAATTTGCTCCAAGACACGAGATCCACTAGCAACCCTGATAGACGCACTGGTAGTACCTTGCCATTTTCGGCTAGTATACGTTTTTCTCCACTTCCCATGATACCAAGAATCCAAAAAAAATCAAGATGGAACGAGTTCCGGTGAGGTGATATTAATCTCTCCTCGGTGGACTCAGAGGGCCTGTTTGCAGACCTTCTAGCCATGTTGGTCAGAGGAACATGGCCCTTACCCCTTCCCCAGATCTGGACTTATCAAGGTCCATCCTACATCCAAATCTTCAATTAATTTATTTAACGGTTGAATCGCTATCCTTAGAAATGAGAGGTATACCCAATAGAGATGGTCGAACTATTGAAAGTTCGGTCGTTTTTCGAAAAGTTTCGAAAAACGGACCCATAAATGTATTATGGGAGGCAAATAGTTTGAAAGTTCGAGCCAAATACAACTAAAATATAATGGTAACTTAATGGTAAATGTGTGGGACCTGGGAAATGGTCTGGGACGCATGTTCCAATATCCAGGGACTTTCCAAAAAATCGAATTTTACTTCTCACGCGCGCTACTTTCGAGCTTTCGCATTCGAACGTTCGAGGTAACATGGACATTTTACGCGCAGATTCGATGTTCGCGTATAGGCAGTAATGGGAGACTTTACTCGCAGATTCGATGTTCGCGCCTCCTGATACCATGGACATTTTACTCGCGGATTCGATATCGACATTAGCTGTAATGGACATTTTACTCGTAGATTCGATGTTCGCCTTCCTAGATAAAATGGACATTTTACTCGGATTCGATTTGGACATTCGATTAGAAATCCCTTCTTCCCATTGACTTCTATATGCAATCCAGGATCTAAAATTGAGTCTGGAAAGTGGTGTAGTTATTCCACCATACTTTACCCACCAGAAAGCATGGCCACATGCAATGGCAGCGTATGATGGTGGAGTATTCACCCGGCTGGGCTATGACGGGATGCCAATGGCCACGCCACAATATTAAGGAGCGCAACGGAGCATAATGCGCCACCTGCAGGCGAAATGCGGACACAGTTTCGAATTGATCTGACCATCTCTCAGCCCAAAAAGGTGGTCAGACCTCAAGCGGCAGCCGTCGTGTCTATGTCCAGGACATTAGCGGAATATCCAAGGCAAGTATCACATTTATATTAAAATTTTATCTGTGATTGAGTTGTATAAAACACCACTTTTGCACCACTAATCAGGCGGTTGGTTCTGTGGCAGATCTTTCTGACAAGCTCTGTCTAAGTATAACCACTATACGAAAGTACTGCACTTTTCTTTACTTTTACAGCATTGTGATTGTTATTGTCGATGATAGCGCTTCGCACAACCGCCACAAACGATTGCGGGGCCTTTAGTCATTTTCTCCTAAAGGGACAAAGTGCCTATGTTAGTGTTAGTTAGGTTGCAAATTTTAGTTTGTAACAGGTAATGTTATAGATGTTAGTTTAAAGGAATAAGTACACACGAAAAACATTTACAATATTTAATATAATACAGATTTTGAAAAGATCTTTTTTCAAAACGACTCAAAGTATATATTTTTTTAATGTTGTAAGGGCTACACTAGGCATTTTCGCGCGTTTGCGCATGTGTTTCGTTTGCGCCCGCGATTTCGCTAAATGGAAATCGCGGGAACGCGAAAAATTCTGGTGATTTCCGATGCACATGCGATTTGCGTCCGTTGGCGTTTTTGTAACGCATGCGTTAACCACTTTTGGTGCGTAACGCATGCTTTCCATAACTCGAAAAGGCGAAAACGCCATGCGCAAAACGCGAACGTGAAATGTTACAAGAATCGCACACACATCGCGTGCGATAACGCTCGCGATTTGGGTGTGTGCGATTCCTGTGCGTTGCAGTGTGGCCTCACCCTAAGGGTGAGGCACACTGCAACGCACAGGAAGGGTGAGGGCCACACTGCAATGCACAGGAATCGGGCACCAAATCCGGCGTTTATCGCACGCGATGTGTTGCGCGATTCTGTGCGTGTTGCGCATGCGTTTCTTCGCCTTTTTGCGTTATGGAAACGCATGCGTTAATGCACCAAAAATGGTGAACGCATGCGCTACCAAATGCAAACGGAACGCCCAATCGCATGCGCCATCGAAATCGCGTGAATTTTCGCATTCCCGCAATTTCAATTTTAGCGAAAATCACGGGGCCAAACGTGATGCGAAAACGTGGGCAAAACGCGCTAAAAAAAAGCGCTAGGTGGCCAGCCCTTAATTTAGTTAGTGTTAGTATTAGTTAAATGTAACTGTTAGTTAATGTTAGTTGTGTTAGTATAGTAAATGTAACTGTTAGTTAATGTAGTTAGTGTTAGTTAGTGTTAGCGTATTAGTAAATGTAACTGTAGTTAAGTGTTAGTTAGTGTTAGTATTAGTAAATGTAACTGTTGTTGTTATATGTTAGGTGTTAGATGTATGTTAGTAAGTTAGTTAGTTAGATGTAAATTGGTACTGATTAGTAAGTTAGTAAATGTTTAGTAGAAATGTAACTGTTAGTTAATGTTAGTTAGTGTTAGTGTTTAGTAAATGTAACTGTTAGTTAATCGTAGTTGTGTTAGTGTTAGTAAATGTAACGTTAGTTATGTTAGTTAGTGTTAGTTAGTGTTAGTATAGTAAATGTAACTGTTAGTTAAGTTAGTTAGTGTTAGTGTTAGTAAATGTAACTGTTAGTTAATGTTAGTAGTGTTAGTTAGTGTTAGATTAGTAAATGTAACTGTTAGTTAAGTTAGTTGTGTGAGTGTAGTAAATGTAACTGTTGTTAATGTTAGTTAGTGTTAGTTAGTGTTAGTATTAGTAAAGTGAAATGTGAGTTAATGTTAGTTAGTGTTAGTGTAGTAATGTAACTGTTAGTTAATGTTAGTTAGTGTAGTTAGTGTTAGTATTAGTAAAGTAAACTGTTAGTTATTAGTGTGTTAGGTTAGTAAATGTAACTGTTAGTTAATTGTGTGTTATGTTAGTGTATGTTGTATTAGTAATGTACCGTTAGTTAATGTTAGTTAGTGTTAGATTAGTAAATGTAACTGTTAGTTAATATTAGTTAGGTAGTGTTAGTATTACGTAAAGGTAACTGTTTAGTTAGTGATGTTAGTTAGTGTTAGTATTAGTAAATGTAACTGTGTAAGTTAAGTTTGTGTTAGTTGTGGTTAGTATTAGTAAATGTAACTGTTAGTTAATGTTGTTAGTGTTATGTTATGTAGTTAGTATTAGTAAATGTAACTGTTAGTTAGGTTAGTTTAGTGTTAGTATTAGGAATGTAACTGTTAAGTTAATGTAGTTAGTGTTAGTATTTAAATGTAACTGTTAGTTAATGTTAGTTAGTGTTAGAGTATTAGTAATGTAACTGTTAGTTAATGTTAGTTAGTGTTAGTATTAGTAAATGTAACTGTTAGTTAATGTTAGTTAGTGTTGTATTAGTTAAATATAATGTTAGTTAATGTTAGTTAGTGGTTAGTACTTAAGTAATGTAACTGTTAGTTAACTGTTAGTTAATGTTAGTTAGGTTAGTATGTAAATGTAACTGTTAGTTAATGTTAGTAGTGTTAGTATTAGTAAATTTAACTGTTAGTTAATGTTAGTGTGTAGTATTAGTAAATTTAACTGTTAGTTAATGTAGTTAGTATTAGTTAGTGGTAGTATTAGTAAATGTAACTGTTAGTTAATGGTAGTAATGTTAGTATTAGATAAATGTAACTGTTAGTTAATGTTAGTAAATGTTAGTATTAGTAAATGTAACTGTAGTTATGTTAGTAAAATGGTTAGTATTAGTAAATAGTAACTGTTAGTTAATGTTAGTAAATGTAGTATAGTAAATGTACTGTTAGTAATGTTAGTTGTATTAGTATAGTAAATGTAAACTGTTAGTTAATGTTAGTTAGGTAGTATAGTAAATGTAACTGTTAGTTAATGTTAGTAATGTTAGTTTAGTAAATTGTAACTGTTAGTTAATGTTAGTAAATGTTAGTATAGTAAATGTCACTGTTAGTTAATGTTAGTTAATGTAGTAAATGTTAGTATTAGTAATGAACTGTTAGTTAATAGTAGTGTTAGTCATTAGTACAATGTAAAAGTTGTTAATGTGAGTAAGTTTATTAGTAAATGTAACTGTTACGTTAATGTTAGTAAATGTTAGTATTAGTAAATGTAATTAGTTAATGTTAGTAATGTTAGTTAGTGTTAGTTTAGTATTGTAAAGTAACTGTTAGTTAATGTTATATGTGTTGTATTAGTAAATGAACTGTAGTAATGTTAGTAAATGTTAGTACACACACAAATATTCACAATATTACATTATTTTTATATATTATAATTAAAATTATTTTTTAATATATTAAATTTTGCAGATGGGAACGATTTCTGCTACTGATGAAGAGGAGGGAGGGTCACCTTCACCAGCACACCACCAAGGCCCAGGGTGCAGCCTCCGTTTCCCTTCACCACCACACCACCAGAACAAAAATGCCAGGAGGGACCAGCACCGCCGGACCAGCACGCCAGCGGGCTGGCGATTATAGAGCGCGTCTGAAGTGCATGGAGAGCAGGCAGAGGCGCATGGAGGGGCGCTTGCTATCCATGCAAAAAGACCTTTCTGCGCCTTTAAGCGCAAACTATTAAAAATAAATAGTTGCTTTTTTTTTTATTATTAGCACGATGTGCACCGTTTTGTTTATATTGTTAATATTATTGTTTATATATTTTATTTATTAATATCGCGGTTAAGCACCTAATAAACAGGTGATTACGTTTACTAAAAAAGTTAAACTAAACAAATCTTGTGTTTTATTTTTACAAATGACATGACTACAAACATAAGTATTAGGCTCTTTCCCATCCCCCATTGGCTTCTCTCCCTCAGAGTATGCTTCATGCACGGGAAAGCGGGAAGGAGATAGGGTTTGTAGGAACAGCCCATTGAGTAGCAGTAGATTTCACTTCAGTTTGAAAATTATTGCGGAGCCAGGCAGGCTTGCCCCTCCGGACAGACCCATACCCCATTGGCTTCTCTCCTCAGAGTATGCTTCGTGCAAGGGAAAGCTGGGAAGGAGATGGGTTTGTAGAGGAACCAGGACACATTGAGTAGCAGTAGATTCCTTCAGTTTGACAACATTATTGGCGGAGCCAGGCAGGCTGGCCCCTCCGGACAGACCCCATACCCCATTGGCTCTCTCCTCAGAGATGCTTCATGCAGGAAAGCGGGGAAGGGGATAGGGTTTTGAGGAACAGCACCATTGAGTAGCAGTAGATTCACTTCAGTTTGACAACGTTATTGCGGAGCCAGGCGCTTGGCCCCTCCGGACAGACCCCATACCCCATTGGCTTCTCTCCATCAGAGTATGCTTTGGCAAGGGGAAAGCTGGGAAGGGGATAGGGTTTGTAGGAACAGCACCATGAGAGCAGTAGATTCACTTGAGTTTGAAACATTATTGCGGAGCAGGCAGGCACACAACTGACAGCAAACAGCAGATCAACAGCAAAAGCGCTGATTGCTGCTAAGGGCATCACCGTCAGTTACACAAACACAAACAGACACGACACACAGATACGAAGAAACAAACAAAAACACAGGACACCTAGACCTTAACAGGTCTAAACACAAAATTGTGTCCAAAGGACTTATAGGGGGGGTTAGTCCTTAAAAGGTTTGGGTCTCGAGATGTGTGGAATACAGGGGGGGTAACAACAAGTGCTAAACCACCACACTGAAATTCACACACAGAAAGCTCAAATATCACAAAAATCTCTCTCCAAACCTACACTGTCAGGTCTCATAAACACACTCCAACAACATGGCGCTGGTGCATTGCCTTTTATACCCAGGGGCCTGGCAATGCTCAAATTATAGCTGCCGTTGGGTATATTTGTACATGTGGTCACCTTTTTGTTAAATTTGTTCGAATCGTTCGAGTTCGAACGGACCGCGACTTCTCGAACAATCTCGGACGCGGATTTGATATTTCCCGGATTTCGATTTATACGAACGTTCGAACATTCGTAAATCGAAAGTCTGGGAAAATATCGAAACCACGTCCGAGATAGTTCGAGAACGGTCGGGTCCGTTCGAACTCGAACGTTCGGCTCGAAACTCGGGTTCGAGTTCGAGTTCTATGCCATCCCTTATACCCAACTCAGTAATTCCTACAATGTTGGCAGCTCACAAACCTTCTTCCTCTGGAATATATCATCAGGTATGGTACAAATATGTAACGTGGTGTTCATCGTGAGGCTTCTCATCTTCCAACTTTGTTCTCTCTAGAATTCTGGGATTTCTTCAAAGCGGGTACAACAACGGTCTGTCTGCAAGTGTGCTTAAAATGACAAGTATCCACTCTCTCAGTTTTCTTTCACAGAAAACTCATGGCCAGGAAAGATGTCCACACTTTCTTAGAAGGTGAAGCCCATCTTCGGACTCCCTCCGGTTCAGCCATGGGATCTTTCCTTAGAATAGAGGGTTCTTCAAGGCCATCCCTTCGAACCCTTGCATTCAATACCTCTGTCCCTTCTTGCTTGGAAGACAATCTTCCTATTAGTCATTTCATCTATCAGAAGAGCTTACAAACTGGTGGCCTTGTCAGAGGAAACTTCTTGCCTATCTTTCCACTCAGACAAGGCTATTCTTCGACCTCACCCCGCTTTTCTTCCAAAAGTGATCTCCTCCTTTCATATTAACCAGGAGATAGTAGTTCCTTCTTTTTTTCAGAATCCTTCCTCTGACAGAGAGCGCAAATTGCATTCTCTGGATGTGGTGCAGGCTCTCAAGATCTACACTGATCGTACCCGGTGTGTCCGTTCCTCTCAAGCCTTTTTTGTCCTCCTGGCTGGACCCCATTGGTATTCAGTAGCGGGAGCTGTTCCTCTCTTGCAGGTTACAGCCCATTCTACTCAGGCAGTATTCTTTTCTCTAAAGCCGTAAGGGGGACCCAGGGACTTCCCTCCCTGGTTGACATTTTACTTTTGGCTTGCTGCCTTTGTTTTTCTGTTAATTCTGTTATTTCTATACTCCTCTACACTCCCTCTTTGGGACTTACGGAAGGAGGCTTCTGGTGCTGGACTGTTTATACACCAGGTAGGAGCACCTGAGCCTCTCTTCTTGTTTTGAGTGTCCACTCTCCTGGAGAATGGATAAAACCCCAAGGTCTCCTGGGTCCCCCTTACGGCTTCAGAGAAAATAGTTTTACTGGTGAGTACAAAAATCCCCTTATTTTCTTGAAGCTGTAAATTCAATGAATAATTTCATGTTTGTTATAATAATAAAATGTTCTTTACCTGACAAAGCCTGAATTTAACTGACTTTTAGCTAAACACCTGGCAGGAAGTAATGATGGCCTCCTGTATAGGTGGCTACTGTTTTCAAATGTCAAAATACAGAGCAATATGTTTTTTATGTATTGCAGGTGTGCACACATCCCTTTTGGAGTAAGTTGTTGACCACATCTCTGTACACCCATGCACATGGCATACTGTTTCATACAGGAGAGGTTAGGCTTTCACATTTGTGTTGGTTTCAAACTTTTTGTTACTGTATTTGTACGAAGTTCACTTGATTTTTTGTCTGTCATGACAGGGTAATGTTTAAGCCACACACTAAAGCAGGGAAGGATTAACATTTGGGGAGCTGTATTGTCATAGTTAGGGTCTGCTCTTCCAGAACTTTCCAGCCACATTCCACCTCTTACAGAACCTTAGGAGATAAGCTAATGGACCCTAGCCATTTAAAAAAAAAAAAAGGTTATAATATTCCCCCAAACATGACCTAGAATTTGTTAAGTTCTGTGTATTTTCTCATTTTTATTTTTAAATAACTAACTGTAACTATTACAATTCCTAATTTATACCCTAAGTTAACAAATGTAGGGGGAAAAAAGGGTCTAAATCTATGTCTCTAATTAACTAATTCTCATAAATGCAGTTTGAAGCTTATACATGATGATGTCCTAAATTTAATACTGAAAATCATGTGCTATATTAATATGCAATTATATACTTAACATGGACCTTAGTTACCCATTAAATAGATTTTGGAATTCTTTTCAGGTCTAAATAAAATAATGTAACATTTTGGTGTAAATATACATGCTAAAAGTCCAGCACTTGAGGTCAATACGGCAAATATCTCCACACACACAGTGTTTTTCCCTTTGGTGCTCAGATAGGCCGGGATCATTGTGATCCAAACACTGCAGAAGACCAGCATGCTGAAAGTGATGTACTTGGCCTCATTAAAACTGTCCGGTAAGGTTCGAGCTAAAAATGCTTAAAACAAAACTAACAGCTGCTGAAGCCCCATATATAACCAATAACTGAGTAAAAGGCAATAGCTGATCCCTCATTGCAATGAATGATGATTGTTCCAGGGTAAGTGTGAATGTCCATATCTGAAAGGGAGGAGAGAAATGGAACACCAAGTCATGCAGATTATTATTTGAATGGATGAACAGATCAAGACTACAGAATTGGGACAGTTTGACTCCATCATTTCCTCCATGAGCTCCAGGCTTGGTGGCTTTGAATGCAATGTAAACAACATGATAGTCTTGGCCAGGGAGAGAAGAGACAGCTATGGAGAAGGTGATTCCAAAAGTGATTATACGTAACATGCAGGTTATATCCACAGGGCGACCAAGAACAGAAACACACTGAGGAAGCTCAGCTTGATGGAGACAAGGAGGAGGAAGCTGAGGTTCCTGTTGTTGGCTCTCACAATGGGTGTATTACGGTACATAATAAAAACATGTAATTTCATCATAGTTAGAAGACAAGAGATGACTGAAGCAAAAATGAAAAACAAGGAAATTACATTATTAGTGAAGGGAAGAAAATCCTCTTCCATGGCAACACAAAGATTCTTGTTATTATTTGGCCATTCCATATCTTTACATCTAATGCAATTTTCGCTGTCTGAAGGGATAGAAAAAAATGACAAGAACTAAAAATGAAATCTGAAATCCAGATGTAGATACAATATTCACAGCAGCAAATACATTTGAGTATGTTTTCATTTTCACTTGGAATTACTATTAAAATATCTTTATAAACTGTCTTGTTCTACCAATAATTAAATGTTAAACCCAACTTTACCAGTTCTGTTGGAGATTTCTCCTTCCGAACATGAAACACAATCGTAACAGCATATCTGGTATCCGGGTTTTTCAACCATTCTATATCCAGGGAGACAATGGTTTAAACATCTCCATTTTAGAACCTTTATGCAAAATAAAAGAGTTTTATAAAGTATAACATTTTATTTGTGATAAAAGAGAACTATAGTGCATATAATTAAAAAAAAAAGACCAATAATTCCTAGCTCTCAAAATTGTTTCTGTAAGGAGTATATGAAAAGATAAGATTTGAAGAAGTTTATATAACAAAGAAGCACAGACAGAAACATAATATAGTTATATAAAGATATATGCCAATCTAGACCAACCTTTTACCTTACCCAAAACGATTGTCTTACATAGTAACATGATATAGTTAAATAAAAACATACGCCCATCAAATTTGACCTTTATACCCTACCCATAATGTTAGTATAACAGTTACATAGTAACATAGTATTGGAGGTTGTATAAAGACATACGTCCATCTAGTCCAACCTTTATATCTACCATATGTCTGTCTAACAGTTACATAGTAACATAGTATTGGAGGTTGTATAAAGACATACGTCCATCTAGTCCAACCTTTATACCCTACCCATAATGTCTGTATAACAGTTACATAGTAACATAGTATTGGAGGTTGTATAAAGACATACGTCCATCTAGTCCAACCTTTATACCCTACCCATAATGTCTGTATAAACAGTTACATAGTAACATAGTATTGGAGGTTTGTATAAAGACATACGTCTCGCCTAGTCCAACCTTTATACCCTACCCATAATGTCTGTATAACAGTTACATAGTAACATAGTATTGGAGGTTGTATAAAGACATAGTCAGTCCGTACACCTTTATATCCTACCCATAATGTCTGTATAACAGTTACATAGTACATAGTATTGGAGGTTGTATTAAAGACATAGTCCATTAGTCCAAACTTATACCCTACCCATAATGTCTGTATAACAGTTACATAGTAACATAGTATTGGAGGTTGTATAAAGACATACGTCCATCTAGTCAACCTTTATACCCTACCCATAATGTCTGTATAACAGTTACATAGTAACATAGTATTGGAGGTTGTATAAAGACATACATCCATCTAGTCCAACCTTATACCCACCATAATGTCTGTATAACAGTTACAGTAAAAATAGTATTGGAGGTTGTATAAAGACATACGTCCATCTAGTCCTAACTTTATTACCCTACCCATAATGTCTGTATAAACAGTTACATAGTAACATAGTATTGGAGGTTGTATAAAGACATACGTCCATCTAGTCCTACCGTTATACCCTACCCATAATGTCTGTATAACAGTTACATAGTAACATAGTATTGGAGGTTGTATAGAAATACAGTCCATCTAGTCCTACCTTTATACCCTACCCATAATGTCTGTATAACAGTTACATAGTCATAGTATTGGAGGTTGATAAAGACATACATCCATCTAGTCCAACCTTTATACCCTACCCATAATGTTGTATAAACAATTACATAGTAACATAGTATTGGAGGTTGTATAAAGACATACGTCATCTAGTCCAACCTTTATACCCTACCATAATGTCTGTATAACAGTTTACATAGAAACATAGTATTGGAGGTTGTAATAAAGACATACGGCCATCTAGTCCAACCTTTATACCCTACCCATAATGTCTGTATAACAGTTACATAGTAACATAGTATTGGAGGTTGTATAAAGACATACGTCCATCTAGTCCAACCTTTATACCCTACCATAATGTCTGTCTAACAGTTACATGTAACATAGTATTGGAGGTTGTATAAAGACATACGTCCATCTAGTCAAACCTTTATACCTAACCATAATGTCTGGTAACAGTTCCATAGTAACATAGTATTGGAGGTTATATAAAGACATACGTCCATCTAGTCCAACCTTATACCTACCCATAATGTCTGTAAACAGTTCCTATGTAACATAGTATCGGAGGTTGTATAAAGACATACGTCCATCTAGTCCAACCTTTATACCCTACCCATAATGTCTGAAACAGTTACATAGTAACATAGTATTGGAGGTTGTATAAAGACATACGTCCATCTAGTCCAACCTTATACCCTACCCATAATGTCTGTATAACAGTTACATAGTAAATAGTATTGGAGGTTGTATAAAGACATACGTCCATCTAGTCCAACCTTTATACCCTACCCATAATGTCTGTATAAACAGTTACATAGTAACATAGTATTGGAGGTTGTATAAAGACATACGTCCATCTAGTCCAACCTTTATACCCTACCCATAATGTCTGTATAACAGTTACATAGAACATAGTATGGAGGTTGTATAAAACATACGTCCATCTAGTCCAACCTTTATACCCTACCCATAATGTCTATAACGTTACATAGTAACATAGTATTGGAGGTTGTATAAAGACATACGTCCATCTAGTCCAACCTTTATACCCTACCATAATGTCTTGTATAACAGTTACATAGTAACATAGTATTGGAGGTTGTATAAAGACATATGTCCATTCGTCCAACCTTTATACCCTACCCATAATGTCTGTCTAACAGTTACATAGTAACATAGTATTGGAGGTTGTATAAAGACATACGTCCATCTAGTCCAACCTTTATACCTACCCATAATGTCTGATAAACAGTACATGTAACATAGTATTGGAGGTGTATAAAGACATACGCCCATCTAGTCCAACCTTTATACCCTAACCATAATGTCTGTATAACAGTTACATAGTAACATAGTATTGGAGGTTGTTATAAAGACATACGGCCATCTAGTCCAACTTTTATATCTACCCATAATGTCTGTAAACAGGTACATAGTAACATAGTATTGGAGGTTGTATAAGACATACGTCCATCTAGTCCAACCTTTATATCCTACCCAAAGTCTGTCAACAGTTACATAGTAACATAGTATTGGAGGTTGTATAAAGACATACGTCCATCTAGTCCAACCTTTATACCCTACCCATAAATGTCTGTCTAAACGTTACATAGTAACATAGTATTGGAGGTTGATAAAGACATACGTCCCATCTAGTCCAACCTTTATACCCTACCCAAAGTCTGTCTAACAGTTACATAGTAACATAGTATTGGAGTTGTATAAAGACATACGTCCATCTAGTCCAACTTTATACCTACCCATAATTCTGTCTAACAGTTACATAGTAACATAGTATTGGAGGTTGTATAAAGACATACGTCCATCTAGTCCAACCTTTATTACCCTACCCATAATTCTGTATAACAGTTACATAGTAACATAGTATTGGAGGTTTATAAAGACATACGTCCATCTAGTCCAACCTTTATACCCTACCCATAATGTCTGTTAAACAGTTACATAGTAACATAGTATTGGAGGTTGTATAAAGACATACGTCCATCTAGGTCCAACCTTTATACCCTACCCATAATGTCTGGATAACAGTTACATAGTAACATAGTATTGGAGGTTGTATAAAGACATACGTCCATCTAGTCCAACTTTATACCTACCCATAATGTCTGTTAAACAGTACATAGTAACATAGTATTGGAGGTTGTATAAAGACATACGTCCATCTAGTCCAACTTTTAACCTACCCTAATGTCTGTATAACAGTTACATAGTAACATAGTATTGGAGGTTGTATAAAGACATACGTCATCTAGTCCAACCTTTATACCACCCATAAAGTCTGTTAACAGTTACATAGTAACATAGTATTGGAGGTTGTATAAAGACATACGTCATCTAGTCCAACCTTTATACCCTACCCATAATGTCTGTTAACAGTTACATAGTAACATAGTATTGGAGGTTTGTATAAGACATACGCCCACTAGTCCAACCTTTATACCTACCCATAATGTCTGTATAACAGTTACATAGTAACATAGTATTGGAGGTTGTATAAAACATACGCCATCTAGTCCAACCTTTATACCCTACCCATAATGTTCTGATAACAGTTACATAGTAAATAGTATTGGAATTGTATAAGACATACTCCATCTAGTCCAACCTTTATACCCTACACCATAAATCTGTCTAACAGTTACATAGTAACATAGTATTGGAGGTTGGTAAAGACATACGTCCATCTAGTCCAAACTTTATACCCTACCCATAATATCTGTCTAACAGTTACATAGTACATAGTATTGGAGGTTTATAAAGACATACAGTCCATCTAGTCCAACCTTTATACCTACCCATAATGTTGTTCTAACAGTTACATAGTAACATAGTATTGGAGGTTGTATAAAGACATACGTCCATCTAGTCCAACCTTTATACCTACCCATAATGTCTGTATAACAGTTTACATAGTAACATAGTTATTGGGGTTGTATAAAGACATAGTCCATTAGTCCAACTTTTATACCCTACCCATAATGTCTGTATAACAGTTACATAGTAACATAGTATTGGAGGTTGTATAAGACATACGCCCATCTAGTCCAACCTTTATACCCTACCCATAATGTCTGTGAAACAGTTACACAGTAAACATAGTATTGGAGGTTGTATAAGACATACGTCCATCTAGTCCAACCTTTATACCCTACCCATAAGTATGTATAACAGTTACAAGTAACATAGTATTGGAGGTTTATAAGCATACGACCATCT